>JAANDH010000155.1:617567-704672 GCA_011799765.1 Nymphaea thermarum | reverse complement strand
TCCTTGTTTTGCCACTGGTCTCGCCTGTCGGAGCGCAGGTGGTGCAAGGCCCCAGGGTACTGGTGTGTTGTGCTTGGAGCGTGGGCTCCCGCCTTCCCAACCTGGGTGTCCTAGGGAAGGTTGAGTGTCTCACCTTGGACTTCACACAGCCAAGGATGAGTGCTCTACCGCTGCAGCGGATGAAATGGATCCATACTGTATGGGCCACCACGGGGGGTTGTCTCTCGGCTGTAGGCCGCCCATGGTGTACATGTGCCTGTGTTGCACCCACAGGAACTGTTAATGCACTAAAGTTAATGAAAATGTAAGTGTATGATTGAATGTATGTGACTGATGTGTATGTGAATAATATGAATGCAAGTGTTATGTTTAAGCATGCTTGCATATGATTGGAAAAGGTAATGACTATGGCCATTGAGTGGCCTTTGTGTGTCGTACCTTGACACAACATGATGAAATAAGATCTTGATATTTATAATTATTTGAATCTTACCTGAAAGGGGTTGGTATTTTTCCTGGCTTGTTGCCATACTGTGAAGGCTAAGCCTTCAGTTGTTTTTCTTTTTCAGGTTTTGACGGACCCGGGGCAGCATGTTGAGCAGATGGCTTCACTCACGTCCTACTGGGGAGGTTTTGGGTCTTTTGTAGTGCCGGCGCGTCATATTTTGGTTTTATTGATGCCTTGTTTTTGTTAGGCATCAATTATACAGTTTGGGGCATTTTTGTTACACATAGATGTGGTTTTGTATGAACTGAAATGATTGCATTAATAAAAGTTCACCCCATTGTTTTGAATTGCTTGGCTCATCGTCTTTTCGAATTGTAGTGTAGTCACGCCTCGATGCCTTATGCCTTAAAAAAAAATGTTTGAGTGTCAAAAGGTCGGGGTGTGACACTTTTATCTTTGGTTCATTTACCAAATTCAGCCTTTTGGTAGCAATTGATTTATGACTCCTAGCATACTTTCATATTGAAATTGATCAATTTTTACGCTACGTAACTTTAATGAGAGTACAAAAGAGTATAAAATGTAGCAATTGGGTGTGGCTCCAATAATGATATTTTTTACATTTTTTGAAGCACGTGATTTCTACTGTTGATACAAAGTTGTCTTCAGCATTGCTTAAAACTTCACATGGTTGGCCTTTGATCTTTGAGCAAGAGTAGGTCTCATTCAAGCATTTTCAGGGCACCATTGATGTCATCGTAGGCTAGGACTGAAGGATGCACTATTACATTAAACAAGTTATATTCTCCACAGTACTATTGGAGATTGAGGAAACATTCTGCTGCAACACAAACTGGTATGTGCTATTATTTCCCACCAGCAACCATCAGTCTGATTGGTTGGTTAGTTGGACTAGTCCCTAGCATTCCAGCTGCCAAAGAGAACTTTTATTGCTAGTTGCCTAACTGGGGTGGCTAGTGAATGCCTATTCGTTGATCGACTAGGGACTTCTAGCATCAACTTCAAAAATAGTGTTTGACCTATGCTTCTTAACTGTATATATACATAGGTTGTCCATACATGTTCTTTATGTGACTCTAGTATATCTACCACTGTATGTCTGAGATCCTCTGTTTCAAACCCATAACTTTAGGTTCTACAAATGGATATATTGTCTTTGTAACAAAACTATATTGAAATCATATGTTCTTGTGCATTATGTTCTTTGTAAGTTCATTTGCACTATGTTTGAAATAACTGACTTATTTGTTTACCTTATTTCATATTGGAAGACGAGATGATGTCGACAACAACAAGTTGTTATGTTTTTATGCTATATTTTTTATTATTTCATACGCCAACGACAATGTCGACATCAACTTATGCATCAGTCAATTAGACTATCTTACGAAGAAAGACAAAAAATTAGAGATCAAATTATATATAAATTAGATGATGATGTACAATGCTGCAATATAACACGCATGAGAACATCAACTTTCAAAGAGTTATGTGATATTTTTCAACATGACAGTAGACTATGTAGTACAAGACATTGTAAAGTAGAAGAGCAAGTTTCTCTCTTTCCCATGATGTTGTCTCACATATATAAATATCGATCGGTTCAATTTTGGTTCTATCGTTTGACAAAGAAATTTTTCGATATTTTCACAAAGTACTAACTTCAATTATTCTATTAGAAGACAAATTCATTAAACAACTTGATGGATAAACTATGCCAAATAAAATCTTATACAATAATAGATTTTATCCATATTTTTAGGTAATAAATTAATTAATTTAGTTTTTATACTATATAATACGTCAATATTGCATTAACACTGAATTGCATTTCAGAATTGTGTTGGTGCAATTGATAGAACATACGTTCATGTTAAAGTATCGTTAAAGGATTCACCGAGATACCATGGTAGAAAAGACTAACCAACTCAAAATGTGTTGGCAGCATGTTCTTTTGATATGAAATTTACCTATTTATAAGCAGGTTGGGAAGGAAATGCTTTTGATTCGATAATAATAAAAAATGCATTGTTGAGAAAAGACAAATTAAAAATTCATGAAGGTAACAACAATTAAAAGCATGTATAATTTAATAATTATGAAATATGAACTTAACAATGTGATTTTTTTTAGGTAAATATTATCTTGTCAATGCTGGTTTTCCATTAAAGGGTGGACTTATCACACCCTTTAGGGGTGTGAGATATCACTTGAAAGAATACTCCAAGTGAGGCCAGCAAAATGCAAAAGAGTTGTTTATTCTTCAACATGCATCTTTGCGAAATGTCATTGAAATATCATTTGGTATCTTAAAAAAAAGGTTTCCAATTATACCTAGTTCCATAGAGCCAAACTATTAGTGCAATACATAGTCAGAGATCATTGTATATTGCACAACTTTCTCATGGGTGTTGATCCATATGCTAGCATTATTGAAAATGTTGATGTAGAACTTATGAATCTACCTAGTTAAAATTATAACCTTTGTTACATTCTTTTGTGTTTTTTATAGGCAAAACCCAATGGCAAAAAAGTAGATGATGACAACTGTTCTGAACTATGAGAAGTTAGTAAATTTATTTGGTAATCATAGAGCAACAAGGGAAGGATCAATGATAGCGAAAGAAAAGCGCAACCAAATGACTTCAACATATGAGAGTACTGGTGATACAATCCAGCTTATTGATAAAATAGTTCATCAAAATCAAGCTATATTAGAACCATTTATCAACCTAGGAGACAAGTATGAAGTCCAAATTGAGCCTAACACAGGTTCATTGCCAAAGTGTAAAAGGAGGAGAAGTGCAAATGTAGATGATTTAAAAGAGATTGAACTAATAAAAGATGCCTTTGAGAGAGTTGCTAATCCAATTGAAAAAAGTCATGTCATACCTTAGCCGAGACATTCAAATAGATATTCTAAAGAAGACATATTTTCAACATTTGAAGTTATTGGTCTTGAAGAAGAGTTACAAACAGAAGCATATCTTCATCTTTGTGATGATGAAAAAATGATGAAAACATTTTTTGCTTATTCTTTTTCTATCTAAGACATGAATGTTATTTTCTATTTTGCTATGTGATTTTTTGTCATTAGATAATTATTATGTTTACTTACATTTTGCTTGATTGATATATTTTTTCTATCAAATTTATTACTATAGAATGAAATGTCGAGTGTAAGTGTGGTTCCTCTTTTATTGAATCAAGTTACGAAATCAAATTAAAGATATTTTTATTTGAAATATAAATTTTTGAATGTTAGGGATATTATTATAAAGTAATATAAATTTGATCCTTTCATTTGCTTTATATAGTCCAAACAAACATGGTTTTAGCAATTCCTTTCTTTCTATCTAAACAAGCTTTATAATCACCTTTTTCTTTTTCCTTCCTTTCTCATTCCATTTTCCTTCCTTTCCTTTTTTTTCCACCCCTCCCTTTACCTCCCTTTCCTTCCATCCTAACAAAGCATTAATGAATGCAAAGGTATATCTCCATATTTAATTGAATGTCCATATAAGGTGGTTCGTACTACGCATATGTAAAGAGTCAGTAATGACCTTTGTGCCAGAAAAGGTACATATGTACATTTACTTGAATGCCTTTGCATTGTACAAACACAACATATATGTACTTAACCATCACGTCGCATACATTCTTTCGTGCAAAGGAAAGAAGATAGTAAGGAAGAAGAAAAACAAGAGAAAGAGGTTCCTGCTAAAGGAAGGAAGAAGAGCAGAGGTTACCAGTGAAGAAGGCTTGGCTTAGAAGCAGAAATGGTGGTAATGACAATAGAAGGAAAGGATAGTGAGTTCATAACGATGTCACTGTGTTTTTTTGTTCATAGACATTAAATGACAAAGGCAATGGCTTTTGTAAGGCTTTTTTCAATGTTTGGATATTCAAATAAATCGAAGGAGCACTTCCTGAGAAACTGAAGGTGAAGGTGATGCTAAGCTTAAAAAGGAAGAAAATATCGACACCATAGGTAATAAGTGCATTCTAGTTCATGTGATAGATAATGTTACAATGTAAAGGGTTTGAGATAGTTTGCTTGAGATAATGAAGGCATGAGATAATGACTTTAGAGGAGAAAAACACATGTACAATATCGACACAATGTAATGGGTTTGAGATAATGTTACAATGTAATATCTCATTATATTTTGTAACCATTCCTCTCGTTATTGATCCTTGGAATGGGAGAAAACACATGTACAAAGTATGCGATAAAGAAACAGACACAAGATAATGCAATCATGTAAAGAAAGGAATTGTTATGAAGTAATGAGATAACAACAAGTCTACCACAAAGGGTAGGAATGTTAAAGAGAGAAAGAGATAACAACTAGGTTACCACTAAATGACGTAAATCAGGTATGATCGACAGACTTTATGGTGAGATAATATTGAATGTTATTTGATGGAATGTATTTATGCGTAAACAAATAATTTGTGAGATAATGTTAAAATGTTATTTACTTTCTGCTGACTTTATGCATTGCAGATGACACAGTGTATGAAATATCAACATCATCAGATAGTTCTGCAAGGAAATGAAGTATCTCAAAGAACATACTTCTTTTGTAGTAATGGAGTTTGAGACAGAGGAAACTGGAGAACGTGGTCCTGCTGTAGGATTAGATCTTCCTATTGTAGGAATGAAGTTCAATATGGAGGACACAATATACCGTTTCTACAATTTTTATGCACTTAATCACGAGTTCAGTGTAAGGAAGTGTAGGATGGAGAGAAACACATAGGGCGTGGTTGTGCGAATGTCATACGTTTGTTCGAAACAAGGACGGAAGTGATCAATAACATGTTTAACCAAACACAAGATTGATATTAGGTGTGGTTGTGCTGTCAATTTGGAGCTGGGAAGGTGTTCAAATAAAAAATATTGTATTCACACACTAATGATTGAACAGAACCATCCATTGACACCTTGGCACATGAGCTGCATGTTGAGGTTGCATTGCAAATTGTCATTGTCGCATGCTGAAATGAGCGAGCTGGCTGATGGTGCAGGTATACCACCAAGGAAGGCATATGACTTATTTGTTAAAGTAGAAGGTGGTCATAAGAATGTCGTGTTCACATGAATGGATCATAGAAACCACTTAAGGGGAAAGAGGACATAATTGATGAAAGGAGGAGAAATTATAGCATTCGTCAAATTCATTTATAAAAGATTAAGCAAAGACACAAGTTTCAATAGTGCCATTCAGATGGACGAGGATGGTTATGCTACAAATGTCTTCTGAGCAGATTTGAGGTCTAGGTTAGATTATAGATGCTTCAGTAATGTGCTTATTTTTTATGCAACTATGAAAGTCAATACACACAAATAGCCCTTTGCTCAGTTTGTGGGGGTGAACCATCACTCCAAAAGT
The DNA here is from genome assembly GCA_011799765.1 of Nymphaea thermarum. Lineage (NCBI taxonomy): Eukaryota > Viridiplantae > Streptophyta > Magnoliopsida > Nymphaeales > Nymphaeaceae > Nymphaea > Nymphaea thermarum. Next base: position 698,804 of record JAANDH010000155.1, on the reverse strand, counting down.
TGCATTTTTGGTGGTATATTATGCTTTGATCAGACTACTGAGACATTTGATTGGTTGTTCAAGGTATGCACTGAGGCCATGAATGGGAGCACCCCAAAGTTGTACTGACATATGGTGACAATGCAATAGCAGTTGCAGCGTCCCTCATATGGCCAGAAGCACATTGTCATTTGTGTTTGTGACATATATTTCAAAATACAATGAAGAACATAGGGCATGTAATGAATCAGCAAATTGGCTTTAAGGAGAGTTTTGCAAATTGTGTCATTGAGTGTGAAGATGGTGAGACATTCAAATGTATGTTCACACAAATGATTGAAGCATATAATCTACAGGAAAATATGTGGATTTAAAAATCGTATAAGAACAAAGAAAAGTGGACATTGGCATATGCAAAACAATACTTCTAGCAGACACGATAAACACACAGAGAGTAGAGAGCATGCATGCATCACTAAAAAGGAGATTGTAGTCTTGCTTATAATTATGTCATTTCATGAAATACTATGACAAATTTTTGGATAGTCTTAGGGACTGTGAGCTGGAAGATGACATCAAAGCATTTATTTGTCACCCTCAAAGTCTGGGTATGAATATCCTTGAGCGAGCTGCAATTGTGTACACCAACTGCATTTGAATGATTTAAGGAATAAGTCATTCAAGTGACTAACTATGACATAGAATTATATGTACATCAATCAAGTTGTCGTGCATATCATGTGATTAAAAGGAGGAGAGGTTCAACTAAAATCAATGATGTGTTTATGTACTATGTCATCAAAATAGGTGATGTTAAATGCTCTTGTAAGAAATTCGAATTTAAATGTATTTTGTGTTGCCCATCCTCTAAAGACTCTTGATCGAGAGAACATTCAGGAACTGCCAAAGAGATACATCTTAGGTAGATGGACCAAAAATTTCAAGATAGAGTTAATGAAGATTTCTTCCGAAATTCCTTCATTTGATGATCATAAGTCTCGCTGCTTGTCTTGTTACCAACATTTGTATATGACACTAATGTATGTTGCAGACCTGGCAGCAAGCAACAACCAAGCTTATGAATACATGATGCGGCGAATGTAACTATAGAGAGCATTTCAAATTTATGCTGTGACAACAAGGTGACAATGAAAAGCTAGCCTGAAGCAGTAGGCCCGGACCCCTCAGAGAAAAAGATGAGCCATGGTTCTACTAATATCGATAGTGCTAGGGTGAAGGTTGTAAAATATGAGGGCACTAGTCTACCAATCACTGCTTTCAAGAGGAAGCCAAATAAGAGTTTGTATAAGACAAAAAGCACCCTAGAGAAAAGAGGTAGGAATAGAAAAATCAAGCAAGAAAATCATCCTCAAAAAGTTGATTATGTTTCATATACAAGTGGTGCAGTTGAGACATGCATGCCATCCACATGTATGCAAGATGTATATGATTGCGGCAGTTTTATGGAACTCCTGGAGTTTATTATATTATGTATGTTTGAACTTTAAGCACAATTTGATAATTAGTTTTGTTTAATTATTACAGTGTCACACAGATTCAATTCATCAATCCCAATCGTATACAGCCCTCTCAATGTATCATACAATAAATGATTGTGTAACAACCTTTGGGACAAAGATGAAATAATGTAATAACTATACACAAACCTAGTGCAGGAAAAGATACGACAAGGCACACAATGCTAAAAATAACAACCACTATACCATAACGATAAAATGTGATAATGACTTGAATGGATATGAGAGAATGATATAACAATGCATCTGCCAAGAAAACGATAAGAGAACAAAGATGAATTAATTTGATAACAATAGAAAGGGTCGTGCGAATGAGATAACAATAGAAGGTGATAAGTAAATGGACACTAAAAATGCAAAAAATTAATGTGACAAAACAATGAGATAACAAAGAGTATACAATAACGATAAAAGGAGATAATGACTGGAATGACAAAAACAGATATAAGAGAATGATATAACAATGAGTCTACTATACTAGTTTGTTATCTGAGAGGGAACATTACACGATACTACTATCGCATGCTATTTTTGACACCCATTCGGCTGCATTTGATTAAGCCGTCAATTGTTGCTGCTGTATTAAATGAACATAATCGATAACACACAACACACAACATTTGTTTGCACTATCGCATGTTCATCAACAACACAAGAAATGGAAACGTACCACTGTGATATGCACTGTCGTATGCTGATGCATTAAATGTGACATGACAAAAACAATATGGACTATATTAATCAATACTTGGACACTGTATGGGCTGCGACATACATATCGGAACTGTAGTGTTCATTTTAAGATAAAATAGTGTTTACTAAGAGACAAATTAATGCAATAGCGATAGGACTATGCAAATGAGATAACAATGGAAGGTGATAGTAAATGGACACCAAATATGTGTTAAAATTAACGTAACAAAATAGACAATGAGATAACAATGAAAACACTTTTTTACTGCTTATCAGTTGCTTCTCTCAGATGCATTCGGCTGAGAGGGAACAACACATGATATGTACTATCGCCTGCTATTTCTGATACCCATTTGGTTACATTTAATAAAGCTGACAATTGTTGCAGCTACATTTAATGTACGTAGTCGATAATGCACAACACACAATATACGAGTAACATTCTTCTACACTATCGTATGTTCATCAACGACACAAAAAATGGAAACATACTACTACTGTCGAATGCGGGTGCACTAAATGTGGCATGGCAAGAACAATTTGGCCTATATTCATAAATACGTGAAAGGTAATGGGTAATATCCCGTTTCAGAAGTTGATGGCAATGAAGAAGGAGAAACATAATTTGTTCAGCAATGATATACATTGGATTGTTCATGAGCTCAGCCCAAAGGAATGGATTAGCAATATCATAAGTACTATCTCATTAATGGTACCATTAGGGAATATGATAGGTGGATCATTTATATGGTTTGTCATCTCCTCATAGGCTTTGCAAGATGCAATGGAGTTAATGCAACAAAGATTTGCGAAAGGAAAGAGCTGCATTCTCAATCCTATTGTCATGGTAGTTTACTTTTTTTAAAATAAATTTATAACTTGCTTGACCTATGATATTATTTATGTTCTTTTATCATGTTGTACAAAGTGCAGTATGCCGAAAGCCCTTCGGTTGTGGTTTCATGCATGCTAAAGATATGCTTCTAGACCCTTTTGCTAAACTCATCGAAGTGGTTCTGCTTCCAATTTTATGGGAAGAGTGCCATCATTGGGTATTATATGTTCTCAACATGCAGAACAAAGCTTGTCTATGCTACAAGTCAATGCAAATGCATGAACTAGTACTGCATGATTTGTGGTTCATGAAAGAATTCTTGAAGAGTCAATGCAGAATGAACATGCTTCAGTAGCATTTTTTTCATAAGAAGGAAGCTCCATACCAAAACAACTGTTAAGGTTGCAGTGTTTTCATCATCAAATACACAGAAGCAATTTACAATGACCGCAAACCTGCTTTCTCACAAGATAGGATACCACATATTAGAAAACAGAAAATAACTACATGATGACTTGGTGGAGTATGTTACATCACAGGCCACACTAAGAAGGCCAAAGCAGAAGAAGAAGAAAACAGAACAGATTGTGATAATAAACAATAGGATTGTTGTACGAGAGAAATTTGTGCGATAATGCAACTACGCGATTCATTTTACGATACACTCAAATAAAATCATGTTTATAAGGACACAATAAGCACTCAAAAAAATTAAATGCAATGGAAATGGGTGGACTAGTTTTACAATAAAAAGGCGCTTACTAAAGGCATGCAAAAAGCACTCGAAAAAATTTAATGCGACAATGACACTGGTGTGGACTTATTTTAGGATCAAAAGGCACTTATTATCGATAAGCACTCGGACAAAAAAAAATTGTGATAATGCAACTACAAGATTTGTTATACGATACATTTGACTAAAATCATGTTTATAAATATGAGATGAGCACTCAAAAAAACTAAATGCAACAATGACATTGTATGGATTGGTTTTATGATAAAAAGGCGCTTACTAAGAGGACAAGATAAACACTCGAAAAAATTAAATGCGACAACAAAAATGGTTGTTTTATGATAAAAGGGCTTTTGCTAAGAGGCGATAAGCACTAAGATGAGACAAATTGTGACAATGCAATTGCAGGATTCGTTATATGATACACTCAACTAAAATGATGCATATAAAGACACAATAAGCATTGGAAATATTTGGACACTGTCCTCGTGATAAGGCTTTTCTAAGAGGTGATAAGCATATCAGAAGTACTTGGATAAAATCATGTTTATAATGACGCGATAAACACCAGGAAATACTTGGACATTGTATGGAGCATGTGATAAGGCTTTTCTTAGAGGTGATAAGTAAAATCGTATTTATAAGGATGTGATAAGCACTCAAAAAATTTAAATGCGACCACAACAATAGTATAGACTTGTTTTGTGTTAAAAAGGCTTGTATTAAGAGGTCATAAGCACTCAGACAAGACAAATTACGATAACACAACTATAGGATTCATTATACAATACACTCAACTAAAATCATGTTTATAAGGACGCGATAAGTAGTCAAAAAAATTAAATACGACAATGACAATAGATGGACAAGTTTTACAATAAAAAGTGATAATAAGAGGATGCGATAAGCACTTGAAAAAATTTAATGCAATAATGACAATGGTTGGACTTGTTTTATGACAAAAAGGCGTTTATTAAGAGGGGTAAGCACTCAGACAAAACAAATTGTGACAATGCAACTATAGGATTCGTTATACGATACACTCAAGTAAAATAATGTTTATAAGGATGTGATAAGCAATCGAAAAAATTAAATTTGACAAGGAAAGCTTTTACTAAGAGGTGATAAACAATCAGACGAAACAAATTAAGATAACACAACTGCAGAATTCATTATATGTACACTCAACTAAAATGGTATCTACACAGACACGATAAACACTTCAAAAAAATTAAATGCGACAATGACATTGTATGGACTGGTTTTACGAAAAAAAGGTGCTTACCAAGAGGACACGATAAGCACTCGAAAAAATTAAATACAACATCAACAATCGTATGGACTTGTTTTACGATAAAAAGGCTTTTACTAATAGGTGATAAGCACTCGGACGAGACAAGTTGTGACAAACAGGATTCGTTATATGATACATTCAACTAAAATCGTGCATGTAAAGACATAATAAGCATTGGAAATATTTGGACATTGTATATACTGCATGATAAGGCTTTTTCTAAGAGGCAATAAGCAAATCAGAAATACTTGGATAAAATCGTGTTTATAAAGACACGATAAGCACTCGAAAATACTTGGAAATTTTACGAACTGCGTGATAAGGATTTTCTTGAGAGGCAATAAGTAAACTCATGTTTATAACAACATGATGAGCACTCGGAAAATTTAGATGTGACCACGACAATAGTATGGACTTGTTTGATCATAAAAAGGCTTTTACTAAGAGGTCATAAACACTCAGACAAGATAAATTACAATAACACAACTTTAGGATTCATTATACAATTCACTCAATTAAAATTGCATTTATAAGGACGTGATAAGTACTTGAAAAAATTAAATACAACAACGACAATAGATGGAGTTTTATGATAAAAAGTGATACTAAGAGGATGCAATAAAAACTTGAAAAAAATTATTGCAACAATGACATTGGTATGGACTTGTTTTATGTCAAAAAGGCACTTATTAAGAGTCGATAAGCACATAGACAAAATAAATTGCGATAACGAAACTACAAGATTCATTATACGATACACTTAGGTAAACTCATGTTTATAAGGATGCGATAAGCACTCAAAAAAATTAAATTTGATAATGACAATGGTATGGACTTGTTTTATGATAAAAAGGCTTTTACTAAGAGGTGATAAGTAGTAAGATAAAACAAGTTGTGATAATGCAACTGCAGAATTCGTCATACAATACACTCAACTAAAGTGGTATTTATATGGACACGATAAGCACTTAAAAAATTAAATGCGACAACGACAATGGATGGACTGATTTTACAATAAAAAGGTGCTTACTAAGAGAATGCAATAAGCACTTGAAAGATTTAATGCAACAATAACACTGATATGGACTTGTTTTATGATAAAAAGGCACTTACTAAAAAGTTGATAAACACCCAGAGGAAACAAATTGCGATAATGCAACTGCAGAATTTGTTATACGATATGCTCAACTAAAACTGTGTTTATAAGGTTGCGATAAGCACCCAAAAAAATTAAATGTGGCAACGACACTAGTATGGACTTGTTTAACAATAAAAAGGTGCTTACTAGGAGGCGATAAGCACTCAGATAAAACAAATTGTGATAACGCAAATGTAGGATTCAATATACAAGACACTAAAATAAAATCGTGTTTACAAGAATGCGAGACAATCAGAAAAAATAAATATGACAATGACACTGTATTGACTGGTTTTATGATAAAAAGGCACTTACTAAGATGATGCAATAAACACTCGGTCAACACAAATTGCTATAACTCAACTAAAGGTTTCATGTTTACAAGGACATGATAAGCTGTCAGACAAAATAAATTGTGATAATAAAATAACAACACGTTTTACGTAAGAATGAAATAATATTAACTTCTTATCGATCATTCTTATGAACAAAAGAATATTGTTTGTAATCAATCAATAAAATAGGACTAAAAAAGAAAAGATTATTCTCGATCATGATGTGACAAGAACTTCTTCAACTCAAAAATTTCTCGAGTCAAATCGGCAACATGAACGATCAGCAAGTTTATTGCTATGACCAAACTCTCTTCCACTAGGTGGTTAGGATGCTGGCTGCAGCCTCCACATGGTCCTGACATATTTTGCTTCTAATCTCCTTTCCCATATGATCTTAATGCCGTTTTTAGTATATCTCTCTTTGAACTGTATCCTCCACTCGAGATGATGACGCTGCTGCTGTTGGGGATGGCGATGCAAGTTGGGGCAACTTCACCACCACGATGAGAGTTATGGAGCTCTTTCTGAAACAAAAGTTGCCAGTCAACTCCAGCCCTAAAAGAACTCTTGTAGGGATGAGGTGGCTACGGAATCGACTAGCCAAGACCATGCTGCAAGAGGACTCAACTTTCGTGCTGCATTTCTACTTCATTCATGCTGAACAACCACAGGTCTCTACATGACAATTGGCTAGCTTTCTCGATAATCCAATCATTGGTGTCAACACCATTGTATGGTCCAAACAACACCTACAAATAAAAATGGAATAATCATCAATACACAAGTATTCCAACATCAGTATGAAACACTTACCTGATCTATTTGCAGATTTGATATAATTAACCTGGATGACTTTCCATCATTGTAATCTCTGGGATTGATACCTCTCTATTGTGCATCTAATGGATGAGCATTTGAAAATGAATGCTCGATAGTGGGTCTAGTAAAAAGTATGTGCTCCCATATACAAAACTATCGACAAAACATAGATACAGACATTACAAGATGATAGATAATAATATGAAACAAATAAATGTGCATGATGAAGATATTATCTATACCTGTAGTAACAACTAGCATCCTCCAACAGATGCAACACCATCCTTAGTTTGTTCCAACTGGCTATACAGATGCGCTAGCACAACTGCCCCACATGCATACCTGTGAATTTTGTCCACATCTTGCAAAAATTAGACATACCACTTGCTTATTCTTGAGTCAGAATTGTTAGTAAATAAACACAAGCATAGTAAGTATACAAAAAAGGACCTCAATGTTTGGTCCGCTTCTTATGAAGGTGCATCATGCTTTGCATGCTGCCATTTATTCTGTAGCTCTGAAACAACTAATGACATTGACTTTTCCCCAATGGCCACAACTCTCTTAAACTCCAAATCTGTCAACCCTAGAAGGTCGCTGCTCTTCCCTATCAAGTTGTACCAAGACGTTCCGACCATAGGTTTTGTGTGACATCCCCAATCGAACAGCCTAGCAACGTCTTCTAAGGTGATCATTATCTCGAATCCATCAAACACAAATGTGTTTGTCCAAGAACTCCACTTCCATGCTAGGGCATACAAGGGCCCCCATTGGAGTTCCATTGCACCATGGGAAAGCAGCTATGAGAATTTCATTCTCACCAACGTATGCTTTTGGAAGTTCAACAAAACTTCATACCAATCAAAAAACTGAACGCGATTGGCGGTGGCCATAGTTCTACAACAGAAATACCAGTGTCAAAGACATTATCTTGTACATAAACTTTTTAAAAGTACAAATACTTGAATAAACAACATAGATTACTTACATCGATGTTACACAATCGCCTCCTTTTCTTCCCAACTATCTCCCCCACCTCTACATCCAAATTAGGTTTTCTCCACCTAGACCCTCTAATTTTTAGTGGAGGTACAGTCTACATATCTAACGCTAATCCCTCTGCTCGTGTATTCTCTGCCTATGAGAGTCACTCCCCTTCCACCACCTCCTCCTGCTGAAATCCAATTTCCCCTCCTTTCTCTGTCTTGGCAGCTTGTCCCTTCATTTCCACCACCACCTCCTGCTCAAGCCCCTTCTCCTTTGCATTGTCTGTCTCCTTGGCTTGTACCCTCCTTTCAGCGACCTCCTCCTCAAGTTCCTCCTCCCCTACATTGTCAAAATCTACGGCCTGTCTCTTCATCTTCGTGGAATCTCCCTTCATTTCTGCCACCTCCTCCTCTTCTTTTTCTTTCACGCCTTCCTTCTCCTTCTCCATGACATGCTCCACCTCATGTGACATATGCTCTGCTGCAATGACAACTTCATTCTCTTTCCATTCTGCCAAAATATTATACTCTGTTCATTCTATCTTTTTCCAGGTTCTTCAGGTTTCGTCCAATGTATAGTTTGACCTCACCCCATTTGACGTCAAACAATGGATGTTCAATATCGTATTCTTTGGTAACGACTAAAGTAGACATCATTGATCTACAACAAGCAAAAAAACAGACAATAAGCACACCCTACGGACTCCTTCTAGAATAAGTGAACCTGGTAGAAGCCTCTGCTTCTTCCAAAAGACGTCCTTATGGTTGTTCCAACCGATGCTCTTCAAATGACGACAAGAAGCGCTTTGAGAAGGACGATAACCACTGTTTGAATGCGATAACTCCCTCTATTGAACATTTGAAGTGTTATGGAGAAGACTCTTCTCCACGACCAATAAACTTTCTTTAACCTTTTAACATATGGGCTTCTCGCATCATTCCTGCCATCCACCTCGAGGCACGCTCTTTTTGAAAAAGTTGTTTGCCGCACCAAAGGGTGTTTTTGGAGAATAACAACTTTTTATTGGCTACTCAATCATTGCCGCCATCAACTGAGGGGCATTAGTGTCTATTGAGTGCACTAGTCGATTCGCCTTTGACCCACTTTGATGCCGAATCAGCTTTCAAATTAATGTTCGAGACATGAGATAATATTTATGAGATAATCAAATATTTACGAGATAATGAGATAATAATATAAGAGGGACACAAAAAAAACACTTTAAAAGGGTATATTATGAGGTAATGAGATGACATTATAGGAGAGGAAAAAAACATCAACACTTTTTTACTACTTAAAGGAGTATATTATGAGATAATGAGATAACGCTATAAGTGGGATAAAAAACAAATATGTTCTTCTACTTATTAAAGGGGTATATTGGTTGTAATGATATGTACGTATGGATTGACAAATTTTACCTTTATTGAATCCTCTTTTTGATGCTTTCGTTTTTATCCCTACAAAAGCTCCTTTTTGTGTTAATCTTGGCCATTTTTTGTCATACTTAAAATGGCACACCAAATTACATACATGGAGATGATGTATATAACTAGCTTCAGGGTGATCGTGGGGCCCATAACATATTTGTATGAAAAAATTACAAACAACTGCTCAATAAATGAGCGAATAACAACCACTGCTCATGTTTTTTGGAACAAGCACTTGAAGTTTTATTTTATTTCTAAAACGATCATTCTTCATTAAAAAACATTAAAATAATTGCCCAAATGATGAAATGGTCCTTCAAAATCACAATTATTTTTTAAAAATAAAAAAATGCTGGATAGGTGAGGGCCTTCACTACTGGCTAGCTGACCCAAGACCTTCGCTGGATGAGCTCATTGTTAAAGTATGTGAGGCATGTTCATCTTTAGTATTTGTGTACTACACAAAAAGAAGTTTTTACCAATGCTACAAAAATGTCAATAAACATAAGCAAAACATCAGTAAAGGTGTGTTTGCCATTGGATAAAGAGATCGACTATTCACCCTAAAGAATCACTTTGATCAAGAAAAGGGCAATGTCCTACTTTCGAAACTGCAAATTTTCTCGTTTGGGGTATCTGGTCCATTATTATTTTCTTTGGGATGAATGAAGACTCTGAACTAGAACATTTTCATAGGCAATGCACCCTCTTGTGGCAGATGAAAGTCTTTGACTTTGGCATGCAAGAGCTAGGGTTTTGACGAAGGGAGGTGATCCAACCCCCCTGTCAGGGAGGGGTAGGCTGGTCATGGTGGATTTGCTGGGTTGCGAGAGGGACATGGAGATGGAAACAAAGGGGGGCTTGGTGGGTGTGGTTATGGTGCCCAACAACAAGTGGCTGATTCCCATGGAGGACATGGTAGTTGCTAGAGGTCAGCGCAGGGCTGGTGAGGGAGAGAAATCAGTCGCCAACAGAGGTGGGGCATCTACTGGCCCTTCAGAGAGGGTAGTTCGCTCTTGGGCATCCCTCATTCAAGGAAGAGAGGTTGTTGATGAACAGTTGGAAGACACAGACTTTTGATCCCAAAAGCTACCTACCAGAGGCTTGTTAAACCTTTGAGTTTTCAGTCATTGCAGTTCTGGCCGGAGGTGCTAGTCAAGGGGGCTTGACTATGCCTTTATTTTTTATCGCTTAAATCCCAATGGTAGGAGATTCCCTAGAAAAAATTCACGGCTATTGAGAGTGGGAATTTCCTCATTCAGGTTGAGATGGAGGAAGAGTTAGATCGGATCCTCATGGTAGGTAAATGGTTGGTGAGGGGCAGATCCCTCGTGTGAGTAGATGGAAGCTGGGTCTGCCACTAAAGGTGGATGCAGTGAGCATAATGCATATGTGGGTAAGGCTATCAAAGCTGTTGGTTTTGCTCTGGCATGCTAGCATCTTCAGGCATATCACATGCTTGATTAGGGCTAGATTTGTTGGGATGGACAGCTTTACGAGAAGTATCAACAACTTTGGTTATGCCTAAGTAATGGTGTAGGTGCCTTTGGACTATGTCCCTATTGCAAAGATTTATTTGCAACTTGATGATGGTTCTTTCCTGGTGCAGGTCATTGAATATTAGGCTATGCAGCAAGTGCTGATCTACCAATCACATTCAAGAACGATATGACACAAAGGCAACTCTTGTGGAGGACAGACTCCTATGTCTGATTGGTGGAGGAATGTCAGGATGGCGTGTCACAACCAAGGGCTTCCCCCAACCCTGATGGTAAAATGTTAGTTCAGGCAATACTAGCAACTAGTTTGTGAGTTTAAACTAGCAGAAGAAGGAAGGCCAATGTTAGGGAAAGATGAAGGAAGGTTCTAGCGAGTGTGTTGGGGTTAGTGGAGATGGAGGGTAGACCTTTGGTACCTTTCAAGCTTTGGGAGGGGAGTCCCTAGGTGGGGAGGGAAGCAACTGTAAGACAGTGATCAGGCCCAGTGGGGGGAAAGATAGCCTCCTATTGCTTCAAAAGGAAAGCCATGTGATTGAGTCGAGGAATGCAAAGCAAGATTGAACATTAAATTGGGGAGAAAGTCTAGATCAGGGGAAGCTAAGAAGAGATCACTCAAGTGTCAAGAAGTTAATGCATTCACGAAAAGAGCCCTGGGAGGGGGGGGGGGGAGATGAATGAGGGAGAAGGGGCTCTGAAGGCACCTCTTGCCAACAACAACACCTCTTCCACCATAGATATTACTACAGAAGGAGTCCTCCTGTAACATCTAGCTTCTTGATATAAAAAACAATTTATGAATTATAGTTTTAGTCCTAGAAATTTCTGAACTCTTTTATTTCTTCTGTGTGGGTATTGCTATGTCATTACTTCAGAATTTAAAACAATAAACATATAAAAAGCATATGACCTAATCTTGCTTGTGTTTCAAACCAGATGAAAAATAAATGTCTCGTGGTTACAGAGTTCACAGTCAAACTAGGAGCCTAAAATAGTTCAAGAACCAGTGAGATTAGGGTATTATGGTCAAAGGTAGGCTAGTAATTGGCTAATCGAGATTAAATTATGCAAAAGATGATTAAGTTTAGCTAATGGTAGTTTAAGATCTTAAGCTCTCAATTAATGACACATTATAGTTCTTGAACACGAAAACGTGAATATCTTGACTCAAAGAATACTCTTCCCTTGACATAGACTTCTCCCCCTGAAGATAATTCTCACCAAAATAGGAAGCATGTTCAAGGAAATAGGCACGACCAGTGGAAGGGTCCCGACACTTGTACCTTTTTTGAGTGGGAGAATAACCTAGAAATATGCCCTTAATAAACCTTGGATCAAGCTTTTTAATATGAGGACTATGATTGTGAATAAAGCAGACACAACCAAAAACTCTGGGTGGAAGAGAGAAAGGTTCACGACTCCCCAGTAACATAGAATGAGGCGTCTGCCCATTCAACATACGACTAAGCATACGGTTGATAAGATACGCACTGGTCAACACAGCATCCCCAAATACATTTTTTGAGCTTGATGTTGAAAAGGAAGAGCCCGAGTCATATTCAATAACTGGCGATTCTTTCGTTCAGCAACTCCGTTTTGAGGAGGAGTATAACTACATGAAGTCTCATGAACAATTTCCTTTTTTCGAAAGAAGCTATCAACAGACTGGCACGTATATTCATGAGCATTGTCTGACCGAAAGGTCTTAATAGATGCTCCATATTGAGTTTCCACATAAGTAATGAAAGTTTCTAGGACAGTAGGAACTTCATTACGGTCTTTCAGCAAGTAAACAATGGTGTTCCGAGAACAATCATCTATAATGGTGATAAAATACTGAAAACCATGACAAGAAGGAATTCCCGAAGGCCCCCACACATCAGAATGAATCATGGCACACACCTCGTTAGAACGATGGATAGACACAGGGTATGAAGCTCTATCATGTTTGGCCAGGTGACAGACATCACAAGACACCATAGTCATATCTAACCTGGAACACAAATAAGGAAATAACTGTCTCAGAATTCCAAAAGGAAGGTGTCCAAGGCGCTCATGCCAACGGAGAATCGATTGAAGGGAGTCCTCTCTACTCTTCGTTGTTTTGCTGGCGGCTGTCATGAGGGCAGTAGCGGCACGCATAGGTAAACGATATAGCCCTTCAGAAAGCAAACCAATCCCAATCCTCTTCCCTATCACCAAGTCCTGCAGAACACAACAATCAGTACAAAAAATAAGTTCACAATTCAACTCTTTTGTAATCTTGCTAACTGACAAGAGGTTCAAGGGAAGATGAGGAACATGTAGAGCATTGTGGACTAAGAACTTGTTCAAAAGTGAGAGACTCCCTTTTCCAGCCACAGAAATAGAAGAACCATCGGCAAGAGACACCTGTTCATTTCCCGACAAAAGCTTATACCCATGAAAGACTTTAGGATCGCCAGTCATGTGGTGGGTAGCACCATTGTCAATAATCCACTCCTCCATATGAGAATCTGCCACCACGTTGGGTTCACCAAAGCAAAAGGCTTAACCAAGAAACATGCACAAAGAAGAAACATCAAACTGCAACCGGGAAGGAACAACAGACAGAACAGTGCTGGGTGGTGACGCAGGGAGCAGACAAACCAGTTCTGGGCGATGCCGACAACAAAGCATCAGACGATGGAGGCAATGCTGGGCGGTGACGCAGAAGGGAGCAGTGAAGTCAGGCAACAAATCTCCACGAGCAAGAAGAGAATAGCGGCAACCGGCACACACCAGACGACGACAAACAACAAGGGAGGCCTCGGGCAACAACAATAGAGCACAAAATGTCGGGCGACAGTGACTGCTGAGCGATGGACGACGCTAGGCGCTGATAGATGCTGAGCGATGGAGACTTAGGGCGACGGTAGAGAAGGCGGAGCTGGGCTGCACTGGCGATGGAGCATGTAGGGCGTGATCTGGGCAACAATGTCGGGCTGCAGCCAGAAACCAGCAGCAAGAGCATTCGGAATCGGCGGCAACAATGGATGCGGCGGCGGCGACGGCGAAACAAGGGCAGCGAGCGATGGAAAGGTCAGGGCCGGAACTTCACGGTCGGCAAAAAATTTCACAAACTAGTCACAGGTTCTGATACCATGTAGAAACAATAAAAGCCAAGGAACGAGAAACAAAAAAAAATGTAATGTGGAAAACCCCTCAACTAGAGGGAAAAAACCACGGGTGAGGCCATCTAAATGAAAGAATAGTTTTTTACTAGCTTATGAACACTCTGCTTCTTATTTCATCTCCCTATGAGAGCATCTAAGTGCGCAGGCAACATAATTTTGGTATTTCAAAATGTAAATGTTATGACTAGCTAAATCATAACTTAGAAAAATACTGTGGCTGAACACATAAAGCTGCCATGTGCAAGCTTTCAAAACATTATAAATGTTATTCATATTAGTGAAGGGATAGCTCTAAAAAAGAAATATGGTGGAAATGATCCATGAAACATATCAAACCAAAACTCCAAGTGCAATTCCCATAAGAAGACATTCAAGTTGAAGAAGATCAAAACTCAATACTATATTGACATCTATATATGTTTAGAATAATTATATGCATAAGCTCTATATAACCTTGGTTATATTTTAAAAGAAAAAAATTAGTTGAAACAACAAAAATGCCAAAAAATGGATAGCCGACCTATGAAACCCTAATTTAAAACCCGAATTCACACCCTTATATACAAAGTAGGAACATTAGCTGGAACCCTGCAAAAATAAATGAAGAATAAACAAAAAAATGAAGCCATGCAAAATAAATGAAGTACATAACAAAATGAACAAGTTTACTGAAATCCCAAAATAGGCCATGAATGAGACCACTCTTTATAGCCTGTCAAGACTCATGTCTTCCTACTACTTACCAACTATAAGGAAAAGAAGATTTAAGAAGAAGAAGAAGAAGGGAACTGGATAGCCGATGAAGAACCCTTATATGTTGCTGATTATGGAACTAGGTATTTTTATGAGTTAGAAATAGGAAAAAGAAGAAGACATAACTAGATAAACAATACAAATTTTCCACCAACCAAAATGACCAATTTTTCGCTAGAGAAGGATGCCCTTGCTCATTCAAAGTCTCAACCTCAGGTTGCACTAGAACATTCAATGTTAGTTTCAATCAGTTACCTGGTACCCCTCCAACCTAAGAAACCCCAGCACTCTAGGTTAACCATAAGTCCATTTTACCATTTTTCCCATATCATTTTAGCCTGTTTTTGTAGAAGAGATATAGAAACCTAGAAAATTATCCATCACAAATCCAATTCAGGTTAATTCTACCTCCATGAATCTTCAAATGCTACTTGAGTAAGCCCAACAACCTAAAATCTAACTAGAAATGGTCCATAATGACCCATTTCCTTCAAATTTCTGTTGTCTTGTCTGACCAGAGCATGTGCAACTATGATCGATTCTACATAAGAATTCCCTGAGTATCAACAAAGCATTTTCAGTCTTCCCTCCAATTTTTGGATCTCAATTTCACTTCTGGTGTCATCATTTCTCCAAAATGGCCAATCATGTCTATCATTTCTGCACATTTTTCCTCATTTTTTGTTGGTTTAAACTAGACAGCTCGAACCAAGCTTGGAATTCATTGCCTTCAATTCGGAAAATTATGCTTTAGATTGAACACAATTATGATTTTTTAGTCACTCAAGGAATGTCCATTTCCAAACATTGTCGCTAGTGATTTTGTCACTCAATTATGTGCATTTAGGAAATCCAATTTCTGATTTATTCATGCAGCTCAACATCACCCAAACAAAGTACTACTTAAGTAAATTTCCTCAAACAAAACCAAAATCCACAGTCCCCATTCTGCCCTCCACACTTCCGTTAAGAAGGTTAATTACAGCTTGGTCAATTTGAAAAATTGTGATTTTTTGAAGGAAATTGGAAGAAATGTTCCACCAAACCTGGTGCCCCTAGGTGTGAGCTAGCTCACATATCAGTGTGGTCAGCTGCCCACACATGCATGTAAAGCCTGTGCTAGAGGCAAAAGTGTCCAAAGTCAATATGTGCATTATTTTGCATAAACCAAGGTCTAAATATCGGGGATCTAATCAGGACATAAACTTGTGTTCAAATGAGCCTGGCTTGGCCCACACAAGAGCCTTGCCAACCTATAACTAGGTTAGATAAAAAAACAATTCCAGTTGAACCTATTCAAGCCTAGACAACACTGCAGCAACTAAACCCAGTTTGACTTGTCCCGGTGAACCCCGGCCTAGACTATGCCCAGACCCAACATCAAACATTGAGTCTCAACCTGCATCACCTTGCCTGAGCCAATTCTGGTACTACATCCATTCTAAATCTAATCTAGATCAAGTTCAAATCCCAAATCTATTGTTCAAATCTATATACGTGATCTGTGCTCATGTAGATCCAGATCTCTCTATTTCATATCCTCATTTGGTTCTTCTAATCCCATCTCTGCATCTCACTCCAGACCTCTTTTCTTAATTTAGATCATGATCTGATCTAAAGTATGAATCCAAAATCCAAATTAAGCAAATATTGACACATCTTAGACTATCCTTGTGACACATGTCAGATCCTCTTCTCTTTGACTTTTGACAAGTGTTAGAAGATTCTCTATTAGAATTCTGATAAGTGTCAAACTACTGGAAAAGCCTGTTAGATGAAATAAAGATCTTGCTGGAAATTGCAAAGATAAGAAGGTTCCTTACCACAAAAATCCTAAACCAGGGTCCACTACAGTACCCTAGCTTAGCAAATTCGAGAGAAAAGGTTAGGAAATGAGAAAGTGGCAAAGAGACAAAGGGAAAAGGCTGGGACGATGGCTTCTTCTCCTTGGCTTCTCTTCCTTGCTTCTTCCTATTGCTGATCTTTGCTACAAGTTGGCTGCACTTGCTCTTGGCTGCAACTAAGAGAGTGTTAGAGAAATCCCAAAATTTTGTCCCCTACCTTGGCTCCCAAGGAGGGTTTATATAAAGAAGGAATAGAATGAGGAAGGGGAGGAGGTGGCTGCACCTACCTCCTTAACATGCCCAAGGCTTGGGGAATTTACCCTTCTTTATGATGGTAGAATAGGATAGGTCCAGCTAAGTGCCAAGTTGGATTTAAAATTGATATAAATTTTAGAAAATAGGCTGAGGTGGCCGCCACCTCAACCAGCCTCTAATTCAGCCAATGGATTAGAGGAACATGATTTTTTATTGGCTCAATCCATAATGCATGGATTGATGAGATGACAAAGGAGGCTTAAATGGCCTTTAATCATCTTTAAATAATTTCAACTTCATGATTTGAACCTAAATTGTATTTAGATTTAAAATTTCTTGTTGGATTTTGAAATTGCATCCATCAACTGAGATGGGAAAATTTAGGGCGTTAATAGTTTAATCTGTCAAGCGGTTCTAAAAAAGTTGTATCTGTCAAAATGAGCTTTTAAAATAGTTTCATCCACCAAAAGGGCTATAAAAAAAATTTCATATGCCAAGTAAGCTCTCAAAAGAGTTTCTCCACCGAAATGGGCTTCAAAAGATTTTCATCCATCGAAGCGGGCTTTCAATAAAGTTTGATATGCCAAAGCAGGCTTTCAAAAAGGGTTTCATCGACCAAAGCGGGTTTCAAAAGAGTTTCATCCACCAAAATGGACCTTCAAAAGAGTTTCATCTGCCTATGCAAGTCGTCAAAAAGGTTGCATACGCAGAAGTGGCTTTCAAAAGAGTTTCATTTGTTGAAGCGAGACTTCATAAGATTTTCATCCGCCCAGGTGGGCTTTCAACAAATTTTCATCTGCTAAGGTGGCTCTTAAAAGAGTTTCATCCACCAAAGTGGGCTTTCAGAAGGAGTTCATGTGCTAAATGCTTTCAATGGAGTTTGAAAGTTGATGAGTTCCAAAAATTCTATAGTTCAAAAAATTCCCAAGGAACAATAAATTGGGAATTCCATAGTTCAGAAATGTACAAAGTTCCAAATATCATAGTTTTACACTTGAAGAATGCCTGAAATTCTACCCTAGATATTAGAGTTTCAAGAGCTTTTTAGCTTTATGATGGTTGCAAATTTCAAGCGTTAGAAATTTTGCCTTTCTTTGAAACCTTATAGGAAAGCAGTCATACTAGAGGCTTAAAAGTGGATGAATAAAATATTCGCTTTGAAAATTTCAAGAATGTGTCAAGGTTTTGAAAATCCTTTTAAAAACTTTTAGTAATATTTTATAGCTTTTCTTCCTAGACCTTGGTGTTTAGGTTCTATCCTTCAAAGATGCCACAATTTAGGGTTATATAAGTGAATGTTCGATTTTTGCAAATGAGAAGGTTTGATCACCATTGAGATGAATATCAAATGAAAAGAAAATGTAATGGAAGAACAGATTTGATTACTTTTTTAGAATGAAAATAGTTGAGACTCCCACTGTCCCTATGTTACTGGGAAAAGAAATGAATTACAAGTTAATCTTGAATAGAAATGAATTACAAGTTAATCTTATTGGATGAACTATAATTTTGCAAATGATGGACTTAAATCCTATTTGTATCGTATTACAAACTTGTGATTATAATTATTTAAATGAAACTCTATGGATTTAATTTCATGTTAAACTCATTGAATAAATTATAATTGAGCAAACGAAAGACCTAATCCATTTGTATTATGTACTTGTGATTATAATCATTAAAATAAAAGACTAAAAATGTACAAGTTAAACTCATTGGATGAACAACAATTGAGCAAACGAAGGATATAAGATATATTTTGTATTATTATGTACTTGTTATTATTGTCATTTAAATGAATTTCTATAATGTAATTTTGTGCAAAATCATCGGATGAACAATTATCGAGCAAATGATGGACTTAGTTTGGATCCTTAGTTATACGATTACAATAATTTAAATGAATCTCTATAGATGTATTACAAGTTTATCTCTTTGGATCTTTAAATGTAATTACAAGTTAAACTCATAGTGAACTATAATAGTGCAACTAAATGACCTAAATCTCATTCATACCATCGCGTACTTGTGATTATAATCATTTAAATGAATCTCAATAGATATAATTGCAAGTTAAACTCATTGGATGAACTATAATTGAGCAAACAAATGACTTAATCCAGTCCATATTATTACATATGTAAACGCTCCAAAATTTTCACTATATCAAAATGACTGCTTTAACCCTAAAATTGTCAACCCAAGTTTTCACAAGGCATTTCGATGTTAGGGGCCCATTTATTAGGGTGTAATTTAGATCACCTACGTTAGTTTCCATCTTAAAAATGACTATTTTGCCCCTCCTACCTACCATTTAAGTCAAAAATTGGGAATTTCATCTAGAGTTCTAAACATTGTCACATTTACAAGTCCTTAGAAATCATTGGAGCTACTCTGTTAGGCTTACCCAAGCTCAGAATCATCTCATTCTAACCTGATCATCTCACAGAGACCAATCACTTGCCACTCCTAGAACACTTGAACCTTATCAGACCTAACCGAGCTTCTTACATGGTATCCTCAGTGTCCACATAGTATGTTTTGAGCTACTTTCAGTCTTGAGATCTAGATTTGAGTATTGGACCAGTTGTCCTGAAACCAAAGTGTCACACTTTCACTCATTTTGGCCCATCTGAGCTAAAAGTCTCTCTATCGTAAACATGTCATCTTATTCTGACTTAGGATCATATTCTTTAGTACTCAATCCATGTACATTTTTAGTTCAGTTTCAGTTTTTGCATTCAGATTTGAGCTCATTTGTAAATCTACAAATTACACTAAGTGTTGCCCAGTTCCAGATTCAATGCAGCTCAATCTTTCGAGCTGAATAATAATAAATTTGGGAACCAATTTCTTAGTTTTTTTGTTTCGTTGCAATTAGATATTTCTTGGCAGAGTATTTGTAGCTTCAGATCCAACTCACGTGTCATAGATTAAAAGTCTTTGTTTTGCCCTTGGACATCACTCTAGAATAGTCATTTTGGTACATGTGGATTTAGATAATTTGGGTTTTGGAAGGACAAATAAGGTTATTTTTCAATCAATTTTTGTAGGTCAATCCTTTGCACCATTCTTAGCTTTTTGTATGGTCATCCTACCCCCACGACCTACTGAGCTCAATTTACGTGTCTGGGGAATTTTTGGTCTTTTGTCAAGTACATGAATCTTCTCTTATAAATGTTGCTTAGGAGCCACATGAACCTAAGTAACTTTATACAAGTCAAACTTAACCTGGTTTGGGCCCACTTGACCCAGATTGAGCACAATTGGGCTATCTCTAGATCAGATGTCCGATCGAAAGCTTTCATATGTTTTTCTTCATATCCAGATCTCTCATTTCTAGACCCCAATATCAGATCTCATATCCAAACCATAATATCACATCTAGTATGTTTTCTAGAATTTTCTATGGATCCAGATCTTGTTATAATTAACATAAGCATGTACGGATCCAGGATCTAGATTCATTGAATTTGGGCACTTTCAAAAATGTGTCTTCATGCATCAATATATCATACTTAATTTCATGCATCATGCAGATGTTAGCCTGCACAGATGGACATGAACTGTGTAGAATTTTGTGTTGATCAGCATGTGTCAGATGAAACCCAAACCGTTGTTGGTATGGCTCTAGAACGAATATTTATATGTTTGACATTTGATATAATATATGTCTTGGTGTGTGCTTTCTCTCCAGTATGTTTGCATCAATTTCTCACTCTATGCAACATGTGAACATAACAATTCCTCATAAAACATTTAGAACTTTGCAAAGATCAGCTTCTTTTAGATAAAATCGATTTTCATGAAGATCTGGCTCTGAAAAAGTAAAATACCACACAAATACAAGTTTTAACATAAAGTTTTTCATGCCACATGTAGGAAGCATGAATTTCAATATCCAAGTTTAGCCAAGTATTGAACGTTTCAGCTCTAGAGGCTACAAAAGGGGTTGACCCCCCTCTCTACACACGATTTCTCCAACAAACTTGTTGACTGTAGTAAATTTGGGGAAAGCCCAAACGAGTAACCAAGTTAAAGTTTTAGAAAAGACTCTTAGAACCTTCGGAAGTCTTGCATTCGAGCTGCATTAGCACCCAAACAAGAAACCAAACCTGGGTAAACTGAGTCAGTTGAGATTGTGGGAGTAGGCATAGTGCATGTCTTTAGTGGTTCATGCAAATTTCTTGTTTTCCCTCTTTTCTATTCTTATTTGCAGTTTAGTTATTTTGTTTTCCTTAGGAGAATGCATCAGTTTTCTTTTGGCTTTTTGCGAGCTTAGCTTAGTTTATTTCTACTTGAGTTCCTAGGTTTATTTTATTAATCATGTTGTAGTTTATTTCCTTTAACCATGTTTAGATAATTTTTTTCATTAAGCATGTTGCAGTATATTATTTTCCTGTTTTCATATATTAGCATTTAAATTCTTGTCCCTAGGATAGCATGAGGCTATGTATGCCTCTCTATCCCCCTCACTTTAATTTCTAAGCTTTTCATTTTCAAAGTTTTAGCTTATGAATTCGATCATGCATTGCACATATAGAATTACTCTTAATATATTACTTAGAATTAGACATGCATCATACAAAGCCTTAAAATGTGCACCATGAATCACATCTCACCCACATGCACAATTTGCTTAGAATTGAGTCAAATTAGCCTAGTAACACACTTGAGGCAGTAGCCCTGATGGGTGAAAATCTAACCCCAGCTTAGGCTCAATACAGATGCATTTTGATAAACATAGTTTTCTAAAATGATTTCAGGACAAGACTTTTCAAAATGATTTTTTAAAAAACCTAGATTCATGCATAAGCAAGGTCCAACACTAAAGTTAACCCAAGTATGAGTCTTCTAGGGCCTAACTAGATCAACCCTAGAACCCACTACAACTAAGTTCTACATCCTGGGCCTAGATCTCCTTGGTTGGCCCCTATAAAATATCTCTATCAATGCTAACCAAGACCCGACATAGAGCCCCTACAAGGAGCCAAATTATAAAACAAACACTAGTTTGAAAGGTGAACCCCAGACCTTTTAGCTAGACCGATCCTTACTAAGAAACCCCATTTAGATCCAGCCTAATTAACTTAAATCCAAATCAATTGAACCTCAAGCATACATTATTTGACCTTAAATTTTGGACCTTATAGTGAATGGGATCCAAGACCTAAATAAGATGGTATTAGAACCCAAATTTAGAGAGATTTCATAACAATATTAGAGTTGAACATGGATCAGAGATTACAAGCATTAGATCACAAATTCAATACTTGGGCTTCAATTTAAATGACTAGATTCAAATCTCAAGACTTTGGATCCCATTTTCTGACATTTGGATCTTCGATATTCCATTGCAAATCTGAATCTAAAACCTAGTCAGCCCTTAGGTAAACCTTGGAGCTGAATCCCCACAACAAATTTTGATCATGAAAAGGATTTTAAAATCATGCACTCATAAGTTGGATTTTATATCATGATTGAACGTGGATTTGATTTTACTCATTAGAAAAATGTCTCATGCCCTCCAAGCTTTAGAGACTGTATCTTGACTATGCATAATCTAGTTGTATGCATATACATTAGACCCAGGTTCGT
Organism: Nymphaea thermarum; assembly: GCA_011799765.1. Classification (NCBI taxonomy): domain Eukaryota; kingdom Viridiplantae; phylum Streptophyta; class Magnoliopsida; order Nymphaeales; family Nymphaeaceae; genus Nymphaea; species Nymphaea thermarum. The sequence continues at coordinate 675,922 of JAANDH010000155.1, read as the reverse complement.
TTGCATGAACCAATGATTAATCAAGACATGAATTAAGTCCCTTCTGACAAGCATTGCAAGTTCATGAGTACTAATTTCTGATAGTTCACCTAGATTCAAACCATGTATCACTTTTCTAAAACTAGTGACACGTTTGATTTCTACACTTAGGATCAAGATGACAACCAATATTTGTGCGCTTAGAATATTAAGTTTAATCATTGGTCTGATTACCCCTAGTAAAGACACTAGGAATGACCAGACCTTGAACCAATAGGTCAGGTCCCATCTCTTTGAATCCTATCTATGAATATGGAGACCAGTACGAGTAGTTCTTATGCATCCATCTCAAATGTTCTATATGAAATGTTCAGAGATATTGTATGTAAACCAAATTGGCAACCGTGATGGGACCTATCACTATCCAACTTGACCAAATGTTCTAATTTTTTAAGTTGCGGATGTCGTCCCGCATTTAAAGACATTTAAGTGTCCTCATAGAATTGAAAGAAAGGTGATGGCAAAAACATAGGTGAAAATCTGGTTGTACAAAAAACATGTAGAAAATAGACTGACTTACAAGGGGAAGAGAGAAACAGACAAAAGACTTCTATTTTGGCCAAAATTTAGTGGGACAATAGTTTGTTTGTGGAAGAATGTGATGCACCATACAATTTTCATAAATGACATCACTAAGAAAAGATATAAAATTTGAATGTGGGATTTTAACAAAATTGGAAATAGCTTTTGGAGACTTAAGTCAGAAACCACAATTGAAGACCATAGTTGGTCAGAAAATGACCACTTAAATGTATGGGGATCCGACCGAACCTTGACAAGGCAACTCTTGGCACATAAAAGAAATGACATGATTTTATCGTTGACAAAATGATGTTCGTTTGGAAACAATAAAACATGAAAGTTACCTTGGCAAAAATTCAGAACAGAAACTAGGATTCTATAATATGACTGATAGAGGGACTAAACAACACCAAAATTATACAAAATCTTAGGCTCATTGGAAATCTAACAAATAGAGATACAACTTTGCTTTAGTGAATTTTGAAACATTTTGCACTGGTTGGGAATTAGAGAGCTCGACATTCTATCAAAATTTTGAAATTCTAAAAATCTGACTTTTAAAAGTTGCTGAAATAGGTTCCAGTACTTGATTAACGGGAGAGGTCAAACAATGTCAAAATCATGTAAGCTAGGGTTTGTTGGAAATCTAACAGACCAATGCACAACTTTTCTTTATTTGATCTTGAAACTATCCTTAGACTATCCTTGTGACACATGTATTGCTAGATGAAACTCTTTTGAAAGCCTGCTTTGATGGATGAAACTTTTTTGAAAGTTTGCTTCAACAGATGAAATTCTTTGAAAGCCGAAGATGGAACTCTTTGGAACCTCTCAAACTCATGCTTTTCATGCACTAAACTTTTGAAGTCGTGCTTCATTGTAAGTTTCACAAGTTTTCGTGCCTTGGGCACATGATTTCATGCCTTGGCAAACATGAATATTTACAAGCACTCATGTTGTCGACACATGATTTCACACTTTGGTGCATAATTTCGTGCTTTGGCACACCACAAGTTGTAGTTTGGTGCATGGAACTCATGCCATGTGCATATAGGAACCCGTAGCCATAAACTTGTACTCACATGCATATAGAAACTCGTGAGCACACCACCAGTTGCACTCCAATGCATGGAACCCATGCCATGTCCTCATGGCATGAACTCATGAACACAAACATTGGAACTTGTGTTTATACAAGAACATGTGAGCTTCAACACACACAAGTCACACTTCGGTGCACAATTTTGTGCTTCAACACACACAAGTCACACTTTGGTGCACAATTTAATGCTTCAACAAACTACAAGTTGCACTCTGGTGCGTGGAACTCATGCCATGGGCATACAGGAATCCATGGACACAAATATTGGGACTCGTATTTGCTTGCATAATTTTGTGCTTCGGTACACACAAGTCACACTTTCATGCACAAATTCATACTTAGGCATGCATATGTCACACTTTGGTTGCATAATTTTATGCTTTGTCACACACAAGTCACACTTTGATGCATAAATTTTTTGCTTCAAGGCACACAAGTCGCACTTAGGTGCATAATTTTGCTGCTTTAGCACACAAAAGTTGCAGTTTGGTGCATAACTTTGTGCTTCAATATCCACAAGTACATATAGTTTAGTGCGAATTTCATGTTTCGTTTTACCAAAGCATCCACAAACATCCATAGGCACACACATTTTGCTCTTTGGTACATATGTACATTCATGTTTTTCCTCACGGAAACATACAAGAACTTGAGCATAGAGCACACAACATTTCAAACTCCATTTTAATCATTTGTTAAAGACTTTGCTAAGCTATCACGTTTTATATCTTGGTTGAGAAACTTCTCAATTTCCTTTTAAGAGGAAGAATTTTTTCTAATTAATGAATATCTCAATAGGACCATAATATAAACTATGAGGAGCTATCCAATGAAACTGAGAAAATCAAAGTTTAGGAAGTGTCACTAACTTTAATGGCATAGTGGATGTATGGACCTAGCAAAATCTAGCTGAGAAAAAAGATCTGAATTGATCTAAGCAAAACAAACACAGCATTGTAAAATGAGTGCTAAAAGTTGAGCTCAGCCAAGTATAGTTGTTCCTCTACATCACTGTTCTAGGGTACTAGGTGAGCATAAAGTTGATTTGCATTCAGTCTGCAAAAATTGAGACCTATGAGCATCTTTGGCTAGTGAGAACCCAAGAGATGAAATGGGTTGAAATCTCAATAAAACTATATATAACTACCAAAATAAGAGGGCTCCATAGTAGCAAATGAATTGGTGAGATATTTCCCACGCATGGTGAAGGTTGGCCAGAGAAAAGAAACAAAAAGAAAAGTAAATCAAAAGCTAAAAAGCCAAATTTTAAAAAAATCATAAAAAACAAAAACAAAGACAATAAACAAAAGAAAGAGTGTCTGCTTGGAAAGCAAGGATCATTTAGATCAAAGTTCCCATACAAGTGCAGCAAAAGTCCCTCCAAACCATAAAGCAATCAAGATGTCATCTGTTTCTCCATAATATGTCCAATGACATTGAGAATAACTCTTCTAGGTTTATGTTTTGGAAGTATAAAGAACTTCATTATAAAGAGTTTGATAACATTAAATAGAAAATATTCAAACTCTTGAAAGGAGTTTGATCACATATATGGTCTCTATAGGATACAAAACTTGAACATGGTAAACTTTTTCATCTAATGATGAACTTTTACAAGATCTTTCATGATAATCAACCCTCCAGGATAATTTTGGACAATGTCTTAACAAGTGTCTTTCATAGTGTTGCACCATGGTTCATATTGTAGCATCTTTTTATCTTCATAAGCAACAAAGACCAGGACCTTGTGCTTCATGATCTGAAAAATCTGAAAATGATTTCAAAGCTTTGAATGTTTTCCTCATACTGAGGCATCATGTATCTTTGAACCATGTTTTGACTAGCATTTTGGAACAAGGACCTTTCACAATGCCAAACTGGTCCACAAACTAGGGCATCTTTTATTTTAAACAGTCTTTTGAATGAGCCTTTCAAAACAAACACCATTAATGATGTCACATCCTTGCACACAATAGGACTTTTTTAACAAGGCTTCATGTAAGCATCATTCCAGTCAAGCATCACAAACAGGTAACGTTCACAAGCAATTTAGAATAAACATTTTTCAAACCATGTTTTGATTCAAATAGGTACATCTCACAATCTCATGTCAGTTTTTAGGCTGTGGTATCTTTTTGAACAATGTTTTGAACGAGCACCAAGTAGTTCCATAAGGTCACAACTTAGGGGAAAGAAAATACTATTTCAGTTACTTTGAGTTACCAAACCCAAATTTCAGTTATAGAGTAACTCACAAGTTTACATTGGTCACACTCTCATCAATTTAGCAAGGTTCGAGATGAATTTCAGTTCAGCCGGTTTGAGTCAGCTTGAACCAACCTAGTATCTTGTTCATCATGTTTTAATATATATTTCAACATTTTGGTTTGAGTTCAATTCAATTCTGAAGACCCTGGAGGCCACTTTCTCTCCTATTTTTCAAGGGTGTGAGCTGAAATTGAGCTCATCCCAATGGAGTGACCTGAAACTGAACTAGTGCCATGTTCATCACATTTAAATGTATCTGTTCTTAGTTTGGTTTGAGTTCATTTATTCCTGTTTGAGTTTTATTTGTCTCCAAGGTTTTGGAATTCATTCATCATACTTGCTATATTATAATCGCTCTTGAGCTCATTTAAGTCAAACCATATTAAAGTTTTATAATCTTTTACCATATTGTTATCACTAAGAGGTTGGTCTAGGAAATCCCAGTTCCATAATTGAAAAGTTTCATGAGAACCTGATTTTTCAGACCCTCCCCAGTTTCCTTTTATAAATTTGACATTTTGAAGCTAGTGATTTTAGAAAAATTGATTTTCAAGGCAATCTGGGAGGCATTTTTTAGTGAATTTTTAACAAGAGCTGACTTATAAGTAGGCCCTTAAGCTAGGCCAATCAGACTGGGAAAACTCATCCACAGCTCCAGAACCACATATAGGTGCACAATGGTCATTAGACTTTAGTTTATCGTTTTCTTTGATTTCCAAAGCTTTAATACAAGTTAAATCCAGGATTTATGCTCATTTGAGTCCAAAACAGACACTGGGTTTAAAATAGTCATTTCTTTTCTCATCATATTTTTCTGCATAAGCTTAGGTATATATCTTATATATATACCTATGTTTATCATTTTCCTTAATTTCTAGAGCTTCAAGTTAATGCAAATCCATGATTTGAGTTTGTTTGAATCCAAGATGACACCTGGGGTTAAAACTTTCATTTTCTTCCCATATTTTTTATCTAACCCGAAGTTATATGTCATATATAAATATGTTCATCAAGCTTAACATTTATAGATCTCCAGAGCTGCATTTTGAAATCTCTTTTAAACTTAAAATACATAACAAGGGATCTAGATTTACAACCAAGTGCAAAATTGACATTTCATTTCAAATGTTATTCTCCTAAACTTAGGATTATATTTTACGTATACCAAAGTTCATCATATTTCAAGATCTTTGGAGTCTAAATTTTAATCTTTTTATCCATATTTTAAATCCATGAGCTACTTTATTCAGATCCAAATCTCTACTTTAGATTTCAATATCCATGACCAAGTCTCCTATCAAGTCCAAGTTCCATTTTCTAAAATGTTCTATGGATTCATATGTTAACCTAAATCTCAGATCCATGACCATATCTGTTTTCTAGAGTTTTCTCTGGATTTGGATCATGATCTAAATCTTAGAATCATATCCCAATCCAATGTCCAAATGCATAAAGGTGTGTATATGCAATCAATGTCATACTCAATTTCATATAGTATACCGCCCATAACTTGTGCGGAACTCTAAGCTAAGAACTCTGTTTTAGAGAGTCTCAAAATCAGTGTTCGAATGGCTCCAGTATGAACATTTTTCCATTTCAGTGACTCATATAATCTGAAATTTTAATAGCTTAACCTATGGTTTGCTTGGAAGGGTGACCTTTCAAAGTTTAGTCACGTATTTAAAGTTGTAGAGAATTCTCCCCCCTCCCCCTTGGCCTCTATAAATATGCCTTTGAGGTGGGAGTTTCTAACACACAAAAATTCTAAGGCAAACTAGCACAAAAGTTGGGAACTTCCAAACAAGTATTTTTAAAAAGCTAAACCTGAGAGGAAAAGGTCTTCTGGCCTAAAAATTTTGTCATCTAAGGTCCAAGTCTATGTTAGGTCTTTGGTGTTGTTCTCGGTAGGGTCAAACCAGACTTATAAAGCTCAGTCTGTGAGACCAGCGATACTCGATAGAGGAAAGCAGGTTAGGAAGTCATCATTTCATGTAACTCCTTTTCCCTCTTTATTCCTTTTCTTACTTGCAATTTAGTTCTTCCCTTATTAGTTTTCTTAGAAGCATGATTAGGTCTCCTTTTTTGCTTTTCCATGCTTAGCTCATTTTTTTTCTACTTTAGTTGTTAGATTTGATTAAAGCATGCCTTACTGTAGTTTAATTTCTTTTTGCATGATTAGCGTAGCTTATTTCTACTTTAATGTTTAGACTTATCTAACACATGCCTTAGTTAAGTTAAAATCCTAGTCAATTCGGTCTATCATAAAACACAAAGGTTTAGCTCAATCTAAACCCAACTGTATGGATCAAAACCAAATTCAAAAGCAAGTTGTTATTAGATCTTAGGGTTCGATCTTATTGAAAGTGGATTGGATCCTGATATGAAATATTAAATCTAGATAAAGTCTAATTATGATTTGGATCCTGACAATGCTATACTAGAACTTTGATCTTAGTTATAAAAAAATCGAATTTGGATTATAGAATGTTAGATTTCAAATCTAGAACTTGAAGAATTGGATCTTTAATATTTGGATCTTAACTATGGATTCCACCACCTCAAATCTAGCCATTCTCTAGGAGAAATCATGAAAATTAATCCAAAAAATTTGGACCTCCATTTATAAGCTAAGAAGTTAGATCATGAGTTTGAATTTTGATTCATGGATTTTTGATCCAGATTGGAATTTTCATGTACATAGGATCAACGACAACCATTAATTAGATTCTGGAACACCATGTCTAGTCTTTGGTTTAATTATCCCTGGTAAATGGACTAAGAACGATCAAACCTCATACCAATGTGTTGGGTCCCGTCTCTTGGATTCCTACATAAGAGAATGGAGGTGAGTACATGTAATTTATTTCTCATTTTCAAATGGTCTGCATGCAAGATTGAAAATTTTTTGCATGTAAACAAAAGAAATTACATAAACTAAGGCATGCTTTAAACAAATTTAAAAACTAAAGTAGAAATAAACTAAGTTAAGCACGCAAAAAGAATTAAACTAAGTTAAGCATGCAAAAAGAATTAAGCTATCCTAAGGCATGCTTTAAATAAAACTAAGAACTCAAGCAGAAACAAACTAAGTTAGAAATGCAAAAGCAAAATAGGAAAACCTATGCATGCTTCTAAGAAACTAGGTGAAGAACTAAATTGCAAATAAAAAAGAAAGTAAGATGGAAAAAGAATTACTTGAAATGATGATATTATGACTTGTGCCTGCTCTTCTACAAGAACATTTTGAACCAAACTTTTAAATGTTGGAGCTAGCCACAGAAAACTAGGACAAACCTATCTTATTTGGACACCTAATACATGGACTAGGATCATCTAGGTTGTTGTCATCAATCAAATGATTAGTTTTCCCCTGAATGTCAGAAAATCTTACAAACCCTGATAATGATTTAGAACAAACTCAAATAGGGTAACTCTTAGCCCTACGAGTCTCTGAAGGTAGTTAAAATCTGCTCACTAGCTCGTTTGGCCAACTTAAATAAGCTGATCAAACTAAAACCGCATTTTTTAACTCGATCATATGTACCTAAGTCCAACCAAGTATAGGATAGGTCTACCTTAGTAGAATTACAAAATCTAAATTTTTATTCTAAGGTAATTCTCAATTTTCTAACCCTCTCTCATACTTAATAGGGTAAGAGCTGAATTTCAGTTCAGTCGGGTTGATTTAGCTTGGACCAAGCTAGGATCATGTTCATCATGTTTAAATTTATCTTGCCTTAGTTTGGTTAAGTTCATTAATCTCAGTTTGAGTTCAATTCAGTTCCAATAGTCCTAAAGCCTACTCCATTTCTTGTTTTTCAGGGGACTGAGCTAAATTTGAGCTCGACCTGATGAAATAACTTGGAACCAAGCTATTCAGAGCCCACCCTCTCTCTTGTTACAATGTTCTTCACTCGATTCGCTTTGAGTTCAAGGCTTCCAAAGGTCTCAGAGCCCACCCACTCTCTTGTTTTTTTTAGTCTGATTTGAGTTTGTGCTCAACCCAATGGAGTGAGCTGAAACTAAGGTAGGATCATGTTTAAATTTATCTTCTCTTAGTTTGGATTGAGTTCATTCATCCCTACTTGAGTTAAATTTAGCTCTAAAGGTCCCAAAGCCCACTCTCTCCCCTATTCTTTAGGGGTCTGAATTGAAATTGAGCTGAAATCTATGGAGTGGGTAGAAACTGATCTAAGATCATATTTATCATGTATAAATCTATTTTCACTCAGTTGAGTTTGAGTTCATTCTTCCCAATTTGAATCTTGAACTCATTCGTAGCACTTGCTACACTCTATAATCTCTGCCCAGCTCATTTCAAGCAAATCAAACAAAAAATGTCTGATCTTTTACCATATCCTTACGGGGAGTGAAGCACCACCAGCTCCACTGGTAAAAATTCCAATGCTAACCTACTTTCTCAAACCCTACCTAGTTTCACATTATAAATTTGATAGTTTGAACTTGAAAATTTTAGACTAATGATTTTTAGAACAATATAGGAAGAATTTTTTAGTGAAAATTTCTCCAAAGTTGATCTAGAAGTAGGTCCACAAGCTGGTCTAGTCATATTGAAAAAACTCCTCTAGAGCTTTAGAATGCATAGAGGTAAAACCAGTCATTTCCTTTTGAGCCATATTTTTCTACACCAACATATGGCATATGCCACATATACCTTAGTTTATGCCTTTCTTTGGTTCATAAAGCTTTAGCTCAAGTCAAATCCATGATTTATGCTTGGGTCAAAACCCTATACCAGGTGTAAAACAATAATTTCCTTTTTCAATTATATTTTTCTACATAAACTCAGGTTATATCATACATATACATGCATTCCTTGATTTCTGGTGCTGAAGTTAAACAAAATCCATGATTTGAGCCTGTTTCAGTCCAAGATCACACCTAGGGTCATATGTCATATATACTTATGTTCATCAAGCATATCATATTCAGATCTCTGTTGCTTCCACACAAACATTGTTATGTTTCAATGTCTCATATGGTATAATGTTTTCAAACTTTAAACCTATGGTTTGCTTAGGAAGGGGGCATCTCCAAAGTTTGGTCATGTACATAAATTTGGAGAGAAGCCCCTTGGCCACACACAAAATTCCAAGGTAAGCATGCTCAAAAGTTCGGAAGTTCCCAACAAGTGCTTTTACAAAAACTATACCTTGGTGAAGAAGGCCTTTGGGCAAAAAAATTTTGTTATGTTAGGTTGGGTCTACGTTAGGTTTCTGGCACAGTTCCTCATAAGGTCAAGCCAGACTAACAAAGCGCAGTCTATGAGACTAGGTAATGCTTTGAAAGGGGCACAAGTTATGATGTAAGCATTTCAGGTATTTTTCTCCATCTTCCTTTATTTTCTTATTTGTAATTTTGTTCTTTCCATTCTTTGTTTTCTTAGAAGCATCTTTAGGTTAACTGATGAGACTTGTCCATGCCTTGACTAGACCCAATGTTCTAGATGTCTAACTTTTGAATGTCAATCAAGCCATATAGACTACTATGCACCTCATGAAATTTTATGTATATTTCTTGTACGCATTAGGACACAAAATTGGGAGAGAACAACCATGCCTTGACTAGACCCAATGTTCTAGATGTCTAACTTTTGAATGTCAATCAAGCCATATAGACTACTATGCAGCTCATGAAATTTTATGTATATTTCTTGTACGCATTAGGACACAAAATTGGGAGAGAATTATTCCTATTCACATAGATCTTACATTAAATGCTTCTTGATTTAGGAGTTGTTTGAAAAACAAAATTTGTCTCTCTTTCGATTTTAACCTCCACCTTAGGCCCTATTGCATTAGGGCAATCTATTTGCTCATGTCATCATAACTTCACTAACCCTACAAGTCTTGTGCATCATGTCAAAGGATTCTCCTTCTACATGGTACCTTAGAGAAGGAACCAATGGCTCGAACAACCTACTGGAGCTAGGTATTGGTGCTCCCCCCTGTTAGCACTTTGATGAGTTTGGTATATAGGCAAGTGATCAAGGAGTAATGAAGACACATGAAACCTTAGAACCCAAGGAGGATTTTATGCTATTATACACTGGACTTGTCTAGGTATATAGGCATATCATTCTACTGAAGATCTTGAATCCTAAAAAAACTTGTTTTATGAGTCCATTTTTTTTTTCAAAAAACTGGCATATTAGGGCCTTACTCTTAGGGTGTGCTGCTTGAGTATCTTCTGTGTGACTATGATTTTGTTTGGCATTACTTCATGTGTTTTGTATGTTTTCTTGAAGATGTGGAATTTAAAGTGGCCCTATTTTTCTCTATCAAAACCATCAGAAATTTCAAGATCCAATCAATCTCTTAGAAATTCTACCCTTCGAATTCTTCAACCTGATCTAGGTCAGAATTGTCCATAATATTGTCTAAGCCACCTCTTGATTTGACCTAGAAAGATTAGACACTTCTAGTCTGGTCACCCATCCAGTCATATTTTCCTAATTTGTTATCCAGTCCTATTCTTATGTCCACACTGGTTCACCTTTTGTCAATTTGTCCAAACCTCTATTTGGTCAGTGTACATGATGTTTTACTCATTGTATTTCACTTATGTTTATCCCTCTTCTATCTACCTTAATGACAAGTACTGATATGTCATTGTTTTCCCCAATGATATCTTGAATTCATCATTAGGACTCTAATTTCTCAATATTGTGTCCTGAACCTCATTTCACAATGTCTAAATCCTCTTATGATATATTAGTTCAATGTTCACCTTCATATTTAAACCCATATGTCATTGTAAAAATGCAAAAGCATAACATCTTACAATGGCCAAGCAAACAAGAAACTAGTACGTAGAGAGACCCCAATACAGAAGGAAATGAGTCAGAAAATGAACACCCAAAATTCTTAGAATTTGAAGTTGTAGGTGAGTTAGGAGGGGAAGATGACTCGATAGGCCTGAAAACCTTTCCAATGTTTTAGAAAATGTTCAAAATGATAATGAAGGGATCACATGACAAAGATAATGAAGCATCATCTAGGAGAATTTCTCACAAGTCAATCAAAATTTTACAATCAAGAATAAAACATATGAAGAAAAGCATATACCAAACGCATAACAAAAGCAAGAGAGTGTTCACTAGAAAGAACTTCTGCAAGGGGCTTGATGATAAGGACTAAAAGGTCTGACATTCAAATTCAGTAAATTTAAAGGATCTGATAATGTGCATGTCCACTTGGCCATCTTTATTGCACGATGCCGGAGATTGCAACACAATGATATATGAAATATATAGACCCCATGTGAATGGACTTTGACATGGTTGTCAACATGTTCATGGACAAGTACGAATCTAATCGTTCATTGTCTCGGCCTTGTTTGGATGTGTTAGAACTTGCGACATTAATTGCTCCTGTATGAAGTCAAAATGGTTTCCAAATTAAATTTATTCAAGTACATTTTAGAACAACCATTTTTCCATGAAAAATTGCTAAATGGCAAGTGTTCATAATGCAATATGATCTGGAGTAGATTTCTCAAAAAAGGACAACCATTGGCTGACTAGCTGGTAGATTTTTAGTTGGTCAAAAAATTTAAAGTTCACAATGGTCTCTTAGACGAACAAGTGCTGCATGTCAAAATAGAACCAGAGATCCTTTTCTTTAATGGCTCCAAAAACATAGAAAAAAAAGCATTAGAATTCTACTTAATCTAGAAAAAGAGATGGTTTCCTATTCAATCAAGTTAGAAAATTTCTGTATTCATAGTGTGGTGGAGTACAAAGCTTTGATTTACAAGCTGAAGATTTCAAGGTCAAAAGAATCCATGCATTTGGAGTCATTGTGCTCAACAAAGAATGGAAGGTAAAAGACCCTAAATTGATGCCTCACTAGGAGGCAATCGAGCTTTCATATAAAAGTTCAAGTAGTTCAATTGTTCCATGTCAACCGGGAATTTAACTAATTTGCTAATGACGTGGCCAATTTAGGCTTCATTATCACATTTAGAAAGAATGAACCCTATAGTGCCTTCGAAGTCAGAAGGTCAGATTGAGTCAAAAGATAACCCTGCTATCAGAACATCAAATATTACATGGAAGCAAGAGAATTCCCCCTAGTTATGCTAAAGAAAGTGTAGATAGCAATTAAAGGATGTCAGGGAGATACTTCATCTTGACAGTACTATACAAACATGGTCTCAACTCAAAGTACTGTCATTGACTTGACAAGAAAGAAACTCAAGAAGTAATCTGAGAGGGTCATGAAGGAATTTGTGGCAGACATGTCGGCTATTAAACTTTGTAAACACATAAATCAAGCAAGCTCTAATCACCGAGTATGCAACAAAACTACAACAAGTTCATCAAACAAGACCTTAAATGCCAAATGCATACTAACTTAATTCATGCTCTGGCAGCACATCTTCATTCAGCCTATCTCAATGGCCCTTCTCGATATAGGCATTGGATGTCACACCCCAACCTTTTGACCCTCAAACAATTTTTTTTTTTCTAAACATAAAGCATTGAGGTGCAACTACACAACAATTCAAAAATGAAGGAGCTATGTCATTCGAAACAGTGGGGCAAACTTTCATTTTATATAACAATTTCAATTCATACAAAAATCACATCTATGTGTATGACAAAAATGCCTCAAACCACAACTTTGATGCCTAACAAAAATAAGACATCAAAAAGACCAAACCATGATATGCCGACACTACCAAAGACCCAAAACCTCCCCAATAGGATGTGAGTGAAGCCATCTGATCGACCTGCTGCCTTGGGTCTGCCAAAACCTGAAAAAGGAAACAACTGAAGGTTTAGCCTTCGCAGTATCTCAACAAGCCAGGAAAATTCCAAACCCTCTTAGGTAGGGCTCAAAATATGTTACAATCATAAAGGCAATCTATCATCATGTTGTGTCAGGGCATAGTTACATCATTTGCCAAGAAGGCCCCTAACATATAGACCACGACATGTAAAGGCTACTCAATGGCTATAGTAACAATATTTCAAATCACATGCAAGGCATGCTTAAACATTTCATTTGCATTCATAAGCACAACATTCACATGCACATCAATCTCATACATTCATTCATATACATTACATTTTCATTAATTTCAATGAATTGACAGTTCCTGTGGGTGCAAACACAGGCACGTGCACATCGCGGGTGGCTTACAGCCGAGAGACAACCCCTGTGGTGACCCAAAACAATATGGATCCATTCATCCGCTGCAGCGGTAGAGCACTCATCCATGAATGTGTGAATTCTAAGGAGAAATACTCAACCATCCCTAAGACACCTACCACGCTCCAAGCACAACACACAATAGTACCCTGTGGCCTTGCACCGTCTGCGCTCCGAACAGGCGAGACCAGTGGTGAAAGCAGGACGTCTCCCAAACACAATGCCACAACCCACTGGCCTCTCATCTCTTATTCTTTCATTCTTATATTTATAACTACACATTCACAAAATGACTGGCTAGCTCATAAGGTTGGTACACTTCACGAGTGCACCCACACCTCCAATTGCCTCCACACGAGGGCTACACATAACAATAACAGTATTGGCTAGCCGTCATAACAATATGGGTACAACTACCCTTCATTCATTCATTTGCATCATTGCCCGCGGCAATGTATATGCAACAAACACAACATTCACATTCATTATCACAATAATCAGATCTTTGAAAAACTTAGCCAAACCACGAAAAGTAGTCTCGATCTGTGATGGACTCGTAGTTGTCCTATGCAGTTATCATTCTAGGATGCTTTCTAATGCACAATTGGGGTCGAAGAGACACTGGACTCGATACCCCGCCTCATCTGTCCTAAACAGTTATCAATTCTAGCATGCACATGCAAATGCGTAACATTTTTAAAACAACATTCTAATAGCTTTTCAAAACAAATTATATCATATCTCAAATCATTTACATGCATACACACATTCACTCACAAAACAATCAATCAATCACATCACAGTCCTAGGATCCCACGATCCTAGGAACATACATTCACACATTGCCCCAAGTAGGGATTTGCCTGGAATGCTGCCATACCAGTCGCGCGTCCACTAAACACCTCGAACTACAACCCACGTTGCTCAAGGCCTACTTGACGTGCCCGTTGTACCTGCAAACATAATCAAATGGTAAGTTCTCTACTCGTTTTGCTTTCCAATTTATACAAATCTGAAAATACAATCATTGAGGCATGTCATCGCCTCAAGAGGGTGTCGACCTGCAAAGCCCTCGAGAAGGTCTCATCCCAACCCTCGAGGTTGCCACCAATGAATAGAACTCAAAACTTGTATTCAACTTATCACATGTATGATTCTCACTTGTTTTCCTTAGTTGGGGTGTCTTCCCCACTATAAGATTCTCAACATACAACGTATATGCACATCAATAGAAGCATATTTTCCAAGCTCACTAAAACGATTCTAACGTTCTCCACAACAATACAATCTCTACCGTGATTCCTAATTGCTTCGAAAATCAACTCATCATGCTTATAAGATCATTGTAGACATGGATCATCATTCCTCGACATGAGTCCTAGACCTTCCCGAAAATAGTAACGTCATTAACAAACATCATAATTCATCAAATCTAAAATCTAGTATGCTCCATTAATAATTATACATGCTCCAACAACAAATATACAACAATTTAGGCTTGATTAGGCCTTGCTCACCCCAATTTAAGAGTCTGAACTGCTGCAGTCCTCTCGACAGCCACCTCACAAGTTCGAGAGGTCCTCAAACAGATAAAGTCCCTCAATGCTGCCACCACCAACGCATTCTAGCCGCTGTTATGAGGGGGAAGAACACATCCCCAAGCTGAAATCCGATCAAACAATGATAAGAGAATCAAAATCGGCAAAAAGGAGGTTTAAGAGAGAGGGGTCTGTCGTTAGAAGAGGCCCATGGTAGTTGTAAAAGGGGCTGTGAGAGAGGGAAAGGGCGTGGGCAGAGGATGCTGACAGAGAGGGGAGAGTGCAGGCAGAGAGAGCGTGCAAGGATGCATGGGAGGAAGAGGGTGTGCGTAGAGAGAGGGTGAGCAAAGAGGGTTCAGACAAAGGGGAGAGGCTCGCGCAGAGAGCATGGACAAAGAGACAGTGCGGGAGAGAGAGTTGGCAGAAAAGGGAAACAACACGGGAGGGAGAGGAAGAGACAGAGAGGGAGACCAATGGCTCACCTGAGCGCCGCCGCTGCCGCCGTCCACTTCTGTCGCCGCTGCACCGACCTCCGTCTTCCTCTTCTCTGCGTTGTGGTCGTAGCAAAGGGAGAGGCGAAGAGGGGAAACGAGGGAGACGCGGGAAAGACGAGGGTGAAGAGGGCGACGTTGGGCTCCCATGCTGCTGGATTCGGGTCTGGGTCTGGACCCGATCCGGCCCACCTACAAAATGAGTCGAGCGTTACATTGGACGTGGAGGGCCAATGGACACAAATGTTTTCTAACCGCAAGGAATACTTCACTAAATGGGTGAAAGCAATTATCATGAGAATTATAGGAGGTAAGAACGTGGTGTCTTTCATCCATAAAAACATTATATGTAGGTTTGAAATACCACATGACATCATTTCAGATAATGGGACCCACTTCAAAAATGAGTGTAAGCATGACTTTGGTTCAAAGTTTCATATCAAGCATCATTCTCGAGACCATACCAAGGAAATGGTTAGGCAGAAGACACAAACAAAATTTGATCAGAATTTTGGAAACAACTATAGAAACCAGCCACGATTGGCATGAGAAGCAAATGATGCTTTATGCATTTATACTCAAACACCTATTAATGGAACTCCTGTAGAATTAGTGTACAAGATAGATGTGGTACTCCCACGGCATATGTAGAAACTTGCCTTCAGAGATAGATGTGGTACTTCCACGGCATCTGTAGAAACTTGCCTTCAGATTTGCATCTCCTATAGAAAGCAACAGATGTCATAACTAGATCTATTAGATGAAAATAGATTACATGCAACAAGATCATGTAGAAGCATATCGACAAAGGGTGGCATGACACTATGTCGAGTTGGCAATAGAATGCAAGTTCAAAGTGAATGAGTTAGTGTTGAGGTCCAGAATTCCTTGTAAGCATCACCCTTATGGAAAATGGGCTCCTAATTGGGTTGGTCTCTATGTAGACAATGAAGCTCTACCAGGCAATTCGTACCGACTGATCGATGCCAATGGGAATGAATTGCCAGATCCTATAAATGCAATGCACTTGACAAAATTCTATGTGTGTTTTGTATCAATCCATTTTCAATCAAATGTAACATCCTTTTATGGCCAACTTGGTGGTGTTCTATCTCATACACTCTCTCCACTGCCCTTTATCCTGGGGCATCCTTCTTTAAAGAAGACATAGGTTGCACGTTAATGAACGACAGCCATAAGATCTTAAAAGGGAAAGTTTCAAAAGTTAACAAAGCTTTGCAAGTTTCAAAGACCCTAGAGCTTATGTAAAACCTAAAATATTCTGTCAAGCACAACAAATTTACAACTTTTCAAAATTCATGCCTTTGGCACTCAATTTTGCACCCCAGCTTACAAGTTTATAAGTTTTCAAAATTTTGTGCCTTTAGCACATGATTTCACACTTTGGCACGTGCAAGCCTTCAGATTTCATGCTCTGATGTATATAAGTTTACAAGATTTCAAATTTAATACTTGGGTACCTAATTTTGCACTTCAGTGTGCATTTTCATGCTTTGGCACATGATTTCGCACTCTAGTGCACATTTTCATATCTTTGCATAGGATATTGCATTTTGGTGCATACAAGCTTTCAAATTTCATGCTTTGGTGTATGCAAGTTTACAAGTTTTCAAAATTACATGCTTCTGGCTCAAGATTTCAGGTTTTGGTGCATATAAGTTTTCAAAATTTCATGCCTTTGGTATAACATTTCATGCTTTGGTGCACAGAAGTTTTGAGTTGCCTGTTTTGGTACAAGATTTCAAACTTTGGCACACAACCTCATATTTTGGCACATGATTTCGAGCTTTGACATGCATTTTTGTACATAACATGCAATTTTGCACTTTAGTGTAAGTTTTTGTGCTTCAGCACATAATTTCACATGTTGACACACACAAGTTTTTATAAATTTTCATGTTCTGGTACATAATTTCACACTTTGTCACATGATTTCGGGTTACAATGTAGATTTTGATATCACAACATATAATTTTGCTTTTGAACACATGTTTTCGTGCTTCAACACATGATTTCACACTTTGGCGCACACAAGTTTGTATAAGTTGCCATGATTTGGTGCATGATTTCGTGCTTTGACATACTTTTTCATGTTTTTGCATATGATTTCATGCTTCGGTGCCCATGTTTTTTTAACAAACAAAATTTTTACAAGTTCAAATGACCATTTTACCCTTCACTACGAGATTTCCAAATAGAGTTTCAAAGACGTAATTTCAAGAACAAATGGTCATTTCTAATCCAAACAAGTACTTTTTACACCAGCATTGAATACCTAGACTCAGATCATCTAGGTCTGTTCAAGCTAAAAAAATACCATTTTACCCATACATCCTGGCATCTCGATCTAAAAAGAGGGGGTTTTTTCACAAAAATTTCTAAGAATTGCCTAACATTTGCGCAATTAAGCCATTTCTATTTTTTTCATGACACCATGAACTGCCATAGTTAGCTCCCCTATATCAAATCAGCTCTTGAAACATAAAGCTGTGAATTTTAGCTCAATCAAGCCAAAAAATGTTTACCTTAATGAAGAGAAAATTTTATTTCACTGATTTTGAGTTGCCCCAGCCTAAGTTTCAGTCATATACTAACTTGCAGATTGCTACTAGGCCTTTCTTTCTCTTATTTTCAGGGGTTTGAGCTGAATTTGAGCTCAACCTAAAAGATTAAGCTAAAAACGAGCAAGGACCGTGTTTGTCATGTATAATTCAAGTTTCTTTTAGTTCATTCATCCCGATTTGAGTTCAATTCAGTTCCAAGTGCTTTCTTTCTCCTACTGTTTGAGCGAGCTAGGGCCATGTTCATGATGTATGAATCAAGCTCATTTAGTTCAGTTTGGTTCATTCATCCTGCTTTGAATTCAATTCAGTTTTGAGTGCTTTCTCTCTCTTATTTTTTAGAGTTTGAGCTGAATTTGAGCTTCATCAGATATAATGAGCTGAAATTGTGTTGGGACTATGTTCGTTATGAGTAAATAATATTCTCTTTGTTCAATATGAGTACATTCATTCTAGTTTGAGTTCAATTCAGCTCTGAAGGGCATTGAGGTCATTTCTAGTACTTGCGACACTCTAAAAACTGCTATCCAGCTCAATTTTGCAAAATTGAAGTGAATTTTTATGATCTTTCAGCATGGCCTTGCAGGCAAGCAGCTTCTCCAAGCAACCCCAGTTCCACGATTGAAAATTTCAAGGAAGATTGGATTTTGATTGCCTTTTCCAGTTTCCCTTTATAAATGTGTCATATATAGCTTGGTAAAAATTTGTTTTGACTTTTAGAGTAATCTGGGGGGAATTTTTCAGCAAGAATTTAACAAGAGCCTATTTAGAAACCTGGCCATAGGTTGGTTCAATCAAAATGAGAAAATTCATTCAAAACTTTGAAAATACATACATGGGAAAATGGTCTTTTTTTAGACATATCTTCTACATTAACGTAAGACATAGACCACATATAGCTTGGTTTATAATGGTGTTTGATTCTTGAGCTTTAGTTCAAGTCAATCCCCTTTACTTAAGCCAATTTTAGCCCAAAATCACACACAAGGGTATTTTGGTCATTTGATACCATGCATGTATTTTTCATAAAGTGCCATATTAACCTATGTCAGATTTTAGTATGAATTTCATGGATTTGGTAGGCTTCAGTACAAGCTAGGAGTACGTCAATTTTTTTAATGAAACTAAATTTTCTAAAGACAACACTAGGCTGAGCCTACACTCGGCCTAGCTCTGAACCAAGTTGTCAAAAACTGAGCCTAACCTAGGTCCAATCCATGTCATACAACTTAAATCCACCTAGCCTATCTCGAGCTAGGTCCAGGCTATTTTCAGACCTCCATTTTATATTTTTGATCCACATCATATATCCAAGCCTTATTTCTATGTTTGGATCTTATATCCAAGTTTTAGATCTGATCTATCTTTATAGATCCAGATCCATAATTCATCTTTCACATCCGAGATATTGAATTATAATTCAAATTCCAATACCGTATCTAGATCAATTTTCTAGAACCTTTTTTGCATCTAGACCTAGATTTGGGTCTCAACATCAAACCCAGCTTTAGGATCCACATGTGAGTTTAATGTACATTATATCTAAAAAATGTATCATGATTTTCTCACTCTACGCTTAATGTCAATTCATACATAAGCACTTGAAATGTACAGAATTCTTTGCTGAGCAGTCTGACAGATGGAATCGAATATCTGTATGTGGCAAGAATGAACATTTTTTTATTTATATCAAGTTTTAGAATAAGGTTTAAGAGTGTATTTTCTCCTCTTCATATTCTCTGGTCATTCATTACTCCACAGTCGATGTCAATTTGATACTTTATCAGGAATTGATCAACACTTCTTCATTCATGCATGGCTTTACACAGAATAAAATTTGAAGTCTGAATGAGATCACAACGAGAAAAATTCAATTGTAAATTTATGTTTAACCTATGGTTTTGAGTTCAGAGAGGAGAGAGAATGTGCAAAGTTTAGTAATGTATTGTTAGACACAAAAAATTTGCCCCTTCTCTCTCCTATAAATAGGGCTTCTTCTCCTTTGGCACTACACCTTAACTTATTCCTAGAGAAGCCTAAGAAGTTGGTAAAATTTCAAATGGGTACTCAGAAAAAGGTTTAGCTCAAAATAAGTTAAATATTTAGAGCCTTGGTCTGAGTCTTGGTTCGGGCTGCTTTAGCTCTCAACTCAGATACAACCAGACTCAGTGTAGGGGTTGCGGGAAGGGCTCAATGAGGATACCAGCTTTAGATAATTTATTTTTTCTTCTTCTTTCTTTTATTATTTGCAATTTAGTGCATTTTCCTTATACACGTTTAGTTTAATTTTCCTTTTGCTTTTAACATGTCTAGTCTAGTTTAGTTTAGTTTATCTTTCTTAGTTGATTTAATAATTTTGTAGTTTAGCATGTTTTTAGGCATAGGGGTTACATATGCCCCTCTCTTCCTTGTTGCTTCTTCTAAATTTTTTGCTTTTGTTTACTTAGTTTTCCTTAAAATATGCATATAGAATATAGTTTTCCTTTGCTAAATTAATCACGCATTGTACCTCTGTTTTAACATGCACTTAATCACCTTGCAACCACATGCACCTTTTGTCTGAAACCAGACTGGGTCAGCCTAGCAGCATACCTTGTGTGCATCAACCCAGGTATGTCAGGTATGTAAAAACTTAAATCTAGCTTGGTCCTTGTACAAGAATCAATTCAAAACATAGTTTTCTCTAAAAAGTTTCAAAATCAATCTCTTTAAAATGATTTCAAAAGCCTAAGCCATGAAGGCATGGAGTCCAATCCTAGTCCATTTCTTTAAGAACTAATCTAGACTAGCTTGAGAGCCTACTACGTATGAACCCAGTCAAATCCTGGTCAAATCTCTTTAAAACACTCATTCATATGGAATGAATGAAGTTTATATATCACATTGTTTAACTAAGACTAAACTCACTTATTACAGTCAAACTCATCCCTAGTTGGTTCAAGCTCAATGTAGGCAAGACTTGACCCAGTCATTTTGACCAACTACCCATAGCTCATTTGAATCTTGGATTTCAATTCATAGTATTGGATTCAAACAATAAACCTCATGTTGATGTAGACCACGACATTAACCCAAGTCTTTGGATCTCAAGTATTGGAGCTTGGACCTCAAATATTAAATTTTGGATCATGGAATATGGATAATAGATTATGGATCTCAGATTATGGATCTTGTATGTCGGATCCTAGATTTTGGATCTTGAATTTCATACTTTAGATTTTGAATCATATTTCATATATGAGTCTTGAATCTTAGATCATGGACATTGAATTATGAATTTCAAACCCAAGATTTTGGATCTTGGATTAGGTCTTGGATCTTAAATTACATTTCTTGGATCTTGAATCAAATTTCAAAGCAAATGAATGTTTGCTCATAAACCTAGGATTAGTTCCCACAAAATTATACCTAAATACATGATTTTAAGCCCTGTAATAATCAAATTTGGATCTACCATTTAGGAATTTGGAACTTAAGAGATCCAATCATGAACACAAGACCAAGCAACTGGAATTCTGACCTTTACACTTTGGATCAAGAGTCCCATTGATATGATATGATACTTTGGATTTATATGAAGTTTCTCATTTCAAATTTAGAACAAAAATTTTATAAATCCATTAGACCTTGATATCAAATTTTTGGATTCAGATATAAATGTCCTACACCCAAGTCCTAGTAGAGACTGGGCTCCAATGTCTATATGACATAGTTTTTGCATGCATCATATTAAATTTAGGACCTTGATTTGCATTGCTCTATGATGAGCCAGATGTGAACAATCATTAAGATTTTATTTTTCTTGTTCACAAGTCTATTATGGAGATCTATTTAGATTTTTAAAATATGCATGATTTCAAAATTGGGGTATGTTTGTTTTTTTAGGTTTTGGATGATATTTAAACTTAGGAAATGAAATATTTTAGTCTAGTCCTTGGTTTGATTATCACTAATAAAGGCACCAAAACTAGTTTAACTTTGTACCAACAGGGTATGGTCACATCTCTCGGATTCCCGCACAAGGAAACATAGGCAAGCATAGGTAATTTCATTTCATTTATATGGTTTGCATGTGAGATTTGATAATATTTTTACATGTCACAAAAAGTAGCATGCTCGATGGGGCCTATCACTATGACAGAAAAAATGTTGCAATTTTCTAAGTCTTAAATGTTGTCTCACCCCTAGAGCCATATAGGTACCCCATTTGATGTATGTATATATATATATATATATATATATATATATATATATATATATATATATATATATATATATATATATATATATATATATATATATATATATATATATATATTTCTGATGTGCATTAAGACATAAAATTGAGAGAAGTTTTCATGCTCACATAGATATAGGATTACATATTACCTCTCTCAATTTAGGAGTTTATTGTACAATGTTTGCTTCTCTCTTTGATTTTAACCCCATCTTGGGCCACATTGATTAGAGTCAACTGTTTAGGCATGAGATTGCATATTTAAAAATTTCTTCTCATCTATATATCCTGGTACTCATCATGTTGTGTAATAGTTCATATATGCAATAGCTCAGGGTGGTTCAATGACTGGACCAACCTACTGGAGGCTGGTATTGGCCCTCCCTCAGCCGTAATGAGGCATTAGCCCAATATATTGATGAGTGATCAAGGAGAACAAAGACACATACCCTTTTAGAACTCCGTTTGGAGGAGTCTATGCTAAGTACTATGGACTTCTTGTCTATGTATATAGGCATATATGGTATATGGGACAACTAAAGATTTGAAATCCTAAAATATCCAATTCCAAGTGACCTAGGTGATTTCAATGATTTGCATGATAGAGCTGTCTCTAGACTTCATATTTCATGTGTGCAATATAAGGCTATCCAGATTAATTAATATATAGGGTTGAAGTTTGATATTTATGTTCCATGATTTGTTCTTATGGAATGGATATATTTGACTCTATAATGGTTAGATGTAGGAATGTACTGTATGACCTTTAAAATTGTAGACTCTTGTCAATCTTATGGGTTTTCTAGTAGAACCACTTGGCTTTTCATGGTGCAGCATGACCTCATTGCAAAAGTCAAGGGCTAATGTTCCAATCGTTGAAAAAGAAAACCTATTCATGTCATGTGAATTGGAGGACAACAATATTCATACGATTAATTTTTTTTTTCAAAATTTCATGAAACGCCACTAATCTTTCTAGACATTTTCATCTTTGTCAAGTAGAAGTAAATGAAACAAAAAGGGATATGTTCTTAGAAATCACGTTCCTTCTGATTGTCAAGCTAAGGTCCCTTTCGGGCCTGAATGCATGATCCCTTCCTTATAGTAGAGCAATCTAACCACCTAGTTGTCTCAAATCCTCAATCCAATCTCAAACCTTTTGAAATCCTTGCAAATTGTATTGATTCAACTTATTTGTGATGGTGAAACTTTTAATAAAAAGAAAATAAATTGCAATTTCATTTCAGATTTTCTATCAGTTTAAATTATGTTTCTATGTTTTAAGGTGATTATCCGTCTCGCTTGTTGCATGGATATAGTCAAGGTCCCTACTGCTCATGCTCTGATTGTTTGGACAATAGGAGAATATTGTACAGCTCGAAAAACAAGGAAACAAAGCACCAAATCCTTAACACAACTGCTGAGGTAATATGATGTTGCAATAGATGTGAAGAACCTGGAATGTTGCCTTGATGGCGTAAATGTCTGATATAGTGATATTGCTATTTTTCTTCTATTATTTATTACAGGTTAAAAGCAATGCCATCATCCTTTTTTGGTTTTCTTTTTTTTTTTTGGGTTTGGGGGGGCGTGGGAGTAAACTAATAAGTACACATATTTTGTCATAAATGAGAAATGGTGTCTTCTTTTAAAAAAATTTAAATATTTTGCTAATGCGTTTTTCCTCTATAAAATTGTTTAGTCTGTTATTTGTGGTTTTCTAGAGAAGTTATATTAAAACAACTAAGACTAATAATGTTAAGGTCGGTATAAGAGAATCATTTATTGGGCTCCTCCGCTTTTTTCTGTTTTTTGAGTTTACGAGGTTTCATCATAAGCTTATGAATTGTTCTTGTGTTACTTGGGCTTTAGATATAATGGTATGATGGTTACCTCATATGGGATTTTTCTCTTTCAATTTATCTTTTTTTTTTCTCTTTTTTATGTTTAATGATACAATCTTTTGGGAAGGGCTTATGCATTTGCATCTAGGTAATAGAGACTGTTTAAGAAAGGTTACCACACTTGAGTCAACAAAACTTGGGTAAGTCAATGGACAGTTTACTTGCTTTTCCATTGAATAATTGAGTGGACACATACACACACATATATCCTGAAGAGAAAGACCCTTCTTTTCTTTATAGAGATACCCATGTTTTCATGAAGAATGCCACACAGTGTATCTATGTGATGTAATTTTGCATTCATGTTCTTCTTGGACTTTAAGAATTTTGGTTTGAGCTAAGTGAACTACTTTGTATTTTCTCCTCAACACTTTATGGCAATTCTGTAGTATACATCAGGGCTTCTATGAATTCAATTTTTACATGGCAGGTTTGTCCCATGTTATGGATGGTGGTTGACAAGTAGAAATAGAATATACTTCATGGTTTATACAAATTTTCTAGTATTAGCACTTATGAGATCTAAATGAGAAAAAACTTTTATGAGCTTTCTGTGATGTGAATTCACAAAAATCTTTCAGGTCATTGGCCACATATGAATAAGGAGATTCAACTAATTCCATGGTACTTGTCATCTTTGGGGGTTCCTTTTTCTATTTCTCTGTTGTCACTTTCTATCAATCAAGCTTGAACAAGGCTTAATAAAATCCTATGGTAGTTTTATAAAAAATAGTTGATGAAAGTCACTACATACTTTTAACTAATCAATGTAGAATAACAAACTAAATTGCATGTGAATATCATAATTTACTTTGGGAACAATGGTAAGCTATTTGAGCAGCTGGAGACCCTAAAAGCAACATATCAAATAAGAAAAAAGTAATTATTGTGCAAAAGCATTTTAATAACCACAATAAAAAATTATGCTTAATGAGCTTACAAAAGTAGGATAAATTTTTCTTTCATCTTCCAGATAAAATAGGTTAGGTCCTTGTTCTAATTTTAAATGAGAATAAACATGAGTGCATGACTGCATTTGACACTGCTTTGGCTGTGTTTGAGACTGAGATTAATTCTTGTTGTGTTTGCACAGGTGCAGCATCCTTAAGGAGTGTACATGTAATATTCTTGTGCAGCATACAACTGACACCAATAATTTGGCATCGTGTCTGATCAAAGTACCAAAAAACTATATTTTTTCTGCAGGTCGTAGTATGTTCTCAAGCTGAAGATATGCATACATGCATCAAGGTGCCTATTTATGTACTGGAACTAGTGAGGTGTGACTTGAACAATGATGTGTGTGATCATGCATGCATAGTAAGTAAACTTCTAGCATGCCATGCCAATTCTCAAAATGCTGAAGTCGGTAGAATCCATCCAATTCTAATGCAAGCTTGCAGAGAGTATCCTGGGCAAAAAAGTAAAACCAATTTCACATGTTCCAGCTTGCAATCACAATTATCTTCCTAGATCTCTTTCACATATTGTGGTGCATGCTTCTCCAGGCTATGAATCACTTCCTAAGCCTTGTAGTCTTGCAAATGTTGACCTTCATTGTAGCCTGGAGCATGTTCATGAGGACAAGGTGGCTGGTGACAAATGTAAATTCTCCTAGCTCAAGTGATATTGATAATGGATCGAGTGATTCTGACTCATTGTCTGGATCTTCAGTAAACGAGAAATCAGATTATGGTTCTCAAGGGTTTGATTCTAATGAAAGTGAAGGGTCTGCTTCTGTTGACAGTGCAAGGGGCAATGGTTGTAGCAACTTACTGCTTGCTGAAGCTAAGGATATGCAAACCTCAGGTTACATTTTTCAGATGTTGATGTTAAGTATAACAAACTGAATCAAGATGCAGATGGCACTGGTTCTTCATCATCTCATCTTAATGTTTCTGAATTGTTGTCTAAGGAAAAGCTGGAGTCATGGTTGGGAGAACAACAAAACATGTCTGGGCCAAGGTGTCCAACAGGAGGGATTTCATCACCTTCTACAGCTAGAATTACGATAAGGGAGACTGACCTAACAATCAAACTCAAAGTTCAGAAACTGTCAGACACCACGAGTGGGAATGGGTTGACTGTTGAATATTCTTTTTCTGCTGAGGTTTTAGGAATTTCTCCACAACTTGTTTTTTTGGAGATTTACTTTGAAAACCATTCTACAAAGCATTGATAAAAATATTAGTGATGGATGAAGGTTTAAGTAAAAGTCAAAAGAATGTGCAGGGCTCAAATGCTTGAAATAACTAAAATGTAAATATATAACTCCTACGTTCTAACTTTTATGCAGCACTACTGCTTTGCCTTTTTCTTTTTTGTCTCAAGATTTTGGATGGGAGAATTGGATTTCCCTCCTTTAGTGATTCTTCTTGCACGTTACGGCTAGTGATGCCAACTCAGATGCAAGGGCTAGTTCTAGTGGAGGGAATTCCCTATCTTCATCCTAGTGATGGAATAAATAGATTCTTGTGAAATGAAATAAGCAAGACAACAAAAAAGAACTTTAAGTGGTTTAGACATAAAATCCTACGTCCACTATCTCTCACACTCAAAACTCAATGGTGTGAGGTTTCTTTGGTTCTAGTATTTATACAAGATTGTTTTGGAGGGATTTTTACTCGTTTGTTTGAGTTTTGAACAATCCTTCCTTAAATCCATATTATTTGTAACCATTTCTCTCATTCTCAATGAGGATTTATTGCCATGTTAGATTCCTGAATTTTCTTCCTCATGATATGCTCCATCTTGATTTATCAATTCAGATCACAGCGATGTAGTTTATTTTTTGTTCGGATTATGCAAAATTGATTTGTCAACTCCATCGTGATCTTGTCCATCCTTTGTGTAACTGTCATCAGATTGTGTGTTAACATTCCCCCTCAATCTCGAGTGCACAATGATTACAAACCAATGTTGTCAAGCACAAGTGAGGCAAGGGCTTGGTAAATAAATCTGCAAGCTGGTGAGTGGATGGTATAAATTGAGTGACTAAGGATCCAAGAGACACCTTTTCTCTTACAAAATGAAAATCAAACTCAATATGCTTCATTCAAGAGTGATTGGCTGGTTTGACAGTAGATTAAAAAGCTGAAAGATTATTACATAACATGAGTGGAGGTTGTGATAGAAAGACTCCATAATCTCTAAGGATAAAAGTTATCCATGTTAGTTCTGCAGCTGCAGCCGTGAGAGCGCGATATTCAATTTTGCAAGATGATTGAGCAATACTATGTTGTTTCTTAGAATGCCAGAATATGCAGTTGGGTCCGAGAAGTGTACAATATCCTATTGTAGAATTGCAAGTGTTGGGGCACCCAACCCAATCGGCATCTGAATAAGCTTGAATGGATAACCATTTGGGCGAAGAATTTGTTTAACTAGCTGAAAATGTCTCATATAAGGGGTGTGCATAAACTAAGAGACGTAATTGATGGCATAAGTGATGTTTGGTCACGTAAATGTAAGATATTGCAAATCACCAACAAGACTACGATACATAGTAGCATTAGGATAAGCTGCCTTTGAAGTGCTTATGCTAGAAACATTAGCAGCCATGGGTGTCACAGTTGGTTTACACGATTGCATTTGTGCTCACTCTAGAATCTCCATAGCATACCATTTCTGGTTGAAAAAAAGTCTTGAGGCATTGCGTTGAACTTGAATGCCCAAAAGATAGTGTAATTCTACAAGATCATTCATGGCAAAGGTATGAGTCACTTGCTTTTTGGAAGGAGGCAAGAAATTTTGGCAGCTGCCAGTTAGAATAATATCATCCACATATAGTAACAGTATAGTTACTGTGGAATCTTGATGTCAAACAAATAATTAAGAATCGATCGAGCTCGCTTGAAAATTTTGAGAGAACAAAAACAAAGCAAAATGTTCATACCATGCTCATGGGGCCTATTTAAGGCCATAGAATGCTTGGTTTAATTTTCAAACATGATGAGAAAATTGCTTGTCTTTGAACTCAGGTGGCTGCTCAACCAAGACAGTTTCAGTCAAATAACCATTCAAAAATGCATTTTTGACATCTAATTGTTTTAAGAGTCCAGTTGTTCATGAGAGCAATTGAGAGAACTAGATGCATAGTTTTTTGTTTTACTGGGGAAGAAGTTTCACAAAAATCCATGCTGGTAGCATTGCACTAGCACGTTTTAAGTCTTTGAACTTGGCCATCTCTCTTTAGTTTAGTCTTGTAGACCCATCGATGTCCAATAATGTGCATTGATGGATCTCTAAGTACCAACGTCCATGTCTCAGTTTTTTATCAAGGCTGCCTTTTCATCTTCAATAGCTCTTCAACAACCAAGGTGCTTAAGGGAAATGGAAAATTTTTTAGGTTTGGTGGGAACATGGGTAGTTAATAGGTATTTGGGATTGGGTTTAATAATCCTTCTTTGAGAACGTGTGACCATGGGATGAGAGGGTCTAGTAGAGGTATCAGGTCAAGGTGGAGGTGAGTTTAGTGGAGTTGATCTTGGTGATGGTGAGTGTGTAGAGACGAGTTTGGTAGGGAGGAAAATAAAGGAGCAGGTTCTAATGGTTGAGGATGAGATTGTCAATCAGTATGATCAATAAGATGAGGTGCTGGTTCACTATTATGTAGTCAGGCAAGTCATGTGGATCCACAATGTGTAGTGCAGGTTTTCTGGTTAACGTAGTAATGGGAGAGAATGACACAAGGTCATGAGTAGAACTATAATTTGGTGGTGTTCTAGTAGAACCTTGATTGAAAGGAAAACATTGTTTATCAAACACAATGTCTCTTGAAATATATACTCGATTCGTCAAAGGTAGAAACAACTGTGTCCTTTGTGGTGATCAATGTAGCCTACAAAGACACATTTTAAAGATTTGGGTTCAAATTTTGTGTTTATTGTAACTCCTAATGTAGGCGAAGCATCTACATCCAAATGTCCATAGGCAAGAATAGTCTAGTGTTTTTGAAATAGGCTCTCATATGGGCTCTGCATTTGTAGCGGGGATGTAGGCAATCGATTTATAAGCCAAACACCTATTAAAAAAGCTTCTACCCAAAGTTCGATGGTAGATTGTTGTGATAAGCCAGAGTTAATCCATGTTCGGTAACTGATTTGTGTTTTCTCTCCACCATCCCATTTTGTTTGCAAGTATGCTCGTTTAAATAAGAAAGAAATATGGAGCTATTAAATTCACCATCGTCATCACTTTGAATTTTTTTTTATCTATCTTCCAAATTGTGTTGTCACCATCTTATGAAATTCAATAAAGTTGGGGAAAAAAATCAAGCTTTGTTTTTAATGGATAGATCCAAGAATATCTAGAGTGTTTATCAACAAAGAGAGAATAATATCAAACCTTTTGATAGGAGCTGGACCCCAAAGATCACATGGTATTTTTTCAAGAGGTTCATAATATTCATCATGTAATGGAAGAAAAGCAAACATGTTGCTTTACCCAATTGACAACTTTGACAAATTGAAAAAGTAAAAGTTTTTGTCACTAAACTTATTCTACCCTTTGAAGACAAAAAATCAAGGATCTTAGCTGACAAATGCACAAGCCAACTATGTCATACTTCTGAAGTTGCATAAATCTCTTTCTCTAGTTCTCTTGGCAATCACCTGTCTGGTTTCCTTGTCCTTAATCACAAATGAATCAAATGTGAACTCAAAAACATATGGCACAGAAGAAGTAATATAACTCACAGAAATAAGATTTTTTTTAATATAAGGAACAACCAGCACATTATCAAGAGAAAGCAATCCATGTCCAAGATCAAGATTAGCAAAACCAATATGAGTTATAGGTAAACGTTGCCCATTTCCAACTGTGACAGAATCAATCCCATTCTATTTAATAAGATTTTTGAGTTTACCTGAATCATATGTCATATGAATAGTTGCTCTAGTGTGAGGATACCAATCTTCATCATTGGAGTCAGCAACTTGCATAGCGGCGAAAACTTAAAGGCCGTGTCATTATTTAAGCCACAAATCTGACACAGAGCTTTTACTTGAGGCTGAGAATTATTCTACCCTGTATTGGCTGAAAAATTGTTGGGGCGCGATTGAGAGGCAGGCGTAAATCCTTGTCCTCATGAGTTGACGTGAGAGTTGTTATTCTTCTTGTTGTAGTTGCCACATCCTCTATTGTCGTAGTTGTAAGAGTTGGAAGATTGAACCTTCTAACTTACAAAAACTGCATTAGGATTGAGTTGAAGGCCATGAAGGTATGTTGTCGTGGCTTTCAAGCAATGAAACAACATCAATATAAGCTGCAATTGGAGGTTGAACAATGGACATCATAAATGATCCATAACCTGATCCAAGGCCAGTTACAAGACAAAATACTTTGTCTTGATCCAACAAGGGTTTCCCAATGGCTGCCAATTCATTGCACATGGTTTTGAACCCTATCATATATTTAGTGATATTTTTTTCTTGCTTTTGAAATGTTTGCAACTTTCTATTCAAAAGAAATTCTCGGTCTTTTGATTCTCTAGTGAAGACCTTTATAAGAGCATCCAAACTTTGACAGAGATTTGGAGTCCAACCACAAGGCCTAGTACTTCTTTAGAGAGTGATCTAGTAATCCACCCTCTAAGAAGTCGATCTCAATTTTACGGGCAAAGAAATCTGGATTTGGAGCAGACTGGGCCTCACCATTTTCAATGATTTCGATGGTGGAGGTCGGCTTGGAAACATGTCCATCATTAAGCTCCATCATGTCTTGTTTCTCAATGAGCCCAAGCATTTGAGTTTTCCAAAGCAGGTAATTCTTATGAGTAAGTTTGATGGGGATAAAATTTGCAACATTAACCATGGAAGTATATGGATACTTAGCTGTTATTATGGAGGAAGAAGAAGCCATGAAGAAGATAACCCCGAAAAAAATTCCTCATGAATATAGCTCTAATACCATAAAATGAAATAAGCTAAACAAGAAAAAAAAAATTTAAATGGTTCAGATATAACCACTATCTATCACACTCAAAACTCAATGGAGTGAGATTTCCTTGATTCCAGTAATTATACAAGATTTCTAGAGGTATTTTTACGCATTTGTTTGCGTTTTGAAAACCCTTCCTTAAATCTATATAATCTGTAACTGTTTCTCTCATTCTCAATGACGATTTATTGCCACATTGTATGCCTGGATTTCCTTGCTTATGATCTACTTTATCTTGATTTATCAATTCAGGTTAGGCGGATGTAGTTTCCTATTTGTTAGGATTATGTTGAATTAATTTGCCAGCTCCATTGTGAACTTCTCCAACTTTTGTGTAACTGTCGTCAGATTTTTTTCACCATGTCTGTTTTCTCCACTATGTCTTTCCTATCAAAATTTCCATATGCTGCAGTGGCAAGAAGCATCCTGCTAAGTTGTGGTGAGACGTGGGATATTTCATAAAGCCACTTATGTTGGATTTGAAAACTTTTGTTGATATGGAATGTCAACTTCCTGGAATGTTTGAACATACTCGAAAGTTAGTAAATTTTTTCTTTTTGTTTGTAGAAATTACGAGTTAGCTGCCTTTTGAGTTCTTATACATAGGCTATTGGTGGTTGAAGGATGAAATATTGTATCTGGGATCTCATATTCTAACTTCCCTTAACTTTTGTCTTTGAATGTCACATTTTTTTTCCATTTTACTCCATAAAGGCTGATCATTTAGAAATGGTCCTTTCAGTGACGTGAATCAAATTGAAACATGCAAAGCAGCATAAATAATTTCTTAATTGAGTTCTTTCTGTTGTTATGCATAAAGCATCATATTGTCTATGAACTTGGCACTATTAACATAGTCTATAATGTTCCACAATTTTGGTTGCTCTACAGGAAGTCCTATTTACATTACTCTGAGGTTGTACAGCATGTAATTGGCTAGATGTGTAATATCAAGACCAATATGATGGGAACGTTGTTATGCTTAAATAATATGAGTTGGGGCATGAGATATTTTCATGTTCTTGGTTAATTAATGGTTTTGTAATCTTTAACATATTCTTACTATGAGCAGAGATTACTTTTCCTATCTTTCCTAATGGTTAAGTTTTGTTTGGAATTGATTTTCAAATTTTAGATCAATCTGTTCCTTTCCAAATCATATGGCATGGTGTGACATGAAAAGGAAACAACTTTTGTTTGGATCTACTCTTCAAATTTTCAGCCAATCTGAATGTCTTAATAAATCCCATTATGCATGTCTTGGCCTGATTCTAACTGTTTTCATGGGGAATGGAAAGGAGATCACAGGAAGTGGTTGTCCTGGTGGAAGCTATTTGAATCCTCATCTTGTTAGTCTTTTATATGCATGCATTTGTGGAGGTTGAGATTAGAAGTTTTATAATTCTTCAGCAATTATGGTCACTTCATTGTTGATTGTTTGTTTGGTCTTTCTTTCTACTGTTAATTGTTGTAAAATGGTCGCCTATTTGCTTGATTGTTGACTTTTTCAATGAAATGGGTCTTGTAACACATACATAAACTTTTTCTTCCTAGTATTGATGCTTTTCACTGTCGTGTTGATATTATGTCTTTGCTTGGTAGATCACTTGCATTTGACGTGTTCACTGATGGCTCTGCGAATGGCAACAAGGTTTTTGTGGTGGCCCAAAGATTAGCATGAGATACTCAGCAATGTGAACATTTCATTGGTGTCAGTTAACATACCAATCTCTGTAACTGATGATAATGTGAGAGACATTGAGGAGAATGATCACATCTTCAGATTTTTTTTTTTCGCTCATGCAGGAAAATGTCTCCTGGCTTTTTGGTATGACTAAATGAGTCTCACATGTGAGTAACTTGGAATAGATAGAGATGATTCTGCAGATAGACACATTGTGAACATCGAAAAGCAAAGGATCTCACTGGGAATTTGAAAAGAGTTCATGAGAATCAAGAGAGAATGAGAGAGGGAAAGAGAATTCAAAAATAGAATCTCATGTATAATGCCATTGTAGAGGATATAGAGTACAAGAGATAAAAAGAGTACAACAATGAAAAAGGCAAGAGATAAAAAATTAAATCAGATCCTGAATTAATAGAGACAGATACATTTTTATCTCTTGCAGATTTCATCACTTTTAGAATTCAAAATTCAAACAACTCCTTCCTTGACATTGAGATTGGTTCTAAAGTCTTGGAACACCATTCATCCAAGAGCTTTTGTCATCCCATCCGCTAATTGCTCTTTAGTTCAAATGAAATTCACTTGGATCTCTCCCTTATTGACATGATCTCTAACGAAATGAAAATCAATTTCGACATTCTTGGTGCGAGCATGGAACACATGATTTGATGCTAAGTATAGGGCTTCAATATTATCACAACATAAAATTGGTGCATCTTGTAATTCATAATTGCATACAGATACCATTAGAGTTATTAAAATTGTTTTGATGAAAATGGGCTAACAGCTCCAATAGTTCTTAAGTTATTTCAGAACATTATTAGAGTATTCTTGACTTGGTTTGCATTTTTTTTACGTAGCAAAAAGCTCCATCAATGGTGTTTGGCTGCTTCTTAGTGTATATTTGTGTCTGCATGTCAGAATATAACAAGCAAATGGTGATACGGAATGTAGCGAGATTTATATGCATTGCTATATTAAAGTTAGACATATAGTAAAACCATTTGTAATGATGAATATAGTATATAAATCAATTTAAGGTTTCTTTTCATTGAAATTTTTTATAACATGCTAGGCTGTTTATATGCTTTGAGGAAGAAACATAAACATGCCGCATGTGGTCTGATATCTTTGGATCTATTTTATAATAATAATTAAAAGAAAATGAAAAATGATGGAATATGGGATAATGGTAGCAGACTAATAAGTCTCTAAGTTTGGGTAAAAACTAAGAACAACACATAGAAACAGGTTGACTCATTTGATCTTAAAGAAGTACTGAGATGTGTGACTCAAGGGTTAGCAACATCTAAGTATGCTTATGCAATTTTGTTATTTTGTGCGTGCATGACCCAATGGCGGTATAAACTTGGTGTTTCTAACACTAACTAAAATCTTATTTGGATATGGACATTATGTTGAATCATGTTCATATTCTATTTGAATATGAATCCTCTTTTTTTGTTTAAATGCATATTGATTCCATGGTTAATGTCATTGTGTTTGCACATTGGTATGATCTGAATCTAGATAAGCAATTGGATTTTTGCTTTGGATCTAATTGTTACTTAAAATCCATATTTGCATTTAGTTTGGTTCATGACATATTCATATATGAATTTGTTTGGATATTGGTTAAAAATCCAGATCCTATTTATATTGGTCTAGATATATGTTATCATGCTTGCTTTTCATATAGTCATCGTCATTTTGGGTCCATGCTGATATTAGATAAGACCAGAATTTTTTTATATCCATTCAGCTATTGAATTTGGATCTCACAATAAACATTGTACTCTTTTGGAGTATGATTTGATTTGACTTGTTTACACCTTTTTTTGTTTAAGATCTATATCTTGTGGATCTAAATATATTATGTTATGCATTGGTTTTTAGATCTAATGATGTTGCCAAATTGTTTTAAAAAAAGGAGTTGTACATATTCAATGAGCAAGAATGCATTTATTTGAAGATTTATAGCACTAAAGTGCTAGTAGATGATAACTTTATTTTCTCAAAAGAGAGATGGACTAGCACTGATCCAAAGTTGCACTATTTCAAAGGTAGAAAAAAAAAAAAAAAAAATTCCTTTGGCCTTGCATAAGAACTAGGATGTCATTCGGATCCAAATATGGTTGTTGAATTGTATTGTTTAATATTTCAATGAAGATCATGTGCTTTAAATTCATATTAGTTGTATTGTAGATATTGTTGTTTGGATCGATGCTAATATAATCTGAATATTTATATTCATGTAGCATTTCCAATTGGATCTATTGATTGCTTGAGATCCACCTTACATACATCTTTGATTCAGATTTGAATACATATTTGGATATATGGTTAAACATTCATATCCTGTTTATATTATATCCAAGCATATTATGCTATTTGTTCATTTGTGGATCCAACTATGCTAGTATGCTCCTACGTAAGTTATTGTTTGAGAATAAATTTGATTTAAATATTTACCATGAGGTGTAACATAACACTCGTGAATATAATGAAATCCACTCATCCATATTGAGATCTTTAGAGATCTATAATGCATGTCAAATGCATATCTAGAAATTGAATAATATGTTTCAAAATGCACATGTATTGGGTACCCAAAGATCTAATAAAAAAAATGGTATATGATGTTTCATCCATGAAATTGAGATGTTCGAATAATAATATGAATACAGTGATCCTATTGATGATCAAGTTTGATTTATCTGATATTTTAAGCAGACAGATATGCCGACTGAGAATCGGTTTGGCAATAAACCAACTGAAGCTTATTAGTAAATTCAATGATCATCTTGTAGATAGATTTATGAATTAGTTAGGAAAATAACCAACTAAGTTCATTTCTTCTGTTCTTCATACATTGATAATTGTCACAAAGGGCTAAAGCTCCATGGCTATATTTGAATTGTTGTTGCATGCTTTTGTTTGTGAAGCTATGTATTGACCTTGATAAAATAAATGGAAAATCTAATACATGAGACTAAGTGTTTTGGAGCATATTACGATGGAAATACTTGTGCATGAAAAACCTCGTAACTAACCTCCACTAAATGATTGAGTTAAGTTGAAAAGCTAATATAAAGGAAACCATTTAACTATTGACAGGAAACCCATGATAGTGGGAGCAAACTTGCAGTCTAATAGTCAAGTGGGAGTTTGGGTTGTGGCTATGTGCCTGACCTATAATCTCATAACGTATGAGTGGACCCATTCATGCATTATGGTAATTATTTACAGCCTTTTTACAGTAGTTATCTAAGACTAAAAAAGTTATAACTATCCAGTTGGGAATACGAAAAATCTAACGAGCCTATTTTATAAGCCCAATGTTCACTTTGTACGAGAAATAATTTTTTGTTGACTACAAAGGGATACTTGAAACAAATGCTAAAACGCTACACTCGCCATTTTTTTCAACCTAATCTCTTTCTCTCTCCCTTTTCTCTCCTGTTTTGTTGTTGTGGGTTGTTTTGGTGCAGGCTTAAGTTGCAGGCTAATGCTGTGCGTAGAGATCCTGAGCAGAACATCAAAGTTCCAACAGCATGTGCATGTTCTCTTTGTATAATGGCACTATTTTAGCAATTGTTGGAAAGTGTGCTTGAGATCCATCTCAATATGTTAGGAAACGTGATGTTAATGCCGTTCCAAAGTTATCTAATTTCTATCAAGAGAAAACCTATGGTTTTACTGAAGAGGTAAAACTTTATACTTATCCTAAATACAGTTGGGTATGTTTTATCAAAATACAACTAATTGGAATATTGTTAAACAACAATTCACCTGGTGTTGTTGGAGATGCGGCAGCAGCCTTCAATTACATTTACACCACTATTTGATAGGCAACGGATTTCAAAAACTCTCTGAGATTCTTCTTGATGTTGATGAATGGGAACAAGCAATCTTAATTGGGGTTCTTCTGCAATATGTTGTGGCAAGATATGGCCTTCCAAATAGACCACCTCTTGTTGTACCTTCTGAAAGTCCGAGCTCATTTTCTAAAACCACTTTTTAGATGTGGATGCTTTACCATAAAATGGTTTTTGACTGACAAAAGAACAAGTTGGTGATTCAAATTTTATTTTTTCATTGGTCAGTTGTTATGTGGAAGGACAAGATGAGTTCTCGTGAAGATCAAACTGTACAACCAAAAGTTCGGATGCTTAAGAAAACCCATATATATATATATATATATATATATATATATATATATATATATATATATATATATATATATATATATATATATATATATATATATATATATATATATATATACACATATATATATGTACATATATATATTTATACATACACATACATACATACATACTTACACACACACCATACCGCCTTTAGATTAAAAAAGAAGAATACCAGACCACTCACGCAAGAGACACTTCACCAGTCCACCTATTCCAACCCAACCTGGGATCATGTCCACTCGTCTTTGTTTCAGGAACCAACTCATTTCGAATCCCACAACCGTGTTTTTAGCCACCACATTCTGAAACAAGCTCAGCCCAGGCAACTTCAATCACCAGGCCGGTTTATTAGCTTTCCGCCAGGCTGGCTGCTCCTTGTTTTTCTTTGACCAGGCAAAGAAGGCCAGTTTGACCAGGGTATGGTCCTAGTCCCATCTAAACATGGCTGGAACCCATCCACCCATTCAGCTCCTTGTTTTATTTTGACCAGGCCAAGAAGACCAGTTTGACCAGCTTGCAGTCCACGTGCCATCGAAACATGGCTCGAGCCCATCCACCAGTTGAGTCCATCAGGACCACATGGTATAATCTACAGCCCGCTCTAGTCAAATATCAGTTGTGAACGTAACTTTTCTTATAAGTAATTGCAAGAATTCTATTTATTTATTCAAGTGAATCATGTTTAAATCAAAAGCTAAGCTCCTTCTTCTTTAACAAGTTGAGCTAATGTACTGTGATCGAGGCTTGTTTAATCTTGACTAACAGTGGTTAAAATATATATAGATATTGTATTTGCTAATATTAGTACAAGCAACTCTGTTGGTGTTCACAATCCACAATTTTCAAGTTGATTTATTTCCAATTTCAGATTTCCTTTAAGGTGGTTATATAGAAAAAGCTAGAGGAAAAAGTGAGGGAGGGCGGTAGCGAGTGAGAGATGTCAAATTGTAGAAAATTAGACTTCAGGCAAATGGGGTACATTTTTTAGGAATATTTCATTTTTTTAAAACTAAATCTCTACAAATTTTTTTATATATTTTTTAGTGTTCTTCGTTCATGAAGCGTATGCTACGTATGCAGTTACCGCAACTTCTCAAGACACTGGGTAGTGAATGGACGTCAGATAAACCGTCCATCTCAAATATGAATGGAGGAAGATGGAAGAATGCAAGGGGCAGAGCCCCTTGAAACTCCAAGACCAAAGTTCCTTCCATTCTTGAAGATGTGTGGCTGAAGATCTGAGCGTAACATGTTTTTCGATCTCCATTGCCTAACCTAGATCTGCTCTGCCAATGAGCAAGAAGATGTAGGAGAAGAAGGAACCATGGAGGGAGGCAGCGAGAGAGAGATAGGGTTGCGAAGGAATAGTCAATTCGAGCAGACAGCGGTGGCATCGACTAAGGTGTTCAGTATCGTGGCAACATAAATTGCTGAAATTTTTTTATGCCTCCTTAATTCTGTTTATGGATTCAATGCCGCTGTAACTATTTATCAGAAAAGCTATAGTTTAAATCTATGTTCTTGTTTACATGTTTGTTCTAGGTAAAATTTTCGGAAATTTATCCTTTTCTAGAGGTGTTGATCAATGGTGCTTGGTATGGGGGCATAGTTTTTGTTCTCTTGGCCTTGTCCAATGTGACCCTGAACTGGCAGAGTTTAATACACCATCCAAACTCAACTTGTTTTATCCCATTTGTTTATCCAACTTACCGATGACTGGTCTGGTATCTTGGCATAATCATGTAACTTGGCATGACTGTCCTGTTTAATTTGGAAAATAATTGCCCATTTTACTAACTAAACTTTTTCCTTGTGCTTTCAGAGGGTAGTTCTGGTTGTTTAAGAAACCCGTGCTCGTCTGCAATTCCCATAGCTTCAATTGAACAGATCTCAGGTTTTTTCCGGGATACGAACAACTGAATATAGTAGGGCTCCAGTCTCTTGATAGAGACGACCCACCTTTGGAGTCGGTTTGGACCTGTAGGGTCTGACCATTTTTGGGTCAAAGGTTGTATTGGAAGCCAATTTTCTATCAAACGAGAAGTCATCCTGAATTCAATTAAAATTCACATTTTATGTAAAAAGTAGTAAAGGGATTATTTTATTTAAATTAAGGCTGGTTGAAATTGTCTCAGCCTAAAACTATCACCTCCAATTTGGACCTATTCTAAGAATTAGTTGTTATTGTTGGGGGAGCAAGAGGAGTATTTCATCTCATTGTCCAACCTGTAGGACTAAGATACTAGGCCCACCCAAAAAGACACCCCACTATGTTTCAACTTACATGTCAATGTCACCCTTCTAGAAGTTGATGCCTTAGGCATTTGAATTGAAAACTGGCCACCTAGCAGCTCCCACCCTGTCCATTGTGCCAACCCACTCAGAAATGAGAATCACATTGTTAACAATTTACATATTGAAGTTATGTTATTCATAAAACAAATGATCAGTATAGGATCATCAAAAATTTAATATCATGTTCTTACAATGCAAAACAGTGCATGTACAAATGGATGCTCGGTGGTTGACTGTGCACCGTTAGATCAACTTTATTTCCATGTTTGGTTTTAAATTTTGCATATGTACACAAAATTCTTCTAGGAATGGGATATGGAAGATGGGTTGCAGACCCTGGCTACATTGTTTGTTTTGCACCTAAGAACTCAATGAACTGAGACAATGTCAATATGTAATGAAATTCAGAAACATACGGCGGCAACTTTACCATTTTCTGGATCAGCCATTTTCTTTCTCCTTTTAAGCAATCCACTATAGGCTTCTTCAAGGATGTGGTCCTTGGTAATTGACTGTAGATCTACTCTAGAAGTGATTCTAGATCATCTGCAAAATCACATACCACTGTAGAAGCTTGGGCAGTACTATCCTTAATTCCTTTTCTTGATGGTAACTCCAATTGAACCTTGTAAACACTCTATTTTGTGGCATTTCTAGTTCATTCATCAAATTTTCTGTAGTATGTACCCTTATCGGTAATTGCCACAGATCTCATATTAGTTCATGTAGTTGACACAGTGTGAGCAACTCTCAGTAGAATCAAGTAATAATGGAAAAAATACTCAAGGCGAGGATTCAAGTAACAATGTGAAGTTACAACAAATTGTAACAAGAGTTTAGAATGGCAACAGCTGCCAAGGCAAAATAGACAAGGGGCTATTTCACATTTGGATGAACAGCACTTCACCTACCGTGGGAGATGAGCAGCTGCCATGGCAAAGAGCAAAGGTCACATTTGGTTCTAGATATACTAGACCATAAGCGGCTTTAGGAAAACTTCTTTATCATCCATTAAACCTTTTCCAGAACCATGAAATAAACAACATTGTAGAGTTTTCATTACAACGATATTTTATGTCACAATAGATATAATGGTAGCTTACATTTTTGTAGTCAAAAGGATGCCTTAGAATGATATGCACTTACCAATGCATTCAAGACTATAGCATCCACTTTTAAATCAGCATGTTAATCACGAGTTTCTGCTCTTAATTTCACAAAATTTATCAAGAAGATGACTGTATTGAAGGGGGTACTATTTGAAGCAATTTGTGTATATCTTGTTTGATTATATGGTTATTTCTCTGCACTTCATATAACAGCATGCACTGAAATTTCCACAAAAAAAGAATGGACCCATTTTTCAAAAGTGACCATGTTTTTCTATGTCAAAATCGTCTAGGTTTTTCCTTTCTAATGTCATTCTATAAGGTCTCTTCAGCTTGTCAAAGTCAATATTGTATTCAGTTTGAACCTCTTATTGGGTTGATCCTGACAAGCATAGTTTCATCACCTAGTCTAGCCATGTAATATTTGAACATTCATTTGCACGTCTGTCCTAACCCCTACCATGTCATTCTTATCAGTCATCATGATCAATACATTTTTCCATAAACACATTGTACACTATTCTTAGAGGTGACCCAGACACCAAATCTATTCCCACAAATGAACTCATGTTAGGCTAATATCCACAGTGGTTTGAGCAGTTCATGGAGGTCTTCCCCCATCACCTAGTTGATTGTGGTCTTGTGACAATAGTGATATCTGCAGGATGTCATATCAATAGTCATTCGGTTCATGCATTGGCTGAGAGGTGAAACCTACACACATCTATATTTTGGTTCTTCTTTGGAAAGGCGACACCTATCCTGGATGATTCCACCTACATTTTGAGTCTACCAGAGCCAACGGAACGTCACAAGGACCCAATCGATCATCAGTTTGTCACCAACTTCAAGTTTGCCAACTACAAAGGTTGTACAGACTTACTAACATCAGGAGCTAAGACCTCAAGGGAGATCGTAGTTTTCTCAGGCTCGTAGTTTTTCAAGCACACGTTGGAGGTACAACAAAGGAGATGAGGGCCAGTCACCAAGCAGTAGCACAGGACTAAGGATATGATGATGATCTACAGTGCAAGACTCTTGGTCTTCCCCAACAGGCAATATAAGATAGATCTACACGTTCTACAACTATTCAGGATGTGGGGAAATATCAAGACTCAATGTCTCTCACTTGCTTTGGTTGGTCTTGCATTTCTCAACTCACCTGATTCGTCATGGGAGATTCTGACATGATCAAGGGCTGCCTTTGATTTCTACAAGAATGGTTCTACAGGCACATCATTCATGAGGGTCGAGCTTTTAGGCCCATTGGCGACAACCTCTTGTCAGTACATGCGTACAAGCATATGATAGATGAGATGGTGGCAGAGCGCATTGTCTGGGACTTTTCCTATAAAAATAAGCGACTAGTCCACTACACCTACCATGAGAAGAGGACAGATGTTCTTCTACTTGGCTTATTCTTTGTTGTTTTATTCATCCAAAGCGATGCAGAGCACAATTCCCTAGAAGGAAAATAGACTTCTATAGAACAAAAAAGACTTCAACATAGCCAAAGATTTTGATATGGACAGTAAAGCATGGCAAGGCATCCATAGTTTGGCTACTAAAGGGTGGTCGTTGAGAATTGAACTTTATATATATAGGGAATAGGCTAGGTCCTTGAGAACTGAGGATATGGACAGTAAACTTTCTATCCCACTCCATATTGTCATTGAGTCCTTGCCTTAAACAATGTTTACAATTTAATGACATCTTGATATTGTATTCCCTTTTAATGCATCAAATAAATACACGTCTTTCTCTCCATTTTCAAAACCATGTTATTTTTGTCTCTCTTCTCAAACTAGCATGTTTGTTTTAGGTGAAACATTAACAAAGATTTTCTATGGCTCCTTGCACGAGATCACAAGCTGAAAAAGGAAAAGAACTTGAAGTTTAGGAAGAGATGGAGAATCCACATCAGGCAGATCCCACTCTTATGTTAGTCATTCAAAAGATGATTTAGCAAATGATGAATAAATGAGTGATAGTGGGGCCAAATCACAAGAATTCAGAAGGTTCTGCTCAACCTCGGGAACTTGAGGTCTCAACTGAGCGCATTATATATCATATCCAATCTCGCATTGATGAAGTGGACACAATAGTTCGTCAGAT
The DNA here is from genome assembly GCA_011799765.1 of Nymphaea thermarum. Lineage (NCBI taxonomy): Eukaryota > Viridiplantae > Streptophyta > Magnoliopsida > Nymphaeales > Nymphaeaceae > Nymphaea > Nymphaea thermarum. The sequence goes on along the minus strand of JAANDH010000155.1, from coordinate 633,701 downwards.
TCAACACAAGGAGAAGAAAACCTACTCCAGTCAGGATTTTTGTGAAGGGCTGGATGATGAAGACCTCTTTAAACTTCTGAAAAAATTCAGCAAGTTTAGAGGGATGAAAATCCACACACTCATTTGTCAATATTCTTTGTTAAATGTGGGAGGTTTTGCAACAACAATAAAGCTTCATTCATTTGTTTTCCTCAAAGTTTGGAAGGTAGGGCAACACGACAGTCCATAGGGACTATCAACCCACCCAGATGCAGAATTTCGATGAGGTAGTCAATGCCTTCATTGAAAAGCATGAGACTAATATTTCTGTGGTGTCAACCATTGACACCCTTATTATTCTCTGTCAAGAGTCAAGAGAGACAACCAGTGAGTATATTAGAGATGAGACATCGAGCTTAAAATTTTGCACCCCAATGCCAAAATAGTACACCTTAACCATGATCCTCGGGGGCTTCCAAGAGCACATCCTCCACCATCTAGTGCATCATGAGTATGAGAATTTGTGTAATTTAGCTAAAAAACTGGAGCATATAAAATTATTAAGAATGGCTATGTTCAAACAGATGTAAGGCAAAGCAGTAGTGGCAACAAGAAGGAAGATTTCAAAAAATTCAACAAGACTTAGGTTATGCAATCAAACCAGCCAAATAGCAAAAAAATTACAAAGGCAAAGGACACAGTAAGAAAGCACCGCAGTCTAACCATAATAGTGATAAAAACTATAATTGGACACGAGACAGAGAAAATTTACTCCTCTAGAGCAGAAAAAAGAGGAGCTTCTGGAGTTCCTCTTAACTAAAGGACTCTGCCTCCTGTCACATGTGAGATCCCCCAAAAAAATGAAAGAAAAAAGAAAATATTAGTACTACAAATTTCATCGTGCTTTGGACCATGACGCTGAAGATTGCAAACCACTCAAGCATATTATCCAATAATGTACAGATAAAGATCTATTAGTTGAGGAACTACTCCCGAAATTTTTGAGGATCCATTCAAAGATCATGGTAAGAATACTATGGCAGTAGTGGATAACATGTCTTTCTATTTACAGGATTATAGTTGACCTTGCACACATAAAGAAATTATTATAATAACCATCGATGAAAGATCAATGTTGAAGCCATTGACTTTTATCCAAGCCCTCATTAAAAAAAAAACAGGAATAAGAATTCAAGCTGACAAGCCCAAGCCAGTCGAGAAGCTCATATACAATTTAAAAGAGGCACCCGCAGCTATCAAGTCTCATTTCAAAGTATATTGGCAATGACTCAAGGAATATGAAAATAGGATAAAAGATCAACTGAATCTTCCTAAGCAGCTGAAGAAAGAGCAGCGAAGTAGGTCCTTAACATCCCACTAAATATTTCAGTTCTGGACCTCATTAATGTCTTTACTGTGCACATGATTGCCATCGAAGTACTGAAGAAAATCAAGGCCAAATCTAACACCACTCTGAAAACTTTGGCACTGACTGTTAACTTGGTCATGGTAAATTGTCCAATCACATTCTCAGATGATGATCTATTGAAGCATCATCAGTTCCACAATAATGTACTTTATATCGTAGTGAGGGCTCATGGCATGAACATCCTACACGTACTAATAAATGGAGGGAGCAGTCTGAACATTTGTTGAAAATAACATCCAAAGCCTTGGGCCTCAATGATTAGCATTACATGACAGATGATATGACCATTTATGACTTTGATAGGAGTAGGAAGAAGATAAAAGGCAAGATATATTTGGACCTGTATATCAACTTCACCATCCGTAAATCATTTTCTAGGTGATGCATGTCCCACCATCTTACAATTTACTCCTTGGGCAACCATGGATACACAAGGCAAATGTTGCACCTCTACTATACACCAGTATGTCAAATGGAGTCATGGAGGCACTATTACTCAGTTGTGACTAATAATCCTAAAGAGAGGCTCTCACAACTTTTGGTCTCTCACCCTACATGCACCGATGAGACGTCGAGTGCTCAATGCCCTGATGAAGTGTACTTGAAAGACAACCTTGACTGATTGGGCTTGAATGAACCTGAGATTATAGCACAAGTCAACACAATGGAATGAAAATGTTCAACCTTCTACTGGTTTGGTGGCAAGATCAATGAAGCAGCCATTGGAAGACATCCTTTATATAGATGATTTGCAAAACTGATAAAAGGGCTTCACCTAATGACAAAATAGGCTACAAGCCATACACATGCCAAAAAGAAGCTGTCCAAAAAGAACTGGGGAGCTTAAATAGAAAATCATTGTCACTATTTTGCTTTTCCTTGTTTTTTTCTCTAAACTTCTATTAGCACTGCAAATGTCCCCATATTTCAAGTTTGTCAATAAAGTTCAATGATTTTGCACATATTCATGTGTCTCTCTCTTTTCTCATTTTTCATTATTTGTCTCACTATGCACACTAAATGGACATTTAGCTTATTTTTTTCATCATTATTCTTTATAGGATCAAATATCATTCAAGCTTATCCACAAGCTCATTGGTAACCTCATGTTAAGACAACAACAAAAATTCACGTCTTCGAAATCATGAAATAGGAAGAACTAATTCCACTAGTAGAACCTGTCTAGTCATCAAAACAAGCAGAACTAGAATTAGATCCTATAGACTTGGCTCAATTACAGAGAGAAGATCAATCATCAGTCTTGTTTAATGGTCCCACCAAGGAAGTGAATATTGGAGCCACAAAAGATCCCAAGATAATACTGACTAGTGTCAACTTGGATCCAAAAGAAAAAAAGCTGGTTCAAATTTTCAAGAGATACTAAGAAGTTTTTTTGCATCGACATATGAAGACATGCTTGGATTGGATCCAAAGTTGATACAACATAGGTTAATTCTCAAACCAGGGAGCCACTAATCAAGCAGACACTAAGCAAGTTAACATAGTGGTCATACCAAACAAAAATCAGAAGATCTAGATCTGTATTGATTCCTGAGTTCCCAACAAGGCCATGCAAAAAGATGACTATCCACTACCTAATATCAATATGTCGGTTGATAGTACAACAGACCATGTCATGTTGTTCTTCATGAATGGATATTCTGGCTACAATCAGATTAAGTTGGCACCTAAAATCAATACAAAACATCATTCACTTCTTTGAGTCATTTTATGCTATACAATTATGCCATTTGGTCTAAAGAATGCATAAATAACATATCATAGAGTCATGTCAACTATATCTCACGTTGAAATGCACAAGTAGATGATATTCTGGTCAACTCCAATAAATGCTAGGATCATATTGGGGTTTTGACTCAATTTTTGGACAGGTTGCTCCAATACAAGTTGAGATTAAATCCTCAAAAATGTGTGTTTGGTGTCAAATCAGACAAACACTTGGGATACATGATGAGCTAGCAAGGCATTGAAGTAGATCCTACTGAAGCCAAAGCCATCATTGATATGTCCACTCCAACCACTTTGAAGGAATTGTGTAGTTTACAAGACATGATGCAAGCAATTTTGCGATTTATTTTCAACGTAGCCCTCAGATGTGAGTCATTCAATTAGTTGCTCAGAAAAAGTGTCAAGTTCGAGTTGGGTCCACAATGTCAAGAATCCTTTGAGTATATCAAATAGTATTTACTAAATTTTTCAGTTCTAATGTTGCCAATCTTGAGATGTCCCTTGCTGCTATACATTTCTATTAACAACATTGCTTGTAGAGGATTCTTGGCACAATACAAAGAAGGTTGCAGGATTGAGTATGCAATATATTATGTCAATAATACCATCATTCAACGTGAAAAGAAGTATTCAATGATGGAGAAAACATCTCTGTCTCTTGTTTGGATGTGTCAGGAAGAATCACCATAGCAGGTACTCCTCATGTAGTATGACTTAGAGTACATTTCTCAAAAGTCCACGAAGGGACAAGTGTTAGCCGATAATTTAGCAGACTTTCCACTGCCTGAAGAGCTAAAGTCAACGATGATTTCCTACATGAACAAGTCCTACATTGAAACTACTCAGCCATGGACAATGTTCTTTGATAGCTCCAAGAACATGGTCAGAACAGGTATGGAGATTTCCCTACTCACTCCTAAAACTGAGATGATCCCTTATTCTCTTAAGCTAAAATTCACATGCACTCACAATATGGTTGAATATGAAGCACTGATACATAGACTCAAAATGTTGATCAGTTTTAATGTCAAAACAATTCATGCTTATGGTGATTCTTTGCTTAATGTGAATTAAGTTAATAAAGTATGGAAGGTGAAAAATCCTAAACTGGCACCTTATCAGGAAGTCACTTGAGCCTTGGTGCAACAATTCAAAAAATTCTAGCTATTTCATGTCAAGGAGTTAAACTCATTTGCAGACGATTTGACTAGCCCAGGATCTGTCATTACTTTCAAGAAAAATATGCCATGCAAAGATCTTGAAATTGGAAGACTGACTCAACCAGCAAGCCACCCTCTAGAACAAGTAAACCAAGTAGATTATAACAAAGCTCCTTGGTACTACAACATCAAGAATTACCTGGAAACATGTGAATTTCCTCTCAACATGCCCAAGAAAGAATAGAAAGCAATATATCGTATCTTAGTTTGATATTTCATTTAGTAGGAACAATATATAGTTGCGGATTCAACTTCCAAGATTCATGATACTTAGACAAGTAGGAATCTCATGAAGCAATTTGTGGGGGACATGCTGGATACCAAACTTTGGTCATGCAACTAATATAAGCAAGCTAGTATTGGCCAACTATGTAACGAGACTATCACCTGTTTGTCAAGAGATGTCTAAAATGTTAGATCTACGTGGATGTAAAACATGCTCCAAAGGAATATCTACATCGTATTGTATCACTATGGCCATTTTTTATGTGGGCATTTGATGTGGTAGGCCCCATTAATCCTACTACATCAAATGGATACAAATAACACATCTTATGCAGATTCGGGGTGCCACATGATGTCATGCCTAGTAATGGAACACAATCAAGAATGAAAGGATGTGTCACTTCTACCCAAAGTTCAACAACGAGCATCATTTTTCTGCACCCTACTATCTGCAAGGAAATGGCCAAACAGAAGCTACAAAAAAGATCCTAAACTGAATCCTAAAAAAGATAATGAAAACTAGTTGATATTGGCATAAAAATTACTTGATGCATTGTGGGCTTACATGACTATAATATGAATTCCAACCAATGCCATCTTAGCAGAACTGGTATATGGCACAAATGTGGTCTTTCCTTTACATGTACAAAAGTTAGCTTACAAGTTTGCATTTGTTATTGAACTACCCATGGATCAATACCAAAAACATGTGTTACAGTTAGACTTTCTAGATGATAAAAGGCTTAACATGCAGAAGCATATCGGCAAAAGAGTAGCCTAACATGATGCCAATAAGGGATCAAAAGAAGTTTCAAAATCAATGACCTAGTATCAAGATCAACCTTCCCTTAGAAGAATTGTACTCATGGAAAGTGGTCCCTGAATTATGAAGGGATTTATGTTGTCAAGGAAGTTTTGCAAACAATTCATACTGATCAATTGATGTCGATAGGGTTATATTCTCTAATCCTATAAATGTTTTCATTTGAAGAAATTCTATGCATAATCTAGTTGTATCAAAATTTATTTATGTATACAATTTGTTTGGATGGCTAGACTACTCGCTAATCTTTATCTGTTGCCCCATTCTCTTCATGGTCTTTCCTATTGGGCATATTTTTTACAAAAACATCACAAATTGCAAGGAAATGACCACAAAAAGATTTTCAACAAGGAAATTTTCAAAGTTTCCAAAAATCAAAGAACAATTAGTCCACAAATTTTCATATCCAAGTATATGCCAATTTTTTAAGTTTGGTAGTCTTTTCAAGAACCCCAAGTTTTCAAAAATACATGGTTTTTTCAATTATGCACTTCGGTGCATACATGTTTTCAATTTTTGCACTTTGGTGCACACAAATTTTTCAACCTTGGTGCAAATAAGTTAGTTATCTTTTGCACATCATTGCATACAAGTTTTTTAATTTTTCATTTCAATGCTTACGATTTTTTTCAACTTCACACCTTGGTGATCACAAGTTTTCTAATTTCACACCTCAGTACGGACAAGCTCTTTAGATTTTGCATCTTGGTGCACAAAAATTTCTTAGGTTTTCAAATTTTCCAAATCTCGCACCTCAGTGCACATAGGCTTTCTAAATTCGCAAGTTTTTCCAAAATTCGCAATTCAGTGCACCCAAATTTTAAAATGAGTGTGTATAAGTTTTACATGAATCATGACCAGTATAAGATTTTGCACTTCGGTTCCCCCAACTAAACATGCCCCGGCATAAGATTTAGCACTTCAGTGCACCGAAGCAAACATACCAACTTACACAAGTTTTTCAAACTTTTGTATTTTAGTATAAGTTTTTGTGCTTCGGTGCCCCCAAGTAAACGTGTCTTGACATAAGATTTCGTGCTTCATTGCACACAAGTAAACACACTTGCATATAAGATTTTGTGCTTTGGCACCCCAGGTAAATGTGCCTTGACATAAGATTTTGCACCTCGACGCACCCAAGCAGACATACTAGTACGTACAAGTTTTCAAAATTCTGCATTCTAGTATATGATTTTTGCACTTCGGCACACCAAAATAAGCATGTCTCGGTAGAAGATTTCGCGCTTCAGCACCCTCAAATAAACTTGCATGAGATTTTGCGCTTTGGTGCATATAGGCCTGGGCATCGGGCCAAGCCGGGCTGGGCTGGGTTGGCCCATTAATGCCTGCCGTTAATGACCCAAATTTGGATCAGGCCATCCCGACTATTAACGGGCTGGGTAGCAGGCCTAGTGAACCACGACCGAGGCCCGGCCCGACCCATTTTTTAACTGCTGAATGGACCAGGTCAGGTCGGGCCGGGCCGGTGGTGCCGCGAAACAAGCTAAAGAAATACAATTCTTTCAAAGAAAAATACAAACACCGGAAACCCCAAAATCATGCATAAGAAAACCTAAGAGGAAACCAAAACAAGAACAAAAAACAATCGTAGCCCCTAGATTACAACGAATAAAAGAAGGGAGGAGAATTCAGGAGAGTCATCAGACTTTATCTGCTTGAGATGATTCTGAACGACATCATAACGGCCTGACATCATAAGGGCCCGGTCCAGGTTATCACACTTGGCCCGTTGGGGCACGTTTGGTCGAAATGGGTGAACGCCCGAAAATGAAAATCTTGTACCCAGGCCCATACCAGGCCGGGTATCAGGTACCCGCTGGTGACCCGGCCCGGTGCCCAGTCCTAGGTGCATACAAGTGCATGCACCTCAGCACATTTTCTGCTTCAAGTCTAATGAACATTCCTTACAAGTTGTTCAAGTATTCAATAATTTTAGTTTCTTTAAGAAAACAAGAAAATTTCAGTCAATGATCTATGAACATTTGTTTAATTATATCTTCTAAAGTCCTCCAAACTCGAGCAAGTAAGTCTGAGGGGTGTTCTACACGTGATAGTCTAAGACCAACTAATCTAGGAGCTATCGACTAAAAATTTGTTACAAGAGTTTAGTAGAAAGCCCGATAGACAAGACATTGCACATGCCAAAGCTTCATGACCATCCAAACAATAAAGTCTCATAGTAACCCATGGGGTGGTGAGATATTTTTCTTGTGGGTGAAAGTCGGCCTGAAGTTTCAAGAAGGCAATAACAAGAATAAAAGAGCCAAAATGGCCAAATTCAATGAAGAAAATGAGCAAAATGCCTACCGAGAAAACCAAGGCGACCAAGTCCAAGACTTCTGTAATGACAAAAATATAAGCTTCTTGTGATTACAAAGGGAGGTCAGCTAGTGACAGATCCTGCACTAAGAAATGGTATGACATATAGAGTAGTCCTTCTTAGCTTATCATTGAAAAATAAAAGAACAATTGTTTTAGATGAATTTCATACATTTGCTAAAAAAAAAATTATTCTACAAGAACAAAATCATGCAAGTCCTTACAAGATATAAGAGATATAAGCAAAGAAAATTATCAAATTTTACATGTTCACAAGTATTTCATAATTACTTATGTTTATTTGAAATTTCCATGCTTCATTACAAACAAGAATACAAGCACATACATTTCATGGCATGAATTTTACAAGTATTTCACTAGCACACATGTTTATGTGAGATTTTCTTGCTTCGACGCAGACAAGCATACAAGCACTCGCATTGCATGAATTTTACAAGTATTTCACAAGCACTAATGTTTATGTGAGATTTTCGCACTTTGGCACAAATAAGCATACAAGTACATGCATTTCATTGTATGAATTTTACAACACTTTCACAAGCACTAATATTTTAAGTGAGACTTTCGTGCTTTGGCACACACATGCAAACAAGTACTCTAATGCATCGATTTGACAACAATTTTCATGCATTTTTCACAAGCATCACACTTATATTCACACTGGGCATATATATATATATATATATATATATATATATATATATATATATATATATATATATATATATATATATATTTCCTTTTCAAAAATCTGATTTAAATAATATTTCCATTTTCATGATGGGCATTCAGTTTTTGCCACTAGCATGGTCCTTGGCTCAATAGCAAAGAGTAGCATATGTGAACACCCAAAATTTTTACAAGTTCAAATGTCTATTTTACCCTTCACCTTGAGATTTTCAAATGAATTTCAAAGACCCAATTTCAAGAACAAAGAGTCACTTTTGAGCCGAACAAGCACTTTTTATACCAGCAAAGAACACCTAGACTTAGACCACCCAGTCATAGAAGTTGAAAATTACCATTTTGCCCCTATATCATGGCATCTTGATCTGGAAGAATAGTGACTTTTTACCAAAAGTTTTGAGAATTGCCTAACATTTGAGAAATTAGGTGATTTCCTAATTTTCATGACCCCATAAGTTGGGAGAGTTAGTTTGCTAGGGTTATTCCAATCTGAAGTCAGCTCCTCTATAGCTCAAACCATCTCCTGAAACTTAAAACTATGATCTTTAGCTCTACCAAGTCAAAACAAGTTTACCTTAAATGAGAGAGGTTTATTTCACTTATTTTGAGTTACCCAACCCAAGTTTTAGTCATATACTTACTAGCTGATTGCTACTAGATCTTTCTCTCTTGTGTTCTCAAGGGTTTGAGCTGAATTTGAAATCAACGTAGAGGATTGAGCTAAAACTGAGCTAGGACCATGTAAGGCTGGGCATCGGGCTGGGCTGCTAGCATGCACCCAATACTCGGCCCGACTCCGGCCCGAAAAAAAGGGTACTGGGCTGGTCTGATAATTTATCAAGCCGGCCCGGTTGGGCCCGATAAGCCTAGGTGGCCCGATCATTTTTTAATATTTATTTTATTAATTTATATGTATATATATAATATTTTATTACAATTAATTACATGTATATATTACTTTACATTAAAAATTATTTTTTAATTTAATCAGGTTGGGCCGAGCTCGGGCTTGGGTTTTAATGGTCAGACCGGGCCCGGACCCAGATTTCGGGTGTCGGGCCAGCCCGAGCCCAGCTCCTTGTTGGGCCGGGCCAGCCCTATGCCCAGGCTTAGGACCATGTTTACATTGTATAAATTCAAAATTTTATGGTTTGAGTTTATTCATCTTGGTTTGAGTTCATTCATCCCGATTTGGGTTCAATTTTGTTCTGAGTGCTCTCTTTCCTATTTTTTAAGGTTTCAGTTGAACTTGAGCTCAACCTAGAAAATTGGGCTAAAATTGAGCTAGAACCATGTTTATCATGTATAAATCAAGCTTTGTTTATTTTGGTTTGAGTTCATTCATTCTGGTTTAAGTTCAATCTAGTTTCAAGTCTTTTCTCTCATATTTTGTACTATTTAAGCTGAATTTGAGCTCAACTCAATATATGAGCTGAAACTGAGTTGGAATTACTTTTATCATGAGTAAATCAATACTCTCTTAGTTCAGCTTGAGTTCATTCATTCCAGTTTGAGTTCAATTCAGTTCCAAAGGTTGTGGAACTCATTTCTAGTACTTATGGCACTCTAAGAACTATTGTTGAACTCAATTTTACAAAATTAAAGCAAATTTTTCTGATCTTTTAGTATGACCTTACAGGTAAGCGGCTTCTCCAACCACCCCTAGCTCCACGAGTTAAAATTCCAACAAAAATCAAATTTTTATGGCCTTTGTCAGTTTCTTTTTATAAATATGCCATATATGGCTTAATAAAAATTTGCTTTTATTTTTAGAGAAATCTAGAAAGAATATTTCAGAAATCCAGAAAGAATTTTTCAGCAATATTTCAAACAAAGATTATTTAGGCACCTGGTCACTAGTTGGTTCAGTCAGATTGAAAAAATTCATCTGAAACTCCAAAAATACAAATAGAGGCATAATGGTCATTTTCTTTTTGAGTCATATTCTTCTACCTAAACATAATGTATAGGTCACATATACCTTGGTTTATGATTTTCTTTGATTTTAAAATCTTAGTTCAAGCCAATCCCTTTATTTAAACTCATTTTAACCTAAAATCACATACAAAGGTTTAACATGGATATTGGATTGTGGACTTCAAATTATAGATCTTGGACCTTGGTTTAATTTTCGAGCAAATGAATGTTTGATCATAGAGCTACGATTAATTCCCACAAAATCAAACCTAAATACAAGATTTCAAACCCTGTAATCATTAGATTTGGATATATCGTTTCAGTAATTTAGATATTAAGAGATCCAATCATGAATACAAGACCAATCTACTAGATTTCTGACCTTTACACTTTGCATCAGTCTAATTGACATGATACAATACTTTGGACGTCTATGACGTCTCTTATTTCCAATTTAGAACAAGAATTTTATAAATCCCTTAGACCCTTATGTCAATTTTTGAACTCAGATCCAAATTTATCTATTAGGTTCATTTCTTACACCCAAGTTGTAGTAGAGACCGGACTTTAGGTCTATATGACCTAATTTTTGCATGCATCACATTAGAATTAGGACCTCGATTTGCATTGATCTGTGATGATCCAGACATGAACTGACATTAAGTTATTATTCTTCTTGTTCATAAGTCCATTAGTGAGGACATGATGATTTCAAAATTAGGGTATGTTTGCTTTCTTAGGTTTTGGACGACATTCCGACTTCAAAAATGGATCATGTTAGTCTAGGCTCCGGCCTGATTACCTTTGGTAAAGGCACCACGAATGGTCAGTCGTCGTACCAATAGGTCGGGTCCAATCTCTCGGAATCCCACACAAAGATACAAAGGTGAGTACATGTAATTTCATTTATATGGTCTGCATGTAAGATTTGATAAAAAATTTCAGGTGCACTTTTTTGTATCACAACATATACTTTGTTTTTCAATGTGCGTTTTCGTACTTTAGCACATAATTTGGCACTTTGATGCACACAATCTTCTACAAGTTGCCACGTTTAGGTGCATGATTTGTAGCTTCAGCATACTTTTCCATGCATTGACATATGATTTCATGCTTTGTTGCACATTTTCATACCTCAACATGTTGTTTTTGGCCTCTATTTCCATGCCTTGACACACATTTTCAAACTCTAGTGCACAAAAAGTTTCAGAAGTCTACAAACATTGCAAGCACCACAAGTTTGACAAGTGCTCATGTTTATCATGTTGTATCATTGAGGTATCAAGCTGATTCTAATACTCAAAAGGAGTATAACTCTTTTTAGCTAGTGGCTTGATAATTGTCAAAAGATGAAAGTCTTAACAAGACCATGGCATAAGCCACAAAAAAGCGTGTGATAAACTGTATGGAGTTGAAGCTTTAGAGGCATCACTGACTACGACAACCTTGCAAAACAAGGGCTTACTAAAATCCATCAGAGGATAAGAGATTGACTCATCCAAGCAAAACATGCAAGGTATCAAAAGTACGGGTCATTTAAGTGAGTCAGGTTTGAGCACTCTATTCTAGCATTTGACACCTAGACTAGAATCAGCAACATTAGAACAGCCTTAAAAGGACCATTTTGCCCCTACAACCTGTTTTTCCAGCTAAAAAATAAAATTTCACCAAAACTCTGAGAATTGGATGAATTATGACAACTCTCATCTCTACAAGCGCTCAAAAGTTGTAAGAGTCAACCTACCAAGTTTACTGAAGCTCAGAATTAGCTCACTCTATCTTGATCAATTTACTAAGAACCATAATCTACCATTTATGAATCACCAAAACCCTATCAGACCTGATTGTGCTCAACATAAAGTCTTTTCAGCATCCACAAAGTACTTCCTAAGTTACTTTCAGTTTCAGAATCTAGATTCGAGTTCTGGAATAGTTGTCGGAAAATTGGAGTGACACTATCTCACCTATTTTGGCAGGTCCAATCTAAAGTTCTCCAAGTTCAATCTTTGCTAGGATCACATTTTCAGTAATCAACCTAAGTATTCCTAGCTTTAGTTTTAGTCCAATCATTATCGATTGAGTTCTTTTTCAGATCTACAAATTCACTAAGGTTTGTCTAGATCCAACCATCTTGCTTCAATGTAGCTCAATTTTCTAAGTTGCATTATAATCCATTCGGGAAGCAACTTCTCAATTTCTTTGCACCATTACAATTAGATATTCTTCAACAAAGTATTTTCAGCTCCAAATCAGATTGACGTGTGGCTAATTAAAAGTTTTCATTTTATCCTTAGGCATCCTCTAAAATGAGTCATTTAGTATCACCGGTTTAGAAAAAATGAATTTTAAGGGGACAATGAAGTCATTTTTCGACCAAATTTTGCAAGTCACCTCCCTGCTACCCTGCACACCTTCCGTTGTGGTTAGCCTGCATGTGACTCATCGAGCCTAATTTTTTTTCTAGGGGAATTTTGATATTTTGTCAATACATGCATATTTTTTTTTTTACAAACCTTGCTTAGGAGTCAGGTAAACCTAAGTTAACATTTTCATACAAGTCAACATGAACTTAGTAAGCTATTCCCAGCTTGTGCCCACTTCAGAAGTCACCTTGAACTGGTTATCTAAAGTTGAGCCCAGCTAAACCGTACACCCAGTCTAGGTCTGAACTTAGTCCAAATTGAACATAGTCTAGGTCCAACACAAGCTGATTGAGTGAACCCACCTAGCCTATATTAGGTCAGGTCCAAGGCCATGCCAGTCCAGATCTCTTATCTAAACCTTTATCCAAATTTCAAATTCAAATCTGACTTTTTAGATCTTTATATTGGACCATGATGCATATCTATATTCTAGAGTCTTCCTCAAATCCAAATCATGATCTATATCTCAATATAAAATCTAGACCTATGATCCACATGTGATCACATGTGTGCATTATATTCATTTTTATTCACCTTCAATTTCTCATTTGTGCCAAATGTCAGACTGTACGAGAAATATGAACTATGCAAAATCCTAAATGAGTAGGTTGAAGCAGACAAAATTTGAATTGGTATTCATACGGAACTAGAATGAATTTTTTTCTATTGAATGCTAGTTATAATATATGGTTTGATGTATTTTTTCTCTCCTTCATATTCATGCATTGTTCGTTCTTCATGCTACATGTCAATCAAAACCATCTTCATAAACTGATCAATATTTTTTCAAGAACACACTACTTTTTTGTGGAACTGAATCTAATTAAAATTGTGTACACATAAAACAAATTTGTGCTAAAATCAATGTTTTAATATATGGTTTTCTGCTTTCTCTACTCAAGAACCCCAAAAAAGTGTAGTCCTATTTCGATCTTGGAAGAGAAGTTTTCTCCACCAAGGCACCATACAAAGGGGTCAGTGCCTCCTCCTTTGGCATGGTTTTATGAGATGCCTTAGAATACAAAAGTTTTGGTAAAATTCAAGTAACCAGTAGGCTGGGCTCAAAATGAATTAAATTTTTAGATTCTTAGTAAGGTCCTGGGCTCAAACTGCAGTAGCACTCAGCCATGGACCAAAATAAACTCATAGCAGAGGGTCATGGGAGAAAGCTCTGAGAGGCTTTCAGTAGGTTCAAGTAACTTCTTTCTCCTTCTCTTTCTTTTCTTATTTGCAGTTTAGTGTTTCTTTTATTTTCTTAGAAGCAAGTTTAGATTTTTTTTTCTTTTTGTTAATTACTTTTATGCCTTAGTCCCTAGGTTTATTTTATTTTATTTAATATGATTTACTTTAATTTATTTGCTTTTGCATATCGGTATTTAACTATCTCTTCAGGGTAATGTGAGTTCACGTATGCCTCCCTATCCATATCTCCCTTTAAATTTCAATCTCTTTTATTTCATTTTGTAGCTTATGGTTTTGACATGCATGTAGCATACAGATTGCTTTCATTATTTAGCATTATATGGATTATTTAAATATGCACACAAACCACACCTCACCCTAGTGCACAATCTGCTTAGGACTAAGCCAGGTTAGCCTGGTAGCATGCTCTAAGGCATTAGCCCTGGTTTATGAAGATGTAAATCTAGCTTAGATCCCCATGAAGATACACTTTCAAAACAGTTTTTTTCAAACGATTTCAATACAAAACCCTCTACTATTTGTCATCTACGAGCTATCCTAGACTGGTCTTACAGCCCTTAACCGAAGTCCATAAACCTTAAAATAAGGACCTTGACCTACCTTCACAAATCCATTTCTATAGTCAATCAAGACTAAGTATAGAAGCCTCCAACATGAATTTGTCATGAATTTCAGCTAGTTAAAAAAAATGTGGCCATCTGTAGCTAGGTTCTACCTAAACATGAACCCACATAGCCAAACTTGAGTCTTTGAACTCAACCTTTTGCCAATCCTACCCTAAATTCACTTAGAATTTTGATCTAAAATATTGAATCTGGGATCAAGAATTTTAGATCAAGTGGATCAAATACCCAACTTTGATCTTGTACAACCAAGTTTGGAGTTAGAATCAGAGTTATTGATATCTATATTAAATCACAAATTCACTTTTGAATCTTGAATTTAAGTTTTGGATCATGAATTCAAGAATTATTCTCAAAAGGAGTATATTAAATTCATAATTTGTGTCAAACTTAGAGTAAATGTTCACATGAATTTTGAGGAATAAAATCAGGTTTCTTACAACATGATCAATCATCGGCATTTGTATCCCATTTCCTCTTTCTAGCATAGAATGTGTTTTGGATTTCAATTCTCGCATTATTTCAAATATAGTGCACAGTCTCTTTCTTATGTTTTGGATGACATCTAAGTCATAGAATTTAGAACAAAAAGACTAGTCCTTGGTATGATTACTCATGCTAAACGCATAAGGAACGATCAGACCTCAAATCAATAGGTCAAGTCTCATTTTGTAGATTTATGCATATGGAAAACAAAGGCGAGTGTAGGTAATGAATCTGATTAATCCTTCGTATGATGGAAATTTTACATGTAATAGGGATCCTAAGGGCATGTTTAAGAAACAAATGCCTTTTATAAAACTAAAACACCTTTCATGGATTAGGGAATGATACTCACCAACTTGGGTCAAGTTTAGGTTTCAAGATAGGTTTTTGAACATGACTAAACTAAAGTTGTCACATGAATAAGCACATAAAACCATAAGAACACGCATTACTATGACAGCCTGCATGAGGGACTTTCTCTAGAAAGGGGACAAGCCAACATTATGCTCATGGCTTCTAAACATTTTACTAAATTGCTAAAATATTTTAAGTAGAACACTGTGAATGAGAGATCAAAGATACTAGATTTAGCAAAACGATTCACCATTTTATCATGAGCATAGGTGCAACACACAAGATAGAAACAAACAAAGTAAAAGGACCAACATGATAGCCTAAAAGGGTAATAACTTACATGAAAATGAACAATGAGGAGATCAAATAGAGGAAAGGTACTAGATCATAATGGAATATAGCTAAGGTGAAAAAAGATAGAATATAAAAATGGAGTGTAGAAGAAGAAGGGACAATTGTTATCACCCCAAATTTTTCAAAAAATGGGGCTATTAAAATTTTAGGTCTATTATTTTTAAAATGAATTTTAAATCCAAGTTTGGATCCAAAATCCAAGTTTAGATCCAAATCTAGCATTTCAAACTCAAAATCCAATTATTAAATTCAAATTAGATCCAAAATCCAACTTTCAAATTCAAATTAGAACAAGACCTAT
>JAANDH010000155.1:538124-613806 GCA_011799765.1 Nymphaea thermarum | reverse complement strand
TGTTATCACCCCAAATTTTTCAAAAAATGGGGCTATTAAAATTTTAGGTCTATTATTTTTAAAATGAATTTTAAATCCAAGTTTGGATCCAAAATCCAAGTTTAGATCCAAATCTAGCATTTCAAACTCAAAATCCAATTATTAAATTCAAATTAGATCCAAAATCCAACTTTCAAATTCAAATTAGAACAAGACCTATTTGCCCTTCCTTTTGACCAAAAAACCTCCTTTTAGAGGGTAATTTTAGTCTTTTAGTGGGTAAGACCCATTTGCCCCTCATTTTGACCAAAAAACCTCCTTTTAGAGGGTAATTTTAGTCTTTTGGTGGGCGAGACTCATTTGCCCCTCCTTTTGACAAAAAAAAAAGTCCTTTTAGAGGGCAATTTTGGTCTTTTGGTGGGCAAGACCCATTTGCCCCTCCTTTTGACAAAAGAAACTCCTTTTAGAGGGAGATTTTGGTCTTTTGGTGGACAAGACCCATTTGCCCCTCCTTTTGACAAAAAAAAGTCCTTTTAGAGGGTGATTTTGGTCTTTTTAGGTTTTTTCTTTTTCAAAATACTTTAAAATTATGTGAAATTCGGATGGAAAAGGGGGGAAATTCAAAAAAATTCAAATTTAGGGTTTTGGCTCCAAAATCTTATATAAATACCCCCCATTTCTCCCCTCTTGGGCAAGAGTGGTCCTTGGGAGAAACCCTAGAGTATTCTCACTTGAAGACTTAGGGTTTCTCTTGAGCTTTCTCTCTCTCCCTCTTCCTTTTTCCATTTTTCTTCTTCTTCAACTTGGAGCAAGTTACAACTTCTTTGGAGGCATCATCTTGGAGCTTCACTCAAGAGGATCTTCAAGCTAAGGTGTTCATTTTCTCTAAGCCTTTCTTTAGAGGTATGTAATCCAAAACCTCACTCCATTCCTCATTTTCTTTTTTTCTCTATTCTTTCTCTCCCCATGGCTAAAGGAGATAACACTCAATCTCTTTTTAGAGACAAGAGGTTATGCTCAAGTGCACCGAGAGCATGGAAAGATGAGATGATATTTCATTTCATAGTTACATCATGTCCTTCCTCCTAGTTGAATCTTTCTCTTTCCATCATCATTTCTCTCTCTTTCCTTCCTTGAATATTCTCCATATATTATTCGTGCATAGTTATTTGGCTTTTCATTTACATGTGAATGTATGGTGGAAATGAGAGTGTGGTTTGGGGACTCTTTATTTTCATGTTGATTTTTAAAGGTTGGGACTTGTCCAACCCGGGGAAAACCATCACGAAAATGTACATGTTAAAATGCATTTGCATGTCATTTTACGCTAGTTTCTTTTTAATCACCCCATTAGGAACCCTAAAGAGTGCCTCGATGTGTTGCTAGATTTTTCTTCCATACCAAATGGTGGAAGAAATATATTCTTTTGTAACCAAAGCACAATATTCTATGTTTTTGTACAAATCATATTTTCCAAAACATTTTCAAAAGAAACCCCTCTAATATGGCCTTGGAGACTTAACTTAGGTTCTTGCATGAGCCCAAGTTCCCCTCCGGCCTACATCAAAAAATGAAGTCGGCTATTTCAATTCACTTCTTGATTTTAATACTTATGAAGACATATGTGTATATACATGTTATATACGTATGTGTGCACATGAATATCTTTCTTTGTCATTCTCTCTTTATGATTTAACATATCATTTTACAAACTCTCATATACGTATATATAAATATATATATGTGTATTCCATTTTAAAATCTNAACTTTCAATATTTTCTACACCGCATATAGAATCAAAAAGATGTTTAAGTTAAAATGAAATGCATCAATGATGAACATAGCCCTTGGGTTGATTACCCCCGGTAAAGGCGCCGGGAACGGTCAATCCTCGTACCGACGGGCGAGTCCCTTTCTTTCCTATTTCAAAACAAAACCTCATTTTTCTGGAGCACTCCAAAACAAATGAAAATTTTGGGATGCAAACAACAATCTAGAAGAAAAGAAAAAGAAACATGAGATCAAAGCCACCTACCTTGTGTGAGCTTTGGGGGGCGTGCTGCCTTGCTTCTTATCCTCCTTCCTTCTCCAAGGCCTTGTCTTAAGTCCATAGTAGAGAGAGACAAATAAAGTAAAAAAAATAAGGAAGAGAAAAATTACACAAGATTATAATGAAAGAAAAAGATTTGGGAAAGCAAAGACGAACTAGAGAAGCATGTGTTTACCTATGAAGTGTGTTATCTTCTTTTCTTCTTTAAATTGGAATGTAGTCTTTAAATATGGCTAAATAAAAAGTTTGCCCGACCAAATAGAGAACAAAGCAAAGAAAGATATGAAGAAATGAAACTTAGAATAAAAAAAGATAATAAATAAAACAAGAGCAAAAAGACATGTAGAACATGGTAAATGTCTCCTTGGCTTCCTTGAAAGACTCACCATGGAAGAGGAAACAAATTCAACATAAATCAAAAGGTAACAAGATTATCATAAGACTGGTAAAGAGAATAAGAAATAGTGTATCTAATTAGAAAGGAGAATAGAGAAGATCATTTGAGAGGCAAGCTGGCCTTCCTTGTTCCTCTCCTTCTTTTCTTCTCTCTTTCAGCTTGTAAAATCAGGCAGAAATAAGAAGAAATTGCGAAGCTCACCTAGAACATGTACTTTGAAGAAGACTCATGTTCTCTTATCTTTGAGTCTACAATATAGAGAAGAAGGAAAGCAATAGAAGGGGAAAAAAGGAAAAACTAGTGTAGGATAACAAGAACTAGAGGGAGAATAGAATAGTGAGGGTGAAGAAAATTTGACACACCTTGAGGAGGTTTGGTGTCTTTTCTCCTCACTCTCTAAACTCTTTCAAGATCATAGAACACTATGCATGGCTAAGAAGGAATAATTGTAGAAGGATCATACAATAAAGAGGAAAGAAAATAATTGAAGAGAGAAAAGGGAGCTCACTTTGAAGATGTCGTGAATTCCTTTAGCCTAACTTCAAATATTGTTACACACAATAGAAGAGGTCAATTAATGAAATAAAAGTGAAAGGAGATGAAGAAGAAGAGTAATATAAATAAGAGAGAATGGAGAATTGAATTTCCCTGAGATGAAACTTGAAAAAGATGGGTTTTCCCAAGGGTGTGCAGAAATTTTTTGCTAAGGGACACTCATTCAAAAAAGTTATAGACACAATAAAATCATTAAGCAGAATGATGCAAATAATTAGGGGCACATAGTATGTAAGTTAATTAATTATTAGAAACCACCAATATGGAGTAAATAAAATTTCTGTGATTTTGTGGGCAAAATGCCCACGTGTCTCTGTCCCTAGATTCTCTTATCTTTGCTTTCCTGAACTTAAATTAGGTTGCATGTAATGCTTTTGTCTTCTTCTTTTCAATGAAGACTCTTGAGTGGCATGAAAGCTAGAGAAAACTGTTACTCTCCTCTTCAAATATCCAAAGGAAAAAAAAAGTAGAAGGTGAAAACTCGTCCTCCATTTATGGATCTTTGCCATGGCAGCTGGTAATTTATTGTAGGATGGATGATCATGACCAATCACTACTGAGATGTCAGCATATTTGGAATTTGGATCCATAAGTCACATTTGGATCTAAAGAGATAAAATCTGATATGTTGTCTTGGATCTAACAACCCAAGCCTATTAGATATGATCCTTGTTCATCAGGTCCAACTTTCTAGCTAATAGATATCCTAAAGGTAAATTAGATCTTCCCCGAGTTGGTGACACTTTTATGGCACTCTAGTAATTCAAAATTTTAATTCTTTAAAATTTTCAAAATTGGATGGCATGGATCAAGTCTCAGTGCCTGTCGCATGATCTTGATACTAACAAATTTTATTTTACTATAGTAAAAATAATATTTAATGGGTTTTGCCTCTAGTAAAGTGTACCAAAATTTAGTTGTGGTAACTAGAGCAAGGGATAACTTGGTGTCCATTGTAGCATGGGCATTTTCCAAAGGGTGCCGCCCTCTATGGGACAGCCTGGGTAACTTAGCAAATAAAACGTCATCTATAAACCCTATGATCAATGGCCAAAATTAAATTGAATGATGATGTCTCAAGATCTAGACTATTCGGATTTAGATTTCAAGTTCAGATAAAAGATTTGAATCCATATCTAGATCTAAAAATGAGGTTTCACAACATTTGGATAAAGGTGAACCAAGTTCATTGAAGTTGGACAATTATAGTGAGTGGTTCTTATATCGAAATTATGATTCCCAATGAGAGATTAAGTTGAAGATTTGATGTCAAGATTCATATTTGAAGTGGAAAGTGTATCGTGGAGATAGGCATCGATTTGAATCAATAAATTGAAGTCAAAGGTTTAGGAAAAGATCAATTTGGACCTTGGGTACAGCTGGACCTAGATCAATATCTAGGGAGACTCATCCCCATGTCTAGGTGTATCTGGACATCAACTAGGACTAGGTCAGACTGAATATGGCTCAAGGAAGTTAAACTAATTTGGACTGGGCTTAAACCTAGGATTTGGAGTTGGTAAACTAGCAAACATGTCCTTGGTCTAATTATCCTTAGTAAAGCTGCCAGAAACAGTCAAACCTCATACTGACTGGCCAGTTCTTGTCTCCCGGATTCCTGCGCATGGAAAATGGAAGTGAGTATAGGTGACAAATCCATTCATTATAGTCTATATATAAGAAGGGAATTTTTACATGTAACCAAATGGTGCATGCAGATTTGGGCTCAATCAAGATAAGGCAGCAAGCAGAAAAGATTTAATTAGAGATAGACTAAGTAATTAAACTTAAGTCAAGTAAGCTAAGTTCAAGCCTAGTGAGCTCGACTAGGTTCGCTTGGGTCCAAAGGGTTATGTGCAGGCTCAAATTGTGTTCCTTAACATTGAATCTAGTTCAAAGTGACCTCATCTAGATCTAGGTGGCATGCTCTAAATCAAGGCTTTGCCTAGGACAAGCTAGATGGGTTCAAATGGTTCAGGATCAATTTACTTGGGTTCAGCTTCATGTATATGTCGACCAAGTTCTACTTAACCTTTAAGCTTAGAAAAAAACATGCTATTTGGCTAATGACTGATATGCCCTAGGATGCCACTATAAATTGACCATTTTCCCCTTGATTGCTATGCCTAGTATTTGGTTCTTTGTGTGATATAAACAGCATCTCATCATAGAGAACAAAAAAATTTGCATATATCTAGAATTCCATATCGAAATTTTTCCTGTTTTATCTAAAAATTGAATCTTTTGAAGTTGATTGGGTTGTTTATGAAGACACTACTAGAATGACTTCAAAAATGTAAATTTGAGTTATGGATGGAGTTTTACTGAGTTGGGCTGGGAGCACCCACACTTGAGCTGCCTAATTATGATGGATTGAAGAACTCGACAATTCAAATGAGTCAAAAATTATCTCACAAGAGCTCCAAGTGTCACTAGTCAAATGACTGAGCGTACTAAATGAGGAGTGATGAATTCAGCTAGGGAAATATGATGATGAATTTGGTTCAAGCTGATTACCCTCAATTTGAGCTAGAACTAAAACGAGGGTCTCCCTGTGTTGTGTGTGCATGTTTTAAGGAAGAGTTTTAGTTGAGCTAGTTTTGGCAGGTTGAACTTCTTGACCCACTGAAGGTAAGTTTCTTGAGATAAAGTAGGCTAAACCCGAGTTGGATGGGAAATTGGCAATTAAATTGAGCTAAAAATAGATCACTTCCTCATAAATGAGCTCATTTTAGCTCAATTTTACTAATCTATGCTAAATTGAATTGGCCAGAAGAGGATATAGTGTGTGAACCATTGAAACTAGATTGGATGCCTATAAATTGTGGCATTTGTCACTAGTAATTGGATTTTTTCTAAAATATGCTTATTCTAAAGAGAGTAAGGTATGATAGAATAATTTCTAGGGCTTTCCTACAATTTTATTAGAAAATAAGGATAAAATGATAAAAGATAGTTCTACGGAATTGGTGTTCTATTGGGTCCTAGGTGGTTTTGGGATCCAAACTAGATGGTCGGCTCTATATTCAGGCAAATGAACCAACTTAAGTTGAAAGCATTCAGAAAATATTGAAAAAATGGTTCAAAAGCAGTTTCGAAAACTAGTTCCAAAATCAGTTGAAAGCAGTTCAGGTTATGATAAGAGGTAGCTAGGGCCTAGTTAGGGATAAGGTGAGAAAAATGGGTTTAAAAAATGTCTTGATTATGTTCACAGCTCTATTTCTACATATAGTTCATTTGCTGCTCTGGGTTGGTACAATTCTCAAACTAATACATGCTTACCCAATTTATTGCCTAAAGTTCTTTTATAATATGCAAAGAGTCCCTTAACCATGTTTTAGGGTGAGTCTAGCTCATTGACCATGTGTCTTCATGTCCTAAAATACGCTGCTTGGTAAGATTGTTGTTTACATTTTTTCACCTCTAGCATTCTGTCATAAGTTCATCATACTGTAATTCCCTGTTCATGAGAATAAGTTTTCCCAATATTTCACTTTCAGTCGTTTCTTTTTTATACAAAGAACGCCACACCAATGTTTAGGTCAATCCCAGCTTGTTAAGTGTACTTTTTAGGTTCCAAAACTAGCAATTTAGTCATCATAGTCTATTTTCTATTTCTACAAAAAACAGTTCTACTAGATTTATATAGATCACAACTCCCAATCCGAAGTAGGCTTTAAGGTCATCCATTTAGAGTGGTATCTTTTAGATGTCTAATATTTGTAGACCAGATTTTATGTTGGTTCGTGGTCTTCTAGCATGTTTTCTATCTATCATTCTAGAAGTTTTTTTGTCATGTTACATTTCTAGATTTTTGTAACAAGATAGATTTTGCCTATGTTATCATTTTATAAGGCATCATTAGGGTCATTCATATAGGTCTCCCTCAAGTTTATGGGATTTTGTGATCATTAGAGTCTTGTCTTGATTCTTTTACTTCATCTTATTTTTTGCATGCATGCATCTAGCTATAGGAATCGTAGAAGTAATGTGCAACAATGGGATCTTTCTCCATTGCATTCCCATGTTGTCAAGCTAATACTGGATTGCATACATGGTTTTGCTCATTTACTCGTTTGTTCCCTTGTGTAGGTTCTCTAGTTGTTCTCTTTTATCGTGCTATTTTTCATTATTATGCAATTCAAAAGGTTGTATTACGTAATCAAAATAATGAGATAGCTGATGTTATTTTACCTTTTTGCCTTTAATTTAGGATTGCATTTAATTTTGAATTTCCAGTTATGGTTTACATGAATGTTTCACACACCTACTGTTCTCCTAAAGATTAAGGAATCAAACTTTAATCATTGGCTGCCCATTGTTTTCCATGGGCAGTAATATAGTGACTAAAAGTCCAACTAAAAAATGATCTAGATGCCCTTACTATCTCCTATTAGAGCACACTTTATAAAATCATTCATGGTCTGGTGATCTTCTAAGTCTTTTCCAAGCTTTGCACTTGTGGATGTAACAATTTATACACACACATTTCACTATTCCTTGGCACCTCGAGGAATCAAAACCCTACTTGTATAGTCATAAGTCCAGCTGTGAAGAAGATTAATACCACCCTAGTTAGAATACACTTTCAAATTGGTTTTTAAAACCACATCAACTCAACAAGTTCCATTTTTTAATCATCTTTTCAAAACAAGATTCTTTCGGAAGCCATATTCATGAACTCATTTCCAGTTTCAACCTTCAAATCTCCAACTTGTTTTTAAAATCCATGCATCCTATAGGATTAGGTTGCATCACACATGGCCAGATTATGAAATTGGGTTTCATAATGCTAACTGCTAAACCCCTAAGGGTTGATTAGGTGTTCTTCAATTTGTTTTCCAAAACTTAGTTTCATGTATCACTTTTTCAAAAAGCAATCATCTCTTCCAAAGCTATATTATGGTCATCACTTTTGTTTGTTTAATGCATTATATGTCATGACAATACTTAAGTATTTAAGCCATAGTTAGGCATACCTCAATCATTTGATTGGTTATCCCATATAAAAGTATCAAGAACTGTCAACTTATACTTACAAGAGATCTCACATTTCAAAAATATCAGTGGTAAGTTTTCTAAATTCTTTTAAATAATGGCTATATGGAGAACTTCAAGCATTTTGCTTGTAAATTCCTACACCTTCTAAATATTTGCTAGATTTTTGTTGTATCATGATTAGAAGAGGAGTTGTATATTTATCTTTTCCCTCATACTTTAGAGTTCTTAGCATTGCCTTATCATGACACTTTAAACCCATAATTCTTGCAATAATTGTCAATGTCAAGGTCATAAAGTTTTCAAGCTAGAAGATGTGAGTCATAGAGTTCTACCTATTGGTAGAGCATTCACATGCTTCCAACAGGTCTTGAAGTAGTGGTAATCCAGAATTCTGTCAAAATGTATTCTCCTTAGTTACTTTTTTTGGCAGTTAATCAGGATATCATATCACTTCATAATTAAGTACCAACAATAGTGCCATATTTCTATTTGTAAGGACATATATAAATAAATCCAAAATATAAAAGGACATTATAAGTGATTTTAACAATAAAACTTACAACAATATTGGAAGCCCAATAATACAACCACCAGTACAAGAATACCTACCTTTAGTAATGCATGACAGATATTTGTTGTTGTTTGTTTGGACTTTGGAAACAAAATGTAGACTAGGCCTGGAATCCAAGTTTGCTGGATCTAAAGGCACTTCCTAGTAAGTTTGGTTCAACCCTAATAAGGTTAGAATCAAGACAATCAATCATTTAACCAACTTTTTTATAAGCCCTTGAAGATTTCTCACAATCTTCAATATGGAACTGAATTTTTTGTAATGGGGTCTGTTACTATATACTGATTCCATGCCATCTGTTTAGTTGAATCATTTTCAAGCCAGTTTTCATATTGTAAGGATGGACGCAAAATCTTCAAAGATTTATATTAAAAAATCTGATCTAGACATTGGATTTAAATATCTTTTATTTTATATTTTCAAAAGTTCAGCATTCATTTGCATGGTGGTCAAGTTCTTTAAAAATACATAAAACAATAGCTAGCATGTGAATGAGATCGTGGATTACTTTGCAGTTCCCATGATTCGCTGAACGGTTGGTTATGGATGTTGATCTTGAATGGCAGAGTATTAATGGTCCATTATGTATGCTCGGTTTATGTTAGGTACTTCATCTAAAACTGAATAGCCATGTCTATAACTGGCAGTGGTAGAGATAGGTGTGTGCTTGTATGAGTAATTCCCCACACAGGCCCACGTAATTTATTTTATTTATATACTAATTCTCAGTATAATTTAGTTTATTACATATTGGTGCCCCTCGGACCAAAGGTCTCTTACAGTAGTACTCCTCAACTACAAATTTCTGTCTTCGCCATTAATAGTTGGATTCATAATTTCATATACTATGGCTATATGCAGCTGGCAGTGGAGGGTCGCTCTTGAGACTTAAACTGGGAATAGATGCGGAGCTAGAAATTTATGCTTAAGGAGTACTAGTAATAAATTTAAAATTTTTAAAGGCATCAATATGTAAATGAGAAAAATTGTTCTCAGGTGTCAATGGAAAAAATAAAGTATGTCTGTGATTGCCCGCATGGTGCCCACGCCTGCCTCCACCCCTGACTGGGAAGTTCAAAGCTTCAATGTCCAAGGCTTCGGTTTGCAGCCTGGCAACAAACCCCAGCAAATCTGAATATCAACCCAATTTGGTGACATCAACCACAATAGTTATTGCACCAAGCACTAACCTCAATATGTGGGTGGCGGAGATAGAAATCAATTATTGTGATTAAGGGGCACGTCCTTTAAACTGTAACTTTTTATAGAAAAAACTAACATTGAAATAAATGTGTTATATGATACTAATATATCAATATGCAATTTAAGCCGGTTTGGGTGGGCAATTTTCCACACAAGAGTACAAGACCACATGTGCCTCTGTCACATATTCTCTCACCTTCTATCAAATTATGCTCTTGATGAAGAAACCAGCGGCAGATTTGTTCAGAGATGCAAGCAATGATGCAGGCGACTGGATTTTCCTTTCCGCTTCTGTTTTGGGAGGGGGATGAGAACAATCCAGCAGGAAGAGGGCATCTTATGTCACAAAAGATGGAGGCAACTAAAAGGTACAGGCGGGGCCCCAACCAGAAGAATCCCCATTATCAACGCCCATTGAGCTCAACATTTACAGTCTTTGGGACTAAAAAATCCGTGTGCTTTTGCCCCCACCTTCATTTCCCTCCCCACATGGGATGTGGAGTCTTGTCAATCAAAAAGATGCTTTGGTGGGGGGCCTCCTTTCATTCACAGTTTTTAGGCAAATTTTTTTCAAAATTTACTAGTATCTATCGTATCATTTACTTTTCAAGCGAAAGTGTGTGTGTGTGTGTGTATATATAATATTATGTGCAACCATCTAGCTTTCATGTATAAAAAAAAGTGTGATATTGTACAAGAAATCATGTTTTTCTTTTGTAGACAGTAGATTAGGTCTTCCTTAAGTTTCTAGCAAAGAAAACGGCACCCACGACATAAGATGACCTGATCACAATCCCAACGGCATAAAACCCAAGTCTTTGGTTTTTTGCTCCCACGGTATCTATCTGCTTTGCCTGAACGGTGATGCTCGTGGGATTCGAACTTCGACTTTTTTTTATCTCATGACAATCACGGTTCACTTGCTGACCCCTTGAGTTTCAGCTGATCAAAGGTATTAATCCATGTCTGTCTCAACGCATGCATTTATGACGTCTCTCTCTCTCTCTCTTTGAGAAAACAAGTTTTGATTAACAAAACATATCTTGAATTCGTATTCTTAAGTTATAAATATATATGCCAGGCCATGGCTGTAGCCTAATTTTCCATTTGCTACAAAGATTTTTTTTTTACGTTTCATCCATGAAGATTTTTTTCTTTTTTTGGCCTTTCACTTTGATGAGCTTACGGTAACCCTAGATTAATTAAGGTACATCATGTCTAAAGATGTCAATAAATTGAATTCAGATCTGATACCTGACCCCAAAAAAATAGATATAAATGAAGAAATTTAACATCCAATTATGAATCGGATCGTATTCAGATTTAAAAAGGATATCTAATTTAACATCCATTTAAATCTTAAATCCGAATATGGGGACATATTATAAATTAGATATGGTAAAGGGTACATCTGATTTGAATCTCATCCATTGACATCTCTAATCATATCACCCTCCACTTTCGTAAAGGAAGACATGATTTTTCAAAATGAGGACTCAGCCATTCCCCAACAGAGTATTGGACTCTGTAAGATTAAAAAAGTGGCACACTTTTACAAAGTTAAAAGCAAATGAACCTACAACAAAGATGAGTTGTGCTGGCCTTCTTGGTAGTAAGAAATAGTCTAAAAGAAGTACCATATGGCAAGCTCAGTGTGGTGCTAGAATAATTAGATTGCAGAGGCATGGATCTCGGACACTAAAGAGAAAAGGGGGAAGGGGACGCCAGAAATCTGGCGCATAACAGCCGAGTCCCAAAGCTGGACCAGCTTACTGGTAACCGAGTCTCTTAAATAAACATTAACCCAAAAATAACGTCAAGCGGTTAAACGTCAATTTTCCTTTTTCAGCTTTTCTTTTACAAGTCAAGGTCTTGGATGCTGCCCATGTCATGGGTACAACCTTGTGTCACCATAAGGGTGACACCCCATGTCACCAGGGGACGTCGTTTTGTTGGTGAGTCAATACATATTATGACTTGATCCGACCCATGCACATGTTGCTATGAACTGTTCAAATGACTTATTATATCAAAATTTAAAAGCCTTTTCCTAACTTGATAATGGAAAATGCCTTCCTATAGTAACGGATGGATGCAAGGAGGGGCTTGTGTGGCCAATTATAATTGGTCATGCGAATGGCTTGTTTGTATAGCTGATATCTTACAGCTGCTTTTTTATTTATATATTAGTCTCCCTTAAATATCCGAAATTTGAAGGATTAGTATCTCTGAGCCAAAATTTGCTGCCATTTGCCTTACTTTTCGGCCAGTTTGGAGTTTTGCTTCTGAAAATGAGTTTGTCGTGTAGTCACATATGGATGATTATCTTGAAGATACCAAGGACCAGAAATCATGATTTTCACAAAATGTTGCAGTGGGCATTTTCAATATTTATATCAAAAGTAGTCTTTTTTTGTAAAACATATCTTGATCATGGAAACTTGTATATTAGACAAAGAAAATCTAACGCACAGCCTACAGCTCTCCTATGTCTTGTAAAGGGTTTTAAGTGTTGGCTACATGATTTTTCAAATCTACAGTACTACGGAGCCCGTATCGGAAGTCATTTTTCATTTTCTTGTAGCTACTTTGATTCAGACAAAACGAAAGTTTTATGGCTTTTTCCTTTCTCGTCGGACTGGAATGAAGACACCTCAAGCTTTAGATTGTTCATAATTAACTATAGTTCCAATTACTTGACTTGGTGCTTAAACATCAACATTAAACATTTTTATTGTAAAGTTGTATTGCCAACTCAGTCTGTAAGTTGACATGTCGGCATGACTTGCCCTAGTATTAAATAGTGAAAGTGTTGAGGACACAACATGTGATGCTGCAATTCTCTTTGTAATGCCGAGACGTTGTAGTTTTGACCTTTGTTTTGTTGCAAAATGCTGTCAAAGAGATGGGAGCGGCGGCGATGATGGTCTGTGTGTTGCTTTCTATTTTTTGGATGGTTCCTGGCTCTTATGGGGGTGGGTTGCGGCAACGGTACACCGTTTCCATATATAACAAAATTAACCCATGATATGGAAACCATTTCTTTCTTTAGGACACTAGATCTCTCTCGCCATCATAAAGAGTGCCTCAACTTAGGATTCAAAGAGCTGCCTTTCAATATTAGCTTGCACCACTTCAAACAAAAAACATGCAAAACAATGTTCTTGATATATATGCCTTCAAAACGTTGTTTGATTATTAAAAATATTGAAATCTCCATGTTGCGAATACAAACAAAGAATAATCAAGACTAAACGCAATTCAACACAATACATAAAATGAGAATTTTCACCAGGTATTGATGTGGGTAGCGCAAAAGAGATTTAGAGGCAAGTGGAGAACAAAAGATGGCAAACTCTCAATTTAATTTGCATGTGCTTTGTCCCAGATGAGCTACCGTGTGGCTGAGAGCCGAAGCCCCCCACTCGTTTTGCTCACTTGTAGCGGCCTTTGTTGACGTGAGAGTAGAAAATGTGACTCCTGTTTTTTGGGGTTATAAACAAAACTTGGGCCCTCTCAAGTCTTTAACGTGATTAAAAAGCATGTAACTAATCATTTGTGAAAAAAATACCTCACTAGTTTGGAAATAGGTATATAAACATTAAAAATTAGCTGAACAAGTTGATGGAAAATAGAGACCAAAATACCATTTTTAAAATATTTACGTGTTTCAATCCATAACTGAACTTGAAAAAATGAGTGACATGTTTCTCATGGACATTGCAAAGTTTGTTTTTCCTTAAATTTTCAAGCTGAGAAAAAATTGTCGGAGCTGCATGGCTCCTCAATTTTATGATAATATTCCAGAGGCCTTATAACCATGGCATGGCGCGTAACAAGAAACAAGATAGTGTTTGGTATCTATATACATATAAGAGTCATCTATCCTGTGTCTCACATAGGTCATTATCGAGAAGTAGTGATTGTTGGAAATGGGTTAAACCACCTATGGTGCATGTTGACGATGTTCTTGAAACCCACATAAGTTTCTACTTGGAATGCTTTAGATGTGATTGATATCAAGTAAAATCTCAGATCTATAACATGATTAGTAAAAAATAATGCTTGTAGGGTGGAATTTCATGCTAACTTTGTTATAAAAGATGTCCGTTCAAGGGATTGATTACTGCAGCCTCCACTTCCGGACATTGCCACAAGGAAAGGATAAAGGCTCCTCGACATCATGATACTTAGCTGAGATTTGCTATCAACACTCAAGTTGAACTTTTGAACTACTTTTTTAAAACATGCATCAATTTCCTTTTCCTCAAGCACATTCCATGTTCAGAGCATCTCACTTGGATACATGTTGATTTAGGGATCCTACTCCTAATTATTTTTTAGGAGGGTTCAGTTGTTACTTGTTGATTACAGATGATTAATCTGGGTTCAACTAATTATTTTCTTCTGTTAGAAAAATGATACACTTCCATGTTTAAAAAAAAAATGACCGTGTCATTGAGAAACTACTAGGCATGTGATCAAAGTTTAACATAATAAACTTTATAATGGGACTCTTGAGCAAAGGATTTTCAACTTTCTTGACAAAAAGAATGGCAATCACATTTACATATATCTTAACAAAATAGAACCATAGAATCAAAACATTGTTGTATTGTTGGGGAAAAGTTAAAATATGATTGTTCAAACCTCTATGCCACAAATTTTTTAAATTACTGCATTTTGAGTTGTTGTACCTATTATTGATCGACTTTCGGCTTCATAATTGAATAATAAGTCTCCATATCAAGTGGATATAAAATTCTCCTTGAACGGATGGATACTTGGTGTAGTCGAAGCCTTTAGGATCACATCAATGGTGAAGACTTTGTAAAGCTGGTTCCTTATTTCAATACCACTTTAACCAATGTTGTAGGAAATCCTCCATTGCAATCTATAGCCGGGTTAGCGCATCAGATCTACTACAGTGGGCAGCTCCTGAAAAATATCCTCTTGGTGCTAGCGATATCAATGATAAAATAAAGAACCAGGTGGCCCAAACAAATGGAGAAAATAGTTATACAAAAATATTCCAGCTCGGACATGCTAGTTTTCCTATTTGGCATGAAACAATAGATTGTTCAGGCTGAAAAAATGGGACTGCAGTTTGTCAATGTTGTATGTTTTGTAGGTAGTGCAAGAACTATTTTTCATGTCATTATTCAATCTGGAGAAGTGAGAAAATTGGTCCTTCATAGTGAAGAAATTTTGTAAAGCTAGAACACCATGAATTCATACTAAGTAGCAGTTTAAGCACTAGATGATGACAAAATTTAGTAGCCGCTGGCTCAAAGATTGTCGGAGGACAAGTTTTTAAGTTATCGTTTAGAGGTTGTGGTATGGGTGTAACATGTTGTTGAATGATAGGTTAGGCCAAGCTGATATTAAATTTTTCTCAACTATAGTCTAGAATAAATGTCAAGATACTTATTTATCAAGAAATTGGAAGGATAAGAAAAGAGAACTAGTAAGAATATGGCTCTCTACAAAGGCGACCTGTCATGATACAAGACTTTATATGAGTAGAACAATTCTCTCACCATTCTCATGCCAGATACTAGCATCTTGATTATTTTTTCCTTTTAACAATCATCGCAATAGCATGCTGAGATCCTCCATAAGCGAAACAGTTGCTGTGAGGCCATCTTTATTGGGCCGGTCCGGCAAAGAGAATTTTCCCATTCTACAAGTTGTGAACCTGAAATTTGAAAAGTTAAAATTCAAAATAACAGTATCATATGTTGAATAGTTGGCAACTAAGAGCAATTGTTTCTTAATTCAAAAGAGAGCATTTATGATTTTCAGCAAGAATAACATTTCCTAGACCATAACTAAGCAGATGGGCTCCATTATCAATTATTAATTTACCGATTCCATTGTATTTGGTGGAGAAATTGAGTACAACTTTGTTACCAGCCATGTGATGAGAACCATCACATTAGGATACTAGGCAATGTCGTCTTTGGTGGTCCAATAGCATGGGGTGTCACAAAACTGTTAAGCAATTTGGTTTTACCTACCATAGAATGTCCATCTTTCCAATCTTTATTGTTATTTTTGTTCATGCTGTTGGTTTGATTTTTCTATTCATAATAATTTCTGTAGTTTGAATTAAGGGTGACTAACAAGCCAAGCAATTCGAACTCGGCTCATTAAAGCTTCGCTCGAG
Organism: Nymphaea thermarum; assembly: GCA_011799765.1. NCBI lineage: Eukaryota > Viridiplantae > Streptophyta > Magnoliopsida > Nymphaeales > Nymphaeaceae > Nymphaea > Nymphaea thermarum. The sequence goes on along the minus strand of JAANDH010000155.1, from coordinate 597,880 downwards.
ATAGAGTTCGAGCCACTTATTTTATTAAACGAGCCGAGCTCAAGCTTATTTGTTCGCTCGTTTTCTTCTTTTTTCAGTTGAGCCGAGTTCGAGTTCACTGAACTCACAATGGCCGTTTAAGCTTGACTCGCCTCTAGCAAAAGTATATTTATTTCGTTTTTTTTCATTTTACGTTTCGTTTCGTCCCGCGCGTTCTCTCTCCTCTCTTTCCTCTTCTTCAATGCTTCGTCCAAATGAAAAGCGTCTTCAATGCTTCATCTAAATGCCCTTCACCACCGTCGTTGTTCTCAGTTGCTGCCGCAAAGCCAGCCGAGGTACCTCTCTCTCTCTCTCTCTCTCTCTCTCTCTCTCTCTCTCGATTTTGAAAAGGGTTTCAGATTCATCTGAAACTAATCTGAAACCCTCGCTTGCCGGAGCGAGGGTTTCATGCTCGCTTGCTGGGGCAAAGGTTTATTATGAAACGCTCAGCGAACGAGCCCTAGTTTAGTGAGCGAGGGTTCCTTGGAGACTTAAAACTTAAAATCAAGATTTCTCATTTGATTCCTCTTTTTCTGCAGATCGGCCTTCCTCCGACGCTACCATCAGTCTTTGTAGGGGCTTCCACATCCGCTGCCATCTGCGTCCACAACAGCAGCACGCTCGACGGCTGTAACTGAGTTAAATGAGCTCGAGGTCGAGGTCTGGCACGTTTGATCGAGCGGAGCCCGAGTTAACATTATACAACTCGATTCGAGTGAGCAGGGGTCGAAGTGTGCACCCCTGGTTTGAATTGGGCTTTTGATTGTCATAAGAATGCTCTCTCTACTATGCCCTTTACCATTATTCAATTGTCCTGCCCCCAATGGGCAACAAAATGCAATAAGTCAGATACTTCAAAAAGGAATGCATGATTTTTAAAGTAATAACTGTCGTCACAAAGCTTACAAACGATAAAAAAGGTAATCCATTCAATGAATGTAGAAAGAACTAAGTTTTGAAGTTTTATATCTTTATTGACAGACAATCAGCCAAGAACTTTACCTCAGTTAAATAGTCGATCATGGAGTATTCTTTTCTTGATATTTTGAAGATGAGGCAAATAACTACTGCAAACTTCCTTTGTAGATGTCACACACATGGTTTGGCTACGAATAAGTTCACCTAATGGCTTTTATCTAGTTGAAGACAAGTTGATCAGCCTTATTCTAAGATCTGAACTTTGGATTGATTGTTTGCAATGGTGGTTTCACTAAGAGGAATGGATGAACCATCTACATATTTAAAGAGGTCCTGTGAGAACATGACAGCTTCAATCTAGGGCCATCATAAGCGACACTTAATTTGGCATAGTTTCATTGAGACAAGGCTGGCCATTGTATTCCACTAAACAACAAGGCTTAGGCTGGTAAGCATGGAGTTCCTGCCTAAGGAAGATGTGGAGGCCACAAGGTGAAGCTGAATAGTAACAGGAACAATATGCAGGGATGTTGCAACAAGCACGAAACGTGCGCTTTCATTGATTGTTGCACATCTCCTTGATTTCAGCATTCTTGGCCCTTCTCTAGTAGCAGATGATAGACACAATACACGGGGGGGAGAGACTCAGAGAGAGAGATGGCCAAGAAGAAGAGAATACGTTTTTGAACGTGGGTAAAGCAAATGCTCCTTGCGATTCGTGATGGTCTTCACGCTCAAGAAAATTTTCTAGATTGTCAGTTAGATCCAACTAGGGAGAGATAAAAAATGGTAATACTGGAGAAATAATCAGGGAATTTCATGTTGAAGGAGGTATACATTACCTTCACCCAAAGGTAAAGCTTATCCCTTCATCAAACATAAGACATTACAACGTCGCACATGCGCCTGATGTAAAACAACTGATTGCTTCTTGCAAAAAATTTCGAGTCTAGAGTTTAAAAGAACTTAGGTTAATAAGTACGGAGCTCAATAACAAAGAATTTATTACTCGACTTATTAATATAAACTAAGAATTTATTACTCGACTTATTAATATAAACTAAGAATTTATTATTCGACTTATTAATATTAACTAAATTTTATAAGCTATAAAGAACTATTTCGTCTTTTCCAAAACTCAAGTGTTGGTCATATTTGTGGTAGCGTGCTATGTCCGTTGCCAATTGATAAGAAAAACCATACCCTGGACGAGTGTTTTGCATTCTAGCAACTGGGGATTTCTATGTAGCGGAAATCTCGCTTCTTGAAAAACGTGTTTGAAACGGAGAGATTTGACTCTTTATGCAATGAGAAGGAGATTTTGAAGAATTCACGCGTTTTTATCATAAGATTTCCATCTCATTTAGATTGAAAACTTGCTTCTCAAATCAAACTCCATTTTCTTATCCCTACTTTTAATCAATGCACTTTTTTGTCTTTTTGCAACAATATATATGATACCATATTATTATTATAATGTTGTCTCAACTTTCATTAACGTTACTTCATTAGCTTTTTTTTTTTTTATACTTGCTTTACTTTTTTTCTGTTTCGTTGAATTACTTTCTCTGCCATTTACTTTGATATATAGTCTCTTCTCTTCCTTATATAAGCATATGTTGTTCTCTCACTTCCTAGCAATTCTTACCATTGGTTTCCCTACTACTTTTCGAATGGTTGCCCTTAGCCATTTCATATCTTGGTAACGAAAGGTCTCCTCCCTAACGTTCCATCAAAGCATGAGGAATTATGATCAAGGAAGTTTCTTCGTATAGATCGTGAGCTATCGATATATTAATTCGTCTTTGCCTTATGCTTATGATTTTCTAGATTTGATCCTTAATAGAACTTAAACTAGTACAATATTCGTATATTTTTTTTGGGTTATTTGATTTATAATTCAAATATTGATTAGTAAGGAAACTTTTGCTTTAATTTTTTCTAAGCAAGAAGCAAAATTATGGTAATCCTGAAAATGAATAGCATTTTCATTTAAGGGATGTAGCATAGTTGGACGGGTTGGCGAGAAGCCGGTCGTTGTCGTCAGGGGAAAGACGGTCATAAATATGAAGTCCAAAAATTCATGGAAACGCAATGACTTTGCTAAGGTTGACCGTGCATCATACTTGACCATGGCTAATTTTTCTTGCAAATTTCAGACTAAACCTAATGGAGGCCAAATTTGTAAGTCTTTGCCATATATTAGGGCAAATTAACAACTGATGCAGACGTGCAAGCTGCTTTTGAAGGGACCAATTAAAACCAAATAAAAAAAAAAAAGTGTCGAAATAATCAAACAAAAAGTACTTAAAGCAATGGTTCTCCAATCGATTTCGATCCAAACAGGTCGACTTGGAACGACCCAGATCCAGTTTACAGCACTGTGCTCCAAGTTTCCAACTTTCTTCTTATCCCAAAAAGCGGAAAAGAAAATTTAAAGATGCTGGCAACTGAGGGCAGTTCTGAGGTTTTCCGGGAGATTAGGGTTTCTTTTGTAGTAGTCGAATTCACGGGCATGATGACAAACAGGGGGAAGAGAAAAGGAGCATAAATAAATAATGGAGTCGCAGTGCCGGTCTCTCCTTTATTTGTGGGGCCCACCTCTTCCTTTCTTTTCTCCTGAAGTTGAGGGTGGGCCCCACTCTTTCCCCATCCCGGACGGAACGAGAGCCCGCACTCCGCATTCTCTTGTGTTGTGTGACCCACATCACACCCTCTCTTCCCCCATGTATTCTTAAGTGGGACCCACGCTAAAAAGATGCACTTCTTTTCCTTTTTTTTTTTTCCCCCTCCCCCTCCAACAATGCCGTAACCCTTATATTTTTAGTTTTTTAATTTTAATTTAAAACATTTTTAGTTAATTTCAAAAACTAGAAAAACTGAAAAAAAAATTATACACTCTAATAGCACTGGCAATGAGAACAGGACCAGGGTGATGAGAGCCAAGAATTTCTTTTCTTGTAGGGCTAAATTATATGTTTCAAAATCTTCATAAGTCAAGTTACATGTTTTTCAAAATTTCGATAAGGATCAAATTAAAATTTTTCAAATTCTGAAAAGGTATTGTCTTTTTAATGATCAGAACCACCATGCCAAATACAAAATACAAGCCCCCATTGACTTCACCCTTACATATGGAACTCTGCTTAATGAGAATTTATATGTAATTGAATTTGACTTTTACCTTAAGAGTCCACCAAAGCAAAAAATGCACTGAGACATGGCCATGGACATGCAGTAACTTGTGATAATGATGGGATATTTGGTAACAGTAACACTGATCTAATATTCCAAAAAATTTGTCCCAAAATTTTGATAGATTTATGGAACAGTATGTAGTAAGTGTCATTCTGCCCAACACCACCTACAGGAAAGGGCTTGACTGTCTATTGCGCTCAGCATTTAAGTAGAATTTATCACGGCCAGGATGACAGATTGAGGTCGAGCACATGATTCATATGTTCAACCTCCTAGTCATGCCCCAAGGCAAAATGGAAACAGCAAATTGGGCTCTCACTTGTTCCCTAGGGTCCCATTGTCCTCGGCTTCATTGACCCAAGAATGTAATGTTCATGGGAATCAAACCAAGTTCAGACTCTATCTATCAGCTTAACAGGCTACTCTAGCCCCCTCATATTCTCATTTTGTCCTTATAAAAGGGTTTTCTCAGGGCTGTTTGATGAGGCTGCAATTGTGGAATTTTAAAATTGGAATTACAATTTTTTATGAAATGATAATTGCACTATCAAATAAAGAATTTTCATTCAGAACTTATAGGCTCATTCTTCAATCAAGATTCTGGAATTTTGATTCTACCATATAAGGTGGAATTATGATTCCAGAATTTTAGAATTTTTTCATCTCTCTTTAGAGGATGTTTGATATATCCAAAATCGTAGAATTTTATAATTAATTCACTTTTTAACATATTTGAATTATTAAATAAATAGGGTATTTTGTTTTTGAAATTAGCAAACTGAAACCTGGAATCCTGATTCCATTCGACTTTGAGGAAAAATTATGATTTTGGAATTTGCATTCTTGAGTCAAAATTCTAAACCTTTAAGCACCCCTAAACCCCGTTTAGGGCACACATCATAAAGGTTTTAATTAATCAATTCTAGAATTCTAATTATTGTTTTATCAAGCAAACCATTTTCAATTCTAAAATCAAACTTCCATACGATCATAGCATTTTCATTCTAATTCCAGTTTGAGGTGAAATTTTGTTTCTAAAGTTTCAATTCTACAATCAAACTTCAAGGCCGTCAAATGCCTTGTGTTCTGTTTTTTTTTTTTTTTTTTTTTTGGACACCTAACGCTTCCATTTTGTTCAACACATAAATAACTTTGTGACGGTTTATCATGACATATGGTTGCACAACCAAAAAAGAAAAGCAAAACCTCCTCACCCCTATAAGATGGAACTTATGTTTTTCCCTTGAAGAAATTGTGGGCTTGAACAAGGATATTGAGTTGATATGGTTGAGATATGCCTTGAATTTCGGTAGCATAGGCTTTCAAGTATCATTTGTAGTTTAGATCAGATCTTTAGTGAATCTCAAACTCAGATCTTGATTTAATTATGAAACTGCTTACCACATTTAAATACGACCAATATTGGATATATATGTCTTTTATATCACACTGAGCCAAGTAACTAGGTTATAATGAACATGACCACTTATCAATTCATCCGTAATGGAAAATATTATCAGCAACAAAATTTTATAAAAAATAAGAAGACGAAAGGCTTACAGTGCGGAAGGATTGGTTATGAGATTACTCAAAATGGGGGATGCAAATGAGGAGTTATGTTCTGTAGATGTTATTTATGTTGTATTTTACTTCATGTCAAACTTGGACTTTTAACCCTCCTAGAAAGATCCTAGCTCAAAAAAAATGTTGGGCACATATTATAATAGAAATATTATATTAGTGTTAATTTTATAATTTCGTCCTAAAGACTGGGGCAGGTTTATGGTCCAATGGGACATTTTTTTTATAAATCTGTTCAAATTTATATGATAGATTTATCAAACAATATGTTAATATTCATATTACCAAACGCCTCAGTTTTGAACTTAATATCACAACAATAATAAGACTTTAGACCTTTTAAATGGGATTGAAGAATTTGGTTGAATGTCCTTACCATGAGATGGTCTACTTTTGATCCCCTTGCAACCATTATATATGTGAAAATGAAACTATAAACAATTGACTAGAGAGTAATATAAAATTATGTACATTGATTGATATGTGGTTCGATCAACTTAATTAATCATAATGTGTCACATGTAAAATGACTTTTTAAAAAGGTAAGTTGTTAACTAAAAAGAGTTATACATATGTCATTTAACTACTGGAGTTTTTTTAACAGTGTGGTTTGTATGTGGTTAAGAAAAGAAAATGAAACCATCTGAGGAATCACTTGTTGTTGTAGTGTTCCATAAATCTGACCCAAAAATTGTGGTAGCTTTATGAAACAATAATATATTGTTACTGTTGCCCAATGACTCCAAAAACTTTTTCTTACCAACTTGGGGCTAGTAAAGTGGCTTTAATTAAATCGCCCTGAAATTTTTTTGCTCTCGAAAATGGTAGCAGATAGCCAAAAGTTTTCTGAAACTTATGATGACAAATTATCAAAAAGAATTCTAATTGGAGTTTTATGTGAGATCTATGACAAAAATTACTCAAAAAAGTCAAAAACTGAAACTATAAGAGTAAAAAGCTTACTTATTGGCTTAAGAAACCAAAATGCAAATGAACCTTTCCACAAGCTGTTCTATTCTGCCTCAGGTTTTTGAAGTAAATTCCATGTGACACGAGCGGTAGAAACAGTCAAAAAGAGAGGAGGGATAAAATTAAAATGAAGCGGTGGGGAAGAGTGGAAGCCATTATTTCTAGTGAAAGCTTCGTCATGATGTGTTGATATAAACAATCTCAATTGGTGATTAAATCATTACAGCGAAACGGTGCAGGAAATGAAAGGACAACTTTTCAGTTAGTGTTGATATAAATTAATGTTATGTATTGATGTGAAAAGACAGGGAAAATGCTACTTTTGATACCGAGGGTTAGAATTGCTGCAATCCAAGGTTCTATCAAACATTGGATTTTGAAGTTGTGGCTTTCAAATCCCCAGATCCAAGGTTTTATCACATATGATATTTAAAGCTATGGATGTCAAATCCTCAAAAGAGAATTGAACAACAATCACTGTTGAAAGAGAGAGATCTGGTTCTTGAAATCCTGGACAGCCATAAAAAGTTCCTGAAAAAGAGAGAAACTTATAAGTAGTGTTTGATAGCTTTGAATCTAAATTTCACGGCTGTATTAGCTATGTATTATTAGATCTTCAATTTAAAACATTGATGGAGCTAGAATTTTTTTTTTATGAAACATTAAATATATGGTTAACAGATTTTCAATTGATCAGGAGGTAGTGCTCGAATCTCTTGAGGCTGCCTTATATAATTGGACTCAAGTTTTAACACTAAATTAAGGTTTCAAAGAGTATGCTTCGTGGGGCATACTGTCTCTACCCCTGGTTTAAAATCCATGTTACATGTAAAAACAGCACAATTAACAACCATTGGGACTGACCTATGAAACTAAAAAACCCTCCATGGTTGTCGAGGGTTAGGGTGTTCACACACACACAAAGAGAGAGAGAGAGAGACCAAGGGATTTACTAGCCAGCCAAGAGAGACGAGAGATTCATCGGCACATAATGGAGGCACATAATGGAGAGACACCAAGGGACCTGCTAACGTATAACGAGAAAGAAAAAAACAGAAAGAGCGAGAGGAAGAGGGAAGCTAACCCAAGCTTTTATACTCCTAGAGACCCTGATCTGGGGCTATCAAAGGTAGACTAATGGACGCCTGAGGAAAACCAGGGAAAAAGAAACATCTCCTTTTATGTGGTAGAGTAAAAGACACGGCGGTAAGCTATTGACTGACTAATACAGAAAACAGTCATTGCAACAAATAGTAAGGATTAAAAACAAATAAAGATCGGTCTACAGCCCATGCAAGTAAAGAAAAACAAAGTGGAGTAAGTTTGTTTTGCCATTAACTGGGCATGGACAAATTTAAAACGAGTAAGACCCAGAAAAGCAGCACAGCTATTAGTGTCTGATGCAAATGAAAGGCGAGTCATAGGAGAAAACCAAAAAGTTTCACGTGGTCAAAGACCAAGACAAAACCTTAAGAGGGGGAAACCGTATAAACACGAAGCTCTTTTACGCTTATAAAGATATCCAGGAGTCTGAGGGTTGAGTCCTGCTCCCTCCCTTTCTTCTCTCACTTTTCTGCGTTCTGTTGGGCTATTTTTATGTCAGCTTCTGGTGGGAGGCGTCTCTCATGCTGGCGCATCTCTCCCTCCCTCTCTCTCTCTCTCTCTCTCTCTCTCTATTTCTGCGCGAACAGACTGCCGTCAACTGTACCCATTTTTCTACATTGACTCATAAGACCGAGCATTCCTCGCCATGAGAGTATTCTCTCCTTCAAGTGTGTATTTTGCCTCTGAGCAGAAAAAGAAGGTTGGTTTCGATGGTCTCCCCTGCACTTATATCAGGAAATCGAAGGCAACCCTTTGATCCGCCGATAGGGGTGTGGTGTATTTGCAACATTTTGCGTCTCCTCCTGGACCTCAGTGCTACATGGTATGTTCCTCATAAACCCTCATGTTCTGGGAGAAATTATGTCAGGGAAATTTTTCTGTTTGTTGTGTGCCTTGAATGAAGGACAATGGCAATTTTGGAGCTATGCTCATGCTGGTTTGTCAGTCTGGACAGCTTATTAGGAAGAAAAACGAAAAAGAAACCTTTTCTTCTCTGGGGTTAGTGGGGTATGAAGAGCTTGGTTTTCTTTAATTTACTCTTTCTTTTATTCTTTCAATAAGTCTGAGTATAAAAATTCGTGTTTGTCGTGATTAGGAGAACATTCAAGAGCAATAGTACCTGTTTATTGATGAACTGAAGCGCAATGTTGGGTCTCTTAGTTGAATGTTAGTTCAATGATTTTCAGGTCAAATCTCAAAATAATTTCACCAATTGAATTATCTGGTTCTGGGGTTTTACATATACGTGTGAATAAATGAATGAATTGAAAATTTTGAAATGGTAAAGTTAATGTCTCCGATATTATCTGTAGTTCATTTTTGTTATGTTTTTTCTGTGAATGAATTTGGATATCATATCTATTTGATACAATAGACTAAAGAATAGAGTTTTGTCAGGTGCATCTTTCCTTTCTAAAGGGTCATAAGGGATTTGATTCTCTGGTGGTTTTAGGAGCGTTGGGGTTTTAGCTGGAAAAGTACCATGACATGCTCCTGCCTTTCTCTTGTTATGATGGTTATGGTTATCCTGATCTTATGTCTGACTGTGGACGCTCAGAAAGTTGATGGCTCTATTATGCTGGCTTTGACTCAAGACATTCGAGGGCCTGGTTGGATTCGCAATGGCACAGATTACTGCTCTTGGCAGGGTGTTACATGCAGTTCGAATCGTTCAGTGGAAGCCTTGCTTCTCTCCCGCTGCCAACTCACTGGCAATCTTTCTTTAGTATCTGAACTCAAATCTCTAAAACGGATAGATCTCTCCTTCAACAATTTCCAGGGTCCAGTCCCATTAGTTTTCGGCCGATTGACAGAAGTCGAGTTTCTTGATTTGTCGATGAACAAGTTCAGTGGTTCAATTCCTCCTTCCTTGGGTGGTATGCGAAGGCTCCGTTGGCTGAACCTCTCAACTAATTCACTGACAGGTGGTATTCCTCCTGAGCTTTCTTCTCTTCAACGACTTGAGAATCTCAATTTAAATCAGAATAATTTGGAGGGAAAAATCCCAGACGAACTTGCTGTTTTAGAAAGTTTAAAGGAGCTTCAGTTGTCTGGCAACAATCTTACTGGCTCCATTCCTAGTTGGGTTGGTGATTTGCGCAATCTGACGCTCTTCACCGCTTATGAGAATGCTTTGGAAGGAAGAGTTCCTGAAAGTCTAGGCTCGGTGTCCAGCCTCCAAGTGGTCAACCTCCACTCGAACTTTCTTGATGGGCCAATACCACAGAGCATTTTTGCTTCTGGTAAACTTGAAGTTTTAGTATTATCTATGAACAAATTTAACGGAAGTCTGCCTACGACTATTGGGAAATGCAAAGGATTGTCAAATCTTCGAATAGGAAACAATCAGCTTACAGGAAGCATCCCTGTTTCTATTGGAGAGATCAGTGGCCTTACATATTTTGAAGCCAATGCAAATCTTCTGTCAGGAACTATCGTTGCAGAATTCTCAAAGTGCTATAACCTTACACTACTGAACTTGGCATCAAATAGATTCACAGGAAACATTCCTTCTGAACTTGGAAACCTTGTAAACCTTCAAGAACTGATCATTTCTGGCAATAATCTCATTGGAGACATTCCAAGATATCTTCTTAATTGTAAAAATCTCAGCAAACTTGATGCCAGTGGCAACCATTTAAATGGCTCTATACCTAAAGATATCTGCAACATGTCACATCTTCAGTATCTGTTACTTGATCAGAACTCAATTTCAGGTGAGCTACCTTCTCAAATTGGATACTGTAATAGGCTGTTAGAATTGCAGCTTGGTAGTAATTACTTGTCAGGTTATATACCTTCTGAGATTGGTAATGTTAAAAGTCTGCAGATTGTGTTAAATCTAAGCTTCAATCATTTTCATGGTCCGATACCAAGGGAGTTGGGGAAACTTGATAGCCTTGTTTCTTTGGATATCTCCAACAATCAGTTTTCAGGGAACATTCCACCTGAACTAAGGGGCATGTCGAGCTTGATTGAAGTTAACTTCTCCCATAACCTTTTTGTGGGGCAAATACCCAGCTTTAAGCCATTTCAGAAGAGTCCAAGTTCTAGTTTCTTTGGCAATGATGGTCTATGTGGAGAACCTTTAAATCCCTGCACAGGGGCTAACAATTCGGGATCTACCCACCACAAGGTCTCTTATACAATATTGCTTGCTGTCATTGGTTCTGCATTAGCTGTCTTCGCTACAGTATCGGTTGTGGTGTTATTGTTCATGGCCAGGGAGAGGCAAGAAATGACTGCCGCTGCTGCTGCTGCTTCTACGGCTACTGATGGAACCCCAACTTCACCTCTCGTCGTTGCAGGTAGCGTGTTTGTTGAGAGCTTGAAGCAGGCTATTGATTTCAACTCTGTTGTGAAATCTACTGCTAAAAATTCAAATAAGCTGAGTGGCAGTACTTTCAGCACAGTTTATAAGGCTGTCATGCCTTCAGGACTAGTTCTATCTGTGAGAAAACTGAAGTCTATGGAGAAAACAATAACACACCACCAAAACAAGATGATACGAGAAATTGAGAGGTTGGGGAGGATTTCCCATGACAATGTGATGAAACCTATTGGTTTTGTTATATATGATGATGTTGCTCTGCTATTGCACCACTACTATGCAAATGGAACATTAGCACAGCTTTTACACTATAGCTCTGAATTTGAATCTAAACCTGATTGGCCTACACGGCTTGGTATTGCCATCGGAGTGGCACAAGGGCTAGCATTCATTCATCATGTTGCAATTATTCATCTGGATATTTCTTCAGCCAACATCTTCTTAGACGCTAATTTTGCTCCACTGCTTGGAGAAATAGAAATATCAAAGCTCTTGGATCCATCTCGAGGGACTGGAAGCATAAGTGCAGTTGCAGGCTCATTTGGTTACATTCCCCCAGGTAAAAGTGTTGGACAGCAAGATGGTTTACTCAATAATCATGCATTAGTCAGTTTGTTGTCCAAACATGTGTTATTGGTCTACTGCTTAAGTTGACCCAACCCATTTCCTTGTCTTGATTTGGTTTATGGGGTTGGGCCTATATGAGCTTGGTAACTCGTGCATACTATTGCATAACAAAGTTTCTCCAAAATATTGCATCTTAACTAGTTTTCTTATCTGTTTTTCAGAGTATGCATATACTATGCAGGTGACAGCACCTGGAAATGTTTACAGTTATGGGGTTGTCTTGCTCGAGATTCTCACAAGCAGATTACCTGTGGATGAAGCCTTTGGAGAGGGTGTGGATCTGGTGAAGTGGGTACACAGTGCATCATTAAGGGGAGAAACAGTGGAGCAGATTCTAGACTCCAACTTGAGCACTATTTCTTTCTCATGCAGGAAGCAAATGCTTGAAACCCTGAAGGTAGCAATGCTTTGCACCGATAGTGCACCTGCCAGAAGGCCAAAAATGAAGAAGGTAATTGAGTTGCTTGAAGAAGTTAAACAGAGTTGATGCAGATAGCTTTTGGAAATTGGTGTTTTTAGTTGGCTGAGGCCCTTTGCATAGAGAATCATATCTAAATTCATGGCTATTAAAAACACAGAAGAAAAATTGATGCAGGGGATATTAAAATTCCCACTATCCACGCCCAATTATTTGCCATTTGGCTATCAAATGGAAAAGGTGATGACCAAGGTCATAGGCCACTACTTGATTGGGAAGCAATGGAATAGTATGTTTGAGCGGTTATGTCTGCAATCTGATCGTCTTTTGTCATTCTTCCTGGAGTTCTTATGATTGTGTGAAGATGTTTCTTTACTAGAATAGGGTCAGTAAGCTGTGTCCAGTTGATCTCTGAATGTACTTCAACTACAACTGTTCATAAGACAGGCACTCAAGAGGGTGGGTATCCTTCTGTAATATAAGATTCTAAGCCTGTTATAAGATTCTAAGCCTGTTAAATATATCCAGTCAATCTGCTGACTCTGCGTATGCAAAAGTGATGGAAGCTCTTATCCAATATGCTTATTGAATATGAGTTTGTTTATGTATTCAAGTTGCATCTTGAGTCAATTTAATTGAGTTATTGTGTTCATTTTTTGAAATGTGTGCTGAAGTTGTGGTTATTCCTGATACACCAGCTCAACTCAGAGTTCTTTGTGGTTCGCAGGTTAATTGATTGCTCTGTCGTGGGCCCTTTACTGCTTAATGTTTGTCTTTTCTTCATTTGAATTTCCTTTTATGTTCATGTGTGTATTATATGTCCCGAAGACTTTGATATGCAGATATCCTTTTGGAAATTGGAAGCCAGTGACTCACAGGGTTCCTTTGTAGTCCACCCATGCAGCAACACCTGATGAACATATGGTTGAGTTGCTCAGTTGTTCATTCTAGGTTCTCCATATGCCCTTCATCCAGCTTAGAAGTTACTGGAAATCAACCTGAACATCTAGCCAATGGTGTTTAACACCATTTTTCTCTGTGGATGAACAGCATCTAATGGTTTCCAGCCAGCATTTGAAACTTGGCATGAGCCGGGGAATATTTGGTTTGCATGTCTGAATTTTTATTATCAAATTGGTTTACATAGTGCAAACCTCACATTCTCTTGCACGTATTAGGATGATCAGTTTTATCTTGGCTTCTTCCTCTCATGGTATGTGAACTTCGCTTTGAGCGCATATTGTTTGCAGACTTCCTGTAAAAATCTTCCAAGTTTAGATTTTGACTCGTCTTGTTGGGGAACTGCTGTACAAGTATTGCTTCTACCATATAATATGGACAGCAAAATTGGAAATGGTGATAACTTCCCGGCTACATGTTTGACGTTTATTTTGTGCATCGCTTCAATTTTCTCTTGATGCTCCTGGTAGGGGATCAGGGGAATTACCTAGGCCGGGGCATGGTAAACATGCATCTCCAAAAAAATCAGCACTATCAAAACCAAATAAGTGGGAGTTCCATCTAATGTATTTTTAGCTTCAAACGGAAGGCAGGAGGCGCATGTGCGGCGCATCATCAGTTCGATCTGCAAGGGGCTATGCTCCTTCACCAAAAAGGGGGTTGACCTTTACATGCAAGTTGAAGCATACGGCTGCAGCTCGACTTTGAGGGCAAAGGGAAAGGGGGGAGGTTCAACTCTCGTTTGGGAGGTGGAATAACCTCCCCACTCACCCAATGCATGTCTTGTGTTGAAAGTTCCTCATGTAACGGGGCTGGTCTTAACGTGAAATAATGTTCTTATGTTAATCTCAGTGTAACATTGTTGTAGCCTGTAAGGCAATTCACGTGTAGCATGTGGATGGAACACAAGCTACACGTCTGTACGCCGTAGCATGTGAAACTGTGATTAGTGGAGGGGGATGATTCAAATGTTGAGTGCATGAGAGCTACCAGTGCAACAAAGAATGACGGGAGGCTCACACCAGATGTAATCCACATTACTACTTATTAGGATGATCCCTTGTAACCATGAATCGGAGTCTCCTGTCCAATCTGGAACAGATATGTTACACTGAAGCGAAGAAACTTGCGTTGGGAGAGTTATGTATATGTCCATTTTTGTCCCTTTCGGTTTGACTCGGAAAATGGTGATTAGTTATGACCCCTCACTGATACTAACTATGCAAAAGGAAACTGTGCAATTGGGAGGATCCTAATTAGGGGGGCTTCTTCTCCCATTATATATGAATGCAGCGAGCTTCCTAACATTACTTTTTTTTAAACTGTATATTGGATCTTACACTGTTACAAGCTCCATATATACCGGTTAGCAGAAGTTCCGGCCTCGTTAGTCTTGGATTTTGACGACCTTCCAACTGCACGTTAAAGGTACGGTTACGAAATCTTCACGAGAGATTCAACAGTTAACTTTTGCTTGCATGCCAACCTGTTCCAAAATTGTGTCGAGCAACTCCATATCAGACATGCTACCTTATTTTAGGGAAGCAGCTCCACAAGAACCGGTTTTTAAGTAGTCTATTTTTAAATGAAGCTCTCACTCTCTCACCCCCACTGCTGTTCATGGTCTATATCCGTTAAATTAGGATTTTTTGTCCTTAATTTATTTAGATCAATTTTTTTTCAAAAATCCAAAATCATTTCATATTAACCAAAGTGCATGAGAAAAACCTTTCAAACCTCTAATTTCTAAAACCATTAGGCGTCATTACTAAGTAATTCTAAAATGTTAAACATTAAATAATAATTTAAATTAAGAAAAGAGTAGGAAATCATTTAACATTTCAAAATCTCAAAATCCAATCATGACACGGACAAGTTGGGCAGCGTCAAATCATCACACAATACAACAGCATCATCACCATCCCTTCTATTCCAATCGCCTGAAAAAATAATAAATAGGAGTGAGAACTTTGAAATGTTCTCAGTATGATGTCTACCTTTAGTGTATTCAGCATACATGGGTAGCAATGTAACATGCAACTTAACTTATTACCATGTGAAACTTAAGAATTCTATTATATACATTTAATATCTGTATCCACATTATTAAAAGAACACTTAACAATTATCAGTAGTTACAACAATGATCATCACAATTCATATAAGAATGCATATGATATTAATTATCTATTGGCATGTTTACAACCAATATTTAGTTTTTCTTGCCAACAAACATCAGGTACTGTGGGGGTGGTGACCCCGCCAGCATTGGTTTATTCACACAACATTTTCTTTTATACAGTGCCTCATATGTACAACCAAAGTATCAACAACAATTATCTTTTCCATTAAACCGGCCTCTAATAACCTAGGGGGACCTGTGGCCTCTCTTAGGACGGTAGAATGAACCACTCACCCTAAAAAAAAAAAAGAAAACTTTGAAGGGCTGTTTCCCAAATCTCGTGCCAAAGAAACAAAATACTTTGAACATGTGTGCCCAAATAAACATATAGTAAAAACAATAACAACAACCAAACAAAAACCTAGTTGAGGAGTATTGGCTCTATTCAGCCTCCTCAGGCAACAAGGTAACCTTCACCTCCTTCCTCATGCCATGAGAGATCGTATGACCCAGCACCTTTGAGCAGTTCAGACCATTTAAGATCAGGTCAGTAATGCATTAAGCATTTTGGGCATTAATAACTTAATTCAGATATTTAAACATGCTTTCAATGCTTATATGAATCATTTACTGCATGTGTTCGAACACAAAACAACATCATATATACTATGTCTGAACTTTAGATAAACAACATAGCATAATTTTCTAGCCATCATGATCAATATCACAAGCAGATGCATCTCATTCATTAGCACTGAGGTCTAGATCTCAAACAATAATCCAATCAAGTTCATGAATTTTGCAAAACACAATCGCATGAGGCATATATGGCTCAAGCTAAGCTAGATCCAGATCTAAATCTCATTGCAATATGCATACATGTATATGTTTAATCAAAGCAAATACAACATCATTATATGACCATCATATGATTCATTTGCGTCAGTCAGCAAAGTTGCAATCATATATATGTACATGCTAAAACAAGTCAGTATATATATATATATATATATATATATATATATATATATATATATATATATATATATATATATATATATATATATATATATATATATATATATATATGTTTAACATGTCAACTCCACATTCTCATGCATTTGCAATAAGTAGCATGTAAGTAAATGCATATGAAATATATATATATATATATATATATATATATATATATATATATATATATATATATATATATATATATATATATATATATATATATATCTCATGCATTTGCAATAAGTAGCATGTAAGTAAATGAATATGAAACAAAGTAGACCCAGACGCCTATTTAATCATGCAACGGATCCAAGAAGAACATATAAGATCCATATCCATAAGTACTTAATACCATATTTTCTTGTCATCAAAGTTTTATTTCATTTGAAGTCATTAATATAATGAACTCACACCATTGAACTGTATAGACAAAACTCTCTGATCCAGATCCATTTAACAACTATCATAATTAAACGTATACAATGTCAAAACAGTTCAGGTGTAGATCCAAGACAATGGAGATCCATATTCAAATCCATTTTTAATAACTAAAATATTGATATCCAAAGCAAGTCAAATCTATATTGAAATCAATCTAAAATAACTGAAACATCTACATTTAGGTTTAAAGTAAATTGGGTCCAAGATCCAATAGCTGATAACAACTAAAAATAACCTTAGATGGATCGATATACCCATTTCTTGAAATAACTAGTATATATTTATTTCTCTTAAACAAATGGATCCACTTTCAAACATAATTACAGCAACCACATATTGTGCTAACAAGTTGGTTCCAGAACACTTTGAACACCAAATGCAAAAGCAATAACTCACAAAACCTTTTTTTTTTTTGAAGAATTATTACTTTTGAAATATAATTTAACCGTATCCAAATCCAATGTGTAAATCTCTCTCTCTCTCTCTCTCTCTCTCTCTTCCAAACAATTTGGATCCAAACCAAACATATTTTCAATATATAAACATGTATCTTAGCAGTTGGATCCAAATCAAAACCTATTTAACAATTAAAATTTATTTCCAAAGTAAGCTAGGTCCAAACCCCAATTTAATGTAAACTTACGTTCAATAATCAAATATCTTTTAAATGAGTCGGAATTATATCTAAATCTCTTTTTTTTCTTGCAATTAAATATTTTAAATCCACTTTCCATAATTGAAATTTATGCTTTTCTAAACGCAATGAATCCAAATCTGATTCTAGATAAATTTGGGTAAACAATCATTCTTTTGCAATCACCAAAATTAACAAAGCATCAAAATCATTAAATTCGTAAATTGTGATACATCCAGTGCAACCTCTATTAATTGAGTTTCAAATTGGCAGGAAACACATGGAACAATTTTGGGCAAGAAAACCTGGTTTGAAATTTTAAAAGAAAGCTAAAATTCGAATTTTGTAGAAAACCAGTCCTGAGAACCTTTCTCTAACATTTTACGAACTTAACAACAGGGCATAATGAATTTTTTGAATTTAAGAAAAACACCATCAACAAAATTCATAAACATGCAAGTGTCTAGAAATTATAAAAAGAAGGGCAAGAAACCTTTTTCAGCGAATACTTTTATCAAAAAGTATGCTGACCTGAATTCTCCAACCCATTTCTGAAATTTATAAACGTGTAACTTTTTGAAATTACAAAACAAGAGGCTCGAATAGGGGTGAACATTAGTCGAGTCGAGCCCGAGTTCAGTCAGCTCGAGCTCGGTTCGACTAATGTAACCTCAAGCTCAAGAATAGCTCGACGGGAGCAGCTCAAGCTCAACTTGGCAGTTAGGTGTTGAGCTTGAACTTGACTCGACTCGATTAAGGCTCGACAAACTCGTTTGAATAGAATTGATATTCATCGTTACCTATTTAGCTCGAACTCGACAAACTCTTAAACTCATTTGAATATATCGACTTGATTAAGGCTCGAGCTCGACTCGGTAGTTACGTGTTGAGCTTGAACTCAACTCAAATATTTAAACAACTCGACTCGTGACTCGAGCTCGACTCTTGAAGCAAATGACTCGGCTCGAACTCGTTCACGAGCTTGAGCTCTCGTTGTTCACCCCTAAGCTCAAGACCTCTTTCTGAAAATGAAATCTTG
Organism: Nymphaea thermarum; assembly: GCA_011799765.1. Classification (NCBI taxonomy): domain Eukaryota; kingdom Viridiplantae; phylum Streptophyta; class Magnoliopsida; order Nymphaeales; family Nymphaeaceae; genus Nymphaea; species Nymphaea thermarum. The sequence continues at coordinate 579,503 of JAANDH010000155.1, read as the reverse complement.
AAAGAGTTGGGCGGATTAAGATGTTATAATTATAACATTATTTTTTAAAAGAGGCAAAACTAAGAGGGTGACTTGAAAACCTTCTAACATAAAGAAATCGTTTCAACGGCCCGCTCCTTCTAACATAAAAAGCTCTGTCGCCTCTACCAACAGGGCAGATGATTTGATATATATATATATATATATATATATATATATATATATATATATATATATATATATATATATATATATATATATATATATATATATATATACCTTTTGTTATTTATCATCAGTACATGAAAACATTAAAACAACCACTACTCATGACAGCTACTCATCATCATGCACATACATATCTGCGCGCGCAAGAAGAAAACAGCATTGACTAAATGCATACAAATAAGAGGCATAAAATTATACGTAGGCTGTCATGCTTTATGTAATCATGCATATGAAATAAACAAAAATGAAGACAACGAAATTACATGATGACCAAGCTGCAACCCTCAATAGGCACAAAAGATAATGAAAGAGAAAAGAAAGTGTGGAAAGGACACGGTAACTTTAAAAAATGTGGGTATATATTGTGAAAGATTCTCCTCGTTGTCAAGGAGAAATCAATGGAGATTGACATCCACTAAAGTTGGCAAGAATAATCGTCAATTGAGGAGCGAGTCAACTAAGGAAATAAATTTTGAATTCAAGCCTCGTGAACGTTGTGTCATTGTTGTATTACCATACTTAGATTACATGGTGTATCATTGTTGTATTACGATACTTAGACCACACGTTGCACTATATAAAGAGAAAGAAGGACTCTTGCAAAACACAACCCAAGAGAATTGGTATTCTATTGTGCTTCATCTTCTCTCTCTCTCTCTCTCTTGTGTCGATTGTTCGTTCATGGTATCAGAGCCTTAGGTTCTCTGTTATCGCTTGTCTGCAACCAGCGCTTGTTGTGGTTCTGTTTGCGTCTCCCCTTTCCTGTCCAACTCTCCACCGGTCTGCCCTGTTCTGTTTTTTTAACAGGGCTGTGATAACTTGAAGTAGAAAATCGGGGTGCGATTTTCCAGAAGAGCTCGGATTGATCTGATTTTTTGGTGCGTCCCTTCCTCAGGCCTCCAGCTACCTACAGTCCAAATTTCAAGGCAAACGGACCATCGGTTGATTTTCTACGATTTTTTTAAGGTAGCTATATCCTGACCATATACCACCTGTGATAACCTGAAGTAGAAAATCAAGGCACGATTCTCGAGGAGATCTCGGATCGTTCTGATTTTTGGAGCGTCCCTTTCTCAGGCCTCTAGCTACCTACAGCCCAAATTTCAGAACAATCCGACCATCCCATGGCATTTTACAGCCCAAATTTGAAGGTGACTGTATCCTGATCATTTTACGAATTTTCCAAGCCACTGTCGTATTCTTGCCACTAACCACATGGCATCGTCCTCCTCAATTGCAAGTCTCGTCTCCCTCATCAGTTGTAAGTCTCTTCTCTGTGAAGTTAAACAGAGATAACTATTTGTTGTGGAGGAGCCAACTTGAGTCTGTGATGATATCTCAAGATTTGATGAAGTTTGTTGATGGATCTGGTGAAGCTCTATCAGAAACGATTTTGAGAGATGGCAAAAATGAACTCAATCCTGAGTTCGCCATATGGAGAAAATCAGATCAATTGGTTTTGAGTTGGATCAAAGCTACCTTTTCCGAAGCTGTCCTTGGTCAAATAATCAGGACTCGCTCAGCGCGAGAAGCCTGAAAAGCACTGGAAAATTCCTATGGCTCGCCGTCTCCACTACGAGTCATGTTATTGAAGAAAGAACTGATGTTCATCAAGAAAGGTAACTCAGATATGACCTCTTACTTGCAGAAAGTTAAATTTTTAGTTGATTCTCTTGAAGCGGCTGGCTGTCATACACCAAATGAAGACTTAGTTCAAATCATACTTAATGGACTTCCATCAAAGTATGAAAGTTTGATAACTTCTGTAGTCACGTCCTCAACAAAATTGCCTAGTTTTTCCGAGCTTTATGATCTTTTATTGAGTCAAGAAACACCTCTTCAACTTATGAAACATGATATTGAGTCACCTATGGAAAAGCAAGTTACTATAACAGCCTTCAATACCTTTCGAGGCCGCGGACGTGGGCGCGGTCGAGGCTATTATCAAGGAAGAGGCGGCCGTGGTAGAAACCAGTCTTTTCAGCCGACCCAAAATCAATTCCATAATCATCAAACGACTGGTTTTCAGACAAACAATCTCTCCCAGCCGAACCATCAGCACGCTGCCCTACCATCCAAGAAGATCATCGAGTGCCAATATTGTGGCTGTAAGGGTCACACAACCAAGACGTGCTGGGATATTAATCCTCGCGCATTTTCAGCCTTAACGTTACAAGAATCAGGTGATGAATACTGGTATCCAGATACAGGGGCAACCAACAATATTGTCACTAGTGATGGAAATATGGAAAACAAGCAAACATACTCAGGCTTCGAATCTGTAATGGTTGGAAATGGTAAGTGCCTCCCTATTTCTCACGTAGGGGACTTACAGGTTAATATTCAAGGGGGTGATTTTATTCTGAAAAATTGCTTGCATGTTCCTAAGATAGCACACAATCTGATTTCTGTGGGTCATTTTACATCTGACAACGATTGCATTTTTGAATTTACTCCATCTGAATTTGTGATCAAGGACCACAAGACAGGAGCAATACTTCTTCGAGGACCGAAAACTAGTAATGGTCTTTACCCAATTCAAGTAAAGACTAGATTTAGTGATGACATCAAGAAAGCGTGTGTGGCTCAACAAATAAAGAAGGTTCGAGGGTCGTATGAGGAATGGCATCGGCGACTCGGACATGCTAATAGGAACATAGTATCTTTGCTTAATGCTCTCAGTTACATCTCAATAAGCAGCCCTATTCCGAAAAAGGTGTGTGAACACTGTCTAATTGGAAAGGCGCATAAGTTACCGTTTCCCTTGTCATTTTTTCATGCTGCTAAACCTCTTGAACTCCTTCACATGGATGTTTGGGGACCAGCTCCGGTAGAATCCAAAGATGGTTTTAAGTATTTTCTATTGATTGTTGATAATTATTCCCGCTTTACATGGTTGTTTCCATTGAAAAATAAAAGTGACGTATGTCAGTGTTTCGTCAATTTCAAAACTCTTGTGGAAAACAAGTTGGGAACTACCATCAAAACTGTTCAATCAGACAATGGCGGGGAATTTTGCAATAAAATTCTTGAAAACAAGTTGGAAAATCAAGGAATTATGCACCATTTTTCATGCCCCTATACACCCGAACAAAACGGGATTGTAGAAAGGAAAAATCGACATGTAGTTGAAACATGATTAAGTATGCTTCATGATGCTCAACTTCATCATCGGTTTTGGGTGGAAGCCTTTAGAACTGCGGTCTATATCATCAATCGGCTGCCTACTCTCAAACTAGATCAGAAATCACCATTTCAAATGCTATTTAATCAAGTTCCCGATTATAGCTTTCTTCGAGTGCTTGGATCCAAGTGCTATCCACTATTGACGTTGAGTAATGACAACAAGTTTCAACCAAAGACAACTCCATGCATTTTTATTGGATATGGGAGTCGACACAAGGGATATATATGTCTAGATCCAAAATCAAGGCGAATGATAATTTCTCGCCATGTTATTTTTGACGAGCACTCTAGAGGCTCTAGCAACACCAGTGATGTCTCATTTCAAGAGGCTGATCTTCAACAGTGGGCATCACAATTTCATAGTGAGTGCAATACAACGGACCCAGGACAAGCCACAATAAGTGACTCTCATACAGAAAGCATCGTCATCCCTCCAGCAATCAATATAGAGGGTCAACCAAGTGAGGGTCAGACCGAAGCAATCCAAACTCAATCTGACGTGCCACATATGGCTGTTGTTCCAGATCAACCATCCACAAGGGCAAGCCAAGACATCATCACCCTTACTCAACAGCCATTAACACACTCGCATAGAATGGTTACTGGTTCTATAACAGGTACGTCATCTTATACTCATAAAATGGTCACTCGGTCAATGACAGGCTCTCTCAAAACCAAAGTGTTCTCTGCTCAAACAAAGATGGGAGTTGAACAGGAGCCAACTGCATTCAAGGAAGCCAGCAATGTTACTCATTGGATTAACGCTATGCAACAAGAAATACATGCACTGCATAAAAATCAAACCTCAAATCTTGTCCCACGACGACCAGAGTATAATATTATTGATACAAAATGGATATACAAGATCAAACGCACTGCTGATGGTTCCATTTCAAGGTACAAGGCACGTCTGGTTGCTCGAGGATTCTTACAAGTGGGGGTAGATTATTTGGAGACTTTCAGTCCTACGGTTAAGCCCACTACAATTCGCGTCATTCTTACCATCGCTGTACAACATGCATGGTCTCTTTGCCAGCTTGACTTTGATAATGCATTTCTAAATGGCTTTCTCCATGAAGACGTTTACATCATCCAACCAGAAGGGTTTGAAGATCCAAGTTTTCCGTCTCATGTTTGCAAACTCAACAAAGCGTTGTATGGATTGAAGCAGGCCCCTCGAGCATGGTATCAACGCCGGAGTACCTTTCTCAATGACATTGGATTTCAGGTATCTCAATCAGATGCATCTCTATTTATTTTTCACCAAGGATGTGAAAGGATATATATCTTAGTTTATGTTGATGATGTTATCATCATCGGATCGTTAAATGCGCTCATAGATCAAACTCTCGCCAAACTTAGGGCATCATTTTCAGTCAAGGACTTTGGTGATTTATCATATTTTCTTGGCATCGAGGTGACTCGGCAGCCAAACTATTTGGTTCTTCAGCAAGGAGCCTATCTTAACAATGTATTACAAAAAGCTAACATGACCAATGCCAAGCCTGCCCAAACACCTATGTCAACTGGCCATGTTTCGGGATCTAGCGCTCCATTCTCGGATCCTACTCTCTATCGAAGCGTGGTGGGAGCATTACAATATCTCACCCTCACACGTCCGGATGTAGCATTTGCAGTCAATCGAGCATGTCAATACATGCACCAACCTTTAGAATGCCATTGGAGGCTCATCAAGCGAATTCTCAGATATTTGCAGGGCACAAGCCAGCTTGAACTATGCATTCAAAAATCAGATCATCTTGACTTAAGCGCATTTGCCTATGCTGATTGGGTTGGAACTACTGAAGACAGAAAATCAACAGGTGGATGTGTAACATTCTTGGGTAATAATCTTATCTCCTGGGCATCTAAGAAGCAACAAACCATAGCTCGTTCAAGTACAGAAGCTGAATATAAATCTCTCGCATGTGCTGCTGCAGAACTCCTATGGATAAAGGTTCTACTGATCGAATTGGGCATATCATGCACTGGAACTCCAATATTGTGGTGTGACAATATAGGTGCATTATACTTAGCAGTGAACCCGGTTTTTCATGCTCGAACAAAGCACATCGAAGTTGATTTCCACTTTGTGCGAGATCACGTATCAAAGGGAAATATCTCAATACAGTTTATCAGATCATCCGAGCAAATAGCAGATGGACTGACCAAACCTCTTGGATCTACTAAGTTCAAAGAATTTAGAGACAAGCTGAGCGTTGTCCCTGCCACGCTCAGCTTGAGGGAGCATGTGAAAGATTCTCCTCGTTGTCAAGGAGAAATCAATGGAGATTGACATCCACTAAAGTTGGCAAGAAGAATTGTCAATTGAGGAGCGAGTCAACTAAGGAAATAAATTTTGAATTCAAGCCTCGTGAACGTTGTGTCATTGTTGTATTACCATACTTATATTACATGGTGTATCATTGTTGTATTACCATACTTAGACCACACGTTGCACTATATAAAGAGAAGAAGGACTCTTGCAAAACACAACGCAAGAGAATTGGTATTCTATTGTGCTTCATCTTCTCTCTCTCTCTTGTGTCGATTGTTCGTTCATATATATATAAATTAAAGCATAATTTAAATATACAAGTAAATATGAACATTATATTTTAATGAATAATAACTCTAAAAAACAAAACAAAAATTGTATTAGAAAAAATAAAATAAAACAAAGTAGTCTGGATAACCTTGGAGCTAAAAAATACTGAAGTATCCAAGTACTCAAATTATGTATGGGGTACAATGACACAGGTCGCTGCTTTTTCTGGCAGCATAGGAAACATTGTTTTTACTCCACCTTTTCTATTAATTAAACACATTTTTCAATTGAAGCAACTCTATCCACCATCATCAGATGTTAGAGAAGACCTTTCATCTTTGTTACTGTGTGCCGTAACTAGAGTCTATCCTCCCTCTAGCCGCCTGTAGATCGTATCAGACTAATCATTTAAAAACAAATTCCTAGTCAGTCAAGTAAAAATCATCTTTATATGATCTATAGCATTTATAATTTGACAGATATGATTTTTATCTGATTTTAATGGTTGTATATTGTATGCAAGCAAGGAAACCACCTAGTGGATCCCTCCGCTGGTTTTGTAATGACTCTAATTTATAAGGCCTTTGTTTTTTTTTACTTAAATTCTCAAATCGTTTCAAATTTAAAATCAAAGCACACAAGAATAACTTTTCCAAACCTCCAATTTCTAAAATCATTAAACATTGTTGTTAATTAACTCTAAATTGTTAAAGTAGATCCAAACTATCACTTTTGGATCCATTCGAATCTAAAACATTACTTTCAGATCCATTTGGATATCACAATTGGATTCACTAGATTCAAACTATCACTTTTGGATTTATCTGGATCCAAAATATCACTTTCGGGTCAATCCAGATCCAAACTATTACTTTTCCATTAAGATCCAAAGTGTCACTTTCAGATCCATTCGGTTCCAACATAACATTTTCAAATCCATTTCGATCCAAAATATCTTTTTCGATCAGAAAAGACCTTTGACAAGGCTAGCTTAACATTTTTGCATTGTGAAAAGACCCAAGTGCTATTTTACCGTAGAAATAATTATATATATTTTGAACATGAAATGGCAAAAACACTTTTAATAGGCCAATTATGTGTTTTATAGGTCACCATCTTTTTGTTTGTAAAATGACAAAATGCCTCCATAAGGTAGTTATTGCTTTTCTAAGCCCGTCTATCTCCCTCTCTCTCCTTTTTCTTCTTCTTGGTCTCATTCTTCTTTCCCTCCTTAACTAAGCATCCTTCCTTTTCTGTTTTTTTTCTCTAATTTAATTTGCTTTACTTTAAATTTCATCTTCATTTTATTTTATTTCTTGAACATGCTTAGGTTAGGCTAGATTCAATTTAATGTCGTTAGGCCTTAAAGGGATGTGATTGGGGTGAACAACAAATCAAGTAACTCGAACTACTCATTCAAATTTGAGTTTGAGTTGAATGGCTCATCAACCGAGTCAAGATTGAATTTACTCAACTCAACTCGTAAAATTCAAGTGAAGCTCGTCTTCCCGCCTTAACCTTATTTATCATTTTTTTTTGCGTTTGCCGAGTCACTTAAGGAGCAATTTTTTTCAGCAGCTGCCTTCATCTCTTTCCTTTTCTCATTAAGGCCCTTTTTCAAGGAAAAAAAAAGCAAGGTAACTGTACGGTGAAGAAAAAATTTATTTTTCCTAATCCAAGCCATGTTTGATGGCCTTGAAAATTTTTTCGAGGTAAAAAAATTCAATGTTTGGAGGACACTAAAACTTTTTCATGAACAAAATTTTCGACCGTTGCATTAAAATCCTCTTAGCATTTGTATAACGACAATGTTGCATCAGTAATGGAAAATAGGAAAAGGCTTGACGAATAGCAATTAAAGTTTCTTGAAGGAAATAACAGCAATGGCATGATCACCAAAACACACATAACTGATATACCAAATTGATTAGCATCAAAGATCCAATAATGAAGAGTGGGAAAACTTTACATGGAAACTGACAACATCACCATGCCAATTAATTCAAAAATACTGACGAGGAAACAACTTCTTCAATAAATCTTCAACCCAAAGAGATGAACAAAAGAAAAAAGAATACAGAAAAAGAAGAAAAAAATAAAAACATTGAAATCAACATAAGCAAGACCAGAGTACATCTTTGCAGGATGGACAAGAACAATCAAACAAAAATAACAAAGGGAAGTTATCAGAAAAGAGATGTTTCCATAAGAACCCGGAGTATCTAAACAAGTTAATGGACACAATAATCATATAAGGACCACAAGCACAATGTGAAGAATATAATAAGACATAGAGTAAACTGGTGCCAAAACCCAAAGTTCTGAATTCTATTCCACACAGGTAAAGATGAAGAGTGTAGAAAGTCCTGGAAGAATGAAGCATATTTACGAGCAATATCTGAAACGCTGGGGCAGTCAACGAAGCATATTCAAATACAGCTGCATATGAAATGTTGAGAACTTGCTAGTAGGGAACAAGGAGAAATACCATTTGCAGCACTCAACATGATAATAAAACTGCAATAACAATAGTGAATGAAAACAATAGTGATGGTCCTGCCGTAAATAAATATGTGCAAAATAAAAATCAAACAAAAGTAGTATATGGATGTCAAGCAATGATGCCCATCACCCACAATAAAAACATCAGCATCTAAGCAACCATTACAACCAATCACCTAGACATAGCATAACCAAACCATGTACTGACAACCAAACACATATGCACAAAAACAAAATACATAACCAACTACGATTTAGAGGTATAACATACATAAACCTGTATCACAGTTATACAATCTGTTTGATGACCAACAAACGATGTACTCACAACCAAAACTTAGCAATGTTTAACATAGGAGTTAGTGTCCATATTGTTAGTTCAAGTACGATAGACCAATACCCATCTAGTATATGAATTTAACGAGTACAGATCCAATAAAGAAAACAATTAATCACAAAACAAGTAATCCAACATTTCTGGCTGCACTTTTGTTCAACAAACTTCATATCTTCTTGTTGTTGCTTTGCGATGACATTGTCAATGTTTGTAGGCCTATCTACTTGCTTGCCATACTTCATGTTGAGATACTTATTCATGTGAAATTCTGCTGCTTCAAAGGTATTAAACAAACTAAAGAGGCACCGTTATATCGATATACTAAAGGTTGACACTGCCCCCAACTATCATATATGCCTCACGACCTACCTTCGAACACCACATAGTACTTCTGGCAAGACTTCATCTTCATTGTCCTATTCAAAACTAAATAAATGTCAAACATACATATGCAAATATAATCAATTGATAAGTAAACTTACTATTCAATTGATAATCTATAAACAATTGAGTTGTTATATCTGCTCTCATAGAATTGTTGCTTTCTTGCTTATGTATTTGTTTTTGCAAATTTTGGTTTCCTTACGAAAACATTATCATTCGATGGAGCATCTTCATCAACAAATTGCTCGGCATTTGAATTGTGTTCAATTGTGAAGTTGTGAAATACACATGTAGCAAGAACAATTTGAACTTGTTTTTGGAATGGATATTGCACTTGCATTTTCAATATTGGAAAATGACCTTTCAACATGTTGAAAGTTCTTTCTACTGCATTTCTGAGTGATGAATGCCTATTATTGAATAATTCTTTTGGAGTTCTAGGTGTGCATGCCCCAGGTGTGTTAAACTTGAACATATGATAACGATGCCTCCAGTAAGGTGTTAGCAAACCAACAATGTTTGGTAACCCCCATCAACAAGTTAAAATTTTTCTATAAGTGAACACAAATTCTTCAAACTTTGTTAAATGCCTATAAAAAGGTATCCAATGTTTGGTGCAAGTACGTACGTTCTGGCACAACAAATGGGTTTGTTGGATGATCAAGTGCATTATATAATACTCTTGAGTCTGTTGCACTTCCTTCCCATCCTGTCAAGACATAGTGGAATAATGTGCCGAATCCAATTACAACCATGACATTTTGAGAGAGGACTCATTTTCTATTGTGAAATCTTGCTTGATCTGATGTTGAGACCCATGTAGGTACATGGGTGTCATCAATTGCTCCTAAACAATCCTATATGCATATATGCAAGTTAGACATCTTGCATGTGTTATAGTGAGTTTACGATTATGAAATTACCTGAAAATATGGGAAGAACCGTTTAGATTGCCAAATACTAGTTGGCATCTCATTGTTGGGCCGCCGGATGTAATCCTTACCCAATACATATATAGGTACATGGGTGTCATCAATTGCTCCTAAACAATCCTATATGCAAGTTAGACATCTTGCATGTGTTATAGTGAGTTTACAATTATGAAATTACCTGAAAATATGGAAAGACCATTTAGATTGTCGAATACTAGTTGGCATCTCATTGTTGGGCTGCCGGATGTAATCCTTACCCAATACACATATTGCTTGTAGGACAAGGTTGACATATTTACTTATTGTTTGTCCAGAATGTTGAAACATATTTAGAGTGGTATGATTGCATTCATTATGTCCAATGGTCAATAAAATTATAGCTACTTGTTCTTCTATGCTAATGTCACGAGTATCTTCAAATAAATTTCTAGTTCTTAGAGTATTACATAATGTCATATATGTGCGCCGATCCATATGAAGTAAGTCCAAACAATTTATAAGATTACCTTCAAGCATGAGTTGAACAAAAGAAGGACTAGCTTCTCTAAATGGACAAACAATCCTTCTAGTTTGAGGTAATCGTCTTAACCAAAAAAAGATGAAGACAAACACTAGCCGAATCAAATAACACTCTTGTTTTTCATCGTCATCCAACATGTCGATATCAACCATTTCAACTAAACTACAAGAACCAAAATAACAAAAAATATTGAAGAACTTTGCGTCAAAAAAGTGTACAAGCATATTGAAAGAGCTATTGAACTTGTTTGACAGATGAAACGTACATGAAAAGCAACCATTGCAAATATCATCCAAGAAAATAAACACATAAGAAATGTTGGAATACATAAATTATACAAATAAGGAACCATTCAACATATAACTAACAATCAACTTTTACATATGAATCAGCCAATTTACATGTCAACCATGACACCCGCTGTGAAGGTGGAAGGTTAACAAAGATCATGGGTTGGTGCCTTCTGCTAACATGTCAATACTCTTCACGTGTGTATCACAATATATTTGTCCAGTCTCAACCAACTCTTGAAGTATATCAAAACAATGACAAATTGAACCATTCTACATGCACGTGTCATGGTTTTCACATCATCAGCAATACCAAGCAACAAATTATAATACTCTTCATCATAGGTTGACTGGTCCTTATAGACCTACTTGTAGTCTTATCGATTGTTATTGTGGGTTTTTGAGTTGCATGAGTTGTAGATATTGACGATTGTATGGGAGGACTATCTTCATGGAGCATTTGTGTGAATAATTGTGAACTTTCAAGTTGCATGTAAAATGAAGTCGATTGGGATGTAGGTGTAGTTGGGAATGGTTCAGTGTCCTCTTCTAAGAACATATTGTTGCATGTGTCTGCTTGATTGCCAGTTGCATGTGAATCACCATATACCTCGGCAAACTCATTATATACCTCCATAACTTTGGACCTTTGTATTTTTTCCTATTCAGGTATTTCTAAAAATTTCCATGTGTTCAAATTTTGCACAAATAAAGACATGTCAGACATAACCTAAAATCACAATCTCTAACATACCTCAATGTACTCACTCCAAACTTGGGGGTCAACATCAATGCATTTGTTAATGGAGTCATACCCAAACCCGCTTGTATTCAAAATTCCATTCATAACTGTCAAGTAAGGTTTCACATACTTCCATTTGTTTTTAATTTTGTCCATAATGAATTCCTTTCCATATAGGTCTATCATGCTTTTTTCAATTGTTGTGTAAACTTTTGACTTCAAACCTCCACACAATTTTATACCAGGAATGCCTGATTGCTCCAAAGAAGCTGGACTAAGTAGTCCATCTGTGCTTTAGTCCACATAAGATTCTCCCTTGATGGATCGCTGTCTTCCAAGGTATGATTGTACAATATTCCTTCACAACTACAACTTTCATTATGAAAACGTTTGCATAAACAAAAATGACATATTACAAAATTCATTACGGTAAACTGGCTATTATGAATTGAAGCATGAATTTATGCTACTAAATTGTTTAAGCAAGCCGAGAAGTACATAAGAAAAATCAACCTCTAACATACTAAAGCAAATAACACAATAAGTTATGTGCAACTAATATATAAATCAAACATTGGTAACAAGATAAAACCTATGCTCATTTTATTAAGCTACACTGAAAAAAATTATTAAACAAAATAGGAAGTTCTTTTGCAGGCACAACATGGCCCCACCAAAAATCAGCAAGGGCAGACTTAAGAAACTGCCAATATTCACCATTTCTTTCTATTTTAAATAAACTGCTATCATCTGGAGTCCACACATAAAAATCCAACCAATTTTATCCAAAATCTCCATAAGCCCTTGTGCTTGAGGCATATGGTACGGTGGGATGCGTACCCATGGCAATGCTTTCTCCACTTGTTTCACAAAGAATGGCACTTAACTTCTAAAATCCCACTATCATGGAATCTCATGGGCAGCAAACAAACTCATTGAAAGGTGAACAACAAACCTCCTATCATATTAATGCCTCTTATCAAAAGAAACATAGGAAAATCACTAAAAAATCCACACTAATTGCGTCTTTTCGAGCACAAAAGATAAAAAACATGATAAGCCACCAAAGGTGAAGAACTTGGATGCTTCACCAAGCAACAAAGTTTACAACTGACATGCATAGGAAAGAGATGATGAAACGTAGATTAATATGCACCTTGAAATGCTAATACTGACGTGGACAACCTCCTTTCTTTTTAGGTAAGAAAATTTCTTCCTAGTTCAGCAAAAACACATGTTTCCCATTTTCCCCTTTTGTGCACCAAAGAACCTCTCACACATTTCCCTGTTTTCTCGATTGTAAATTGAGTAGCTAAAAAAACTAACAAGGGTAAGAAAATTTCTTCTTAGTTCAGCAAGAGCAAATGTTTTCCATTTTCCCCTTTTGTGCACCAAAGAACCTCTCACACATTTCCCTATTTTCTCGATTACAAATTGAGGTAGCTAAAAAAACTAACAGATAAAATGGTGAGGTGATGGCTTCCTTTTAATCATCAAATTAAAATGATCAGATGTTTTTACAAAGATGAGGTTATACAATATGATAGCACCAAGAAAAATGGTGAGGATCATGGCTCTGACAGGCCCACTTTGGGAGGGCCACTTAAGATGGGGAATCGACATTAGGCAAAACTCTATTGCCCCAAATTCAAGTTTCAATTTCCTTTGATATTGTTGTTGAAAAGAGATGGCATCTGCACATACAAGCAGACAACCTTCTTGTTAAGACCCCAAATTTTCTAAAATGTTCCAATGACGACGTTAAAAGAATTCTACTAAGTATTTTGGTCAAAATGTGAGAAAAACTCACTTCAATGTCTACTTGATCCAATTCTAAACTTGATACTAGAGATCAATCACAATTCCATCTCGAATTCAAGTAGGAGCCTTGAATTGTAAAATCTAATCTCCTGTTGAATTTCATATTCAAATCAGAACGAAAGTAAAGTTCTAAGATCAAATCAGACCGATGCTAAGGAGCTAAGTCCAACATCCAATTCCAGGTTTAAAACCCTAATTCGAACTAAGTTAAAAGTTTAACTTAGTCAATTTCACTATCGCCAGATTTTCAGATCAAAATGACTAGACATTCCTAAATTATAGAAGCCTTAACACGCTAGATCTGCCTAGTCCACACATATGCCTAGTTAGATCAGTAAAATTCAGAAGAAGACTTGATCTTCTTATCACAACGTCTAATTCAAAAGGTTCCAAGCTAGAAAATTGGGTTTTCTTTAGTTGAATTCCAACTTTCAAAATGGTGGAAAATCAATTTTCCTTGTCTTAAAAGCATTCACCTAAAGTGAGGTTAACCTAATCAAAGAGGGAGTTCCCTTTGGTCATATCTCTCTCTTTTTCAAGAAGCATTTCCAGAATTATAATGAAGCCTCATTTGGATGAGGTTCGCTCTTTAAAATCATTCTTAAATGATTTATTTAACCAAAACAACTCATTATAAGATGGTGCATTCCCTAAAATTGAAATTAATGCAGCCAAAATCTGGGTGTGGTCTTTCCTCTCTATCTTTAAAATATTTCAACTAAAGTAAAGCTAGCTTAAGCAAATCTTGTATGCTTACAAGACTCGCTCAAAGAGCAGCTGCCTCTTGGTGTGCTCTCTTTTGCTTTCTGTCTCAGAGAATCCACTTTTGAAAGGAGTCAATCATGAACTCAAGCTAGCTTTATTCAATTAATTGAATTCCAAAAAGAAATAAAAAGGAAAGAAATAGAGTCAGCTCAATTAGAGTTGCCTCAGAAGCATGAACTAAGGATTGCTCCCAGAAGCGACTCCCTTTCTCTCTCTCTCTTTCGCTCTCTCTCTATGTTTCTTCCTTAGAATCATTTAAAGAAATTCTAATCAAGAGAAAATAATCTAAACCAAGATGACTTAAGGATATCAAGCTTTAGCTTTTATAGTTTCCTAACCAGCAATACTTAAAACCAGACATAATAGTCTTGGCCATTAGTGAGTTTGCTCAGCTCATTTCATTGGGACAAGGGAAACATTTCATGTGATTTTATCTTTGTTATCTTTTGAAAGATGGATGAAGGAGCCAACGTATGGGGGTTAGAATTTTTCGTTCATTTTATCAAAGCTAAGAATGATGTCCAACTGGGTTTCCATACATAAGATGTACATATTGAAGCATATATGCATGCATTTCAGCAATTATCCCAAGCAAAAGCCCCATTTTGGAGACTAGAAAACTATATTTCTAACTAGCTCACCCCTCTCAACTTTGAAAAGTCCTAAATTGTGTGAAACTATAGTGAGAAAACCATCAAATCAAGGGTGGTTGATTGGCTCATTTGTTTAAGCACTTGATATTCTTATAAATGTCATGATATGCGTGAGAGAGAGAAATGAGAGGTGGATGAATGATGATCCCACCCCCCTCCCCCTTCCCACTCAAAACATGTCACAAATTGAATTCTACAGCCCATCAAACTCAGTCCATTAAGGATCAGATCACTCAAATCTCTAGTGTAGTCCTTACAAGTGGCAAAATAAATCAAAGTGAGCTTATTTCTGAAAGAAGTTCCTCTTATTCAAAATACAAGAATTTTTACCTAACAGATATTCAAAATCAGTAACTATGATAAGAAATCGGATTTTCTACTCATCTTCTTATTAAAAGAAAACCCATAAGAATATGAAAATACACATTTTCAGATCCTAGAACCAGCTATTCCAAATTTACTGGCTCTCCAAATAACCTAGCACCCTCTAAAATCAATCTAAAAGAAACTGGTTTATCTCAAGAAAATCTGAAAAATAAATCCATGATCTTTTACTCAAAAGAAAGTTTCCAATCACTTAGGCTCGATCCCTAAGTTCTCAACATCAAATTTTGAACGATACCAACTCTATTTCTAATTGACTAATTTCCAATGACATCTAGTTTTCAGCCAAAATGGGCTAAGACCATGTCCTAAAAGTTAGTAAACAAGAGGTCATCAAGCCTACTAAACTTTTCAAAATCATTAGTAATTTTTCACAATTTGATCTAGGTCGACCAAAAGAGTCTTAGAACTCTATAGTTCTTTGAAACCAAAATTTCAAAAGTCCCAAATCCAAATATTTCCAAGATGAAACTAAGCTCACAAACTATAGTCTAGAAGATACCTTCTTGATTTTAATATCAAGAATGAGTGTAGAGGTCGTCTGACATTCTTTTACCTCCTAAAACCAGTCGATGTCTATACCTCTATGACAGGAATCCAATCCAATTATGCATGAAGAGAAGAGAGAGGGAAGCATGAATGACAAACATATAGTTTGCTTTATGAATGCATGCATCCACTCACTTCACAAGCACATCAATTCACTATCGCCAAGATCTAAGTGAGCCAAATTGTAGTTGCTACCATGAACAAGTCATATAGCAACAAGGATTTGGATCTCTCACTTGTTTGAAAGCGAAAATGCAAATTTCAATCCCAAAGTGGTTCAAAGTTTTTAAACTCTTCAAAATCAAACTTAAAAAAAAAAAATCATCTCAAAATCAAACGTCCAAAGTGGATTCCTAAATCATTTTTCAAAGGAAGTTCAAATTCCAGTCAAACAAGAGTGCATCACATCTTTTAAAATGTCAAAATTATCAAACTGGTTTAGAAATTGAACATCTTAAATCTAAACTCTCAATTTTAGTTTCCAAATCATTTCAAAATATCCAATTCCTATCCCATGGTCAAACCAATCAAATTAAATCAACTTTTCTAAATCTTCCAAAATTTCTCAAATCCAATCCAAGCTTCGATCATGGGATTAGTCCAATAATCCCAAATTATCAAGATTGTTAGCATTCAAATTCCCTAATCAAAATTTTATTTTAGAATCTAAATTTTCAATTCCTACCAACTCCTATCCTCGGAGTGAATCAACCTTCAAATAGTCAATTATCAAATTTCCAATTTCAACTACCAAATTCCAAATTCCAATATTAATCAATTTCTAAAATCCTCAAAGCTACTGGAATCCAAAAGAATTTCCAAATCTTCAAACTGTCAAACAAGTTAAGGTGTTCAAAAATCAAAATTCAAAATTTCCAATCAAGTTCAAAGTGAACTTCAAAAATAAATTCGAACTCATTCACATTCATATAAGGAAACCATTAAATGACTTGTACAATTGGGAAACATTAGACCTTGGCCTGATTATCCCTATTAAAGAAGACAGGAACGTTCGACCCTCATACCGACGGCCGATGGGCAGATCCCCTTTTCCAGTGTGTACACCTCTTCACATCACCCACACTGGAAATATTACTATTTGCTAAATTTCCTTACATTGCAATTATAATTCACTAATTTTCATCTTCTATTTTTTTAATGCATTTAGGTCAGCGTATGATGAGACAAAGCAAGTAGAGAGGGATGTTAGTCAAGGAAGGGGGTCCTCCACATGTAACCAATAAATGTGAATCATCTACTCGTTATGGTCTTGGTGTTGGGCGTATTAGACAAGTAAATTCTGCTGCTTGACAAAGTTTCTAAAAAGAAAGAGACATGGTTTCAAAAAGGTGACACATAGTGCATTATTTTTCACTCAACGAAGTTTTTGCTTTTCCTTTAACTTGTGATTTATGGATTTAATTATGGAACTTTGAGCAATTGTAGAACGTGGTCATTATGACATTTAACAACTCTATTTTTTCCACTCATATGCAAGTGGAAAAAACTTATTGAAGAAACATGGTCATTATAAAAAAAAAAAACTTGGATGCACTGATCATACAATGCATCTATCATACAAGGTTTTGTATAATTCCTTGAGAATGTTGAAATCATATTACTTGTTCTATAATTGTCATATAGTTTATTTTAAAAAATATTCACTGCTAAAAATAAAGTGTCACCTAGGCATGGTCCACTTTTTTAACACAACAAATGGCATGAATGCTGAGAAGTGAATCACATCCGCACTTGCTCAAAGTGAGGATGAAAAGCTACCACCTAAAAACAATTTTTTTAGTCTGGAGAAAGTAAAAATTTGTAGTATTAGTCTTTTGTTTATAAATTAGTAAGCTTGAAAGTTAGTACAAATAGTATCAACCAAAAGTTTATAGTCAAACCAATTTAATAGGATCTGGTCGTTGCTCATCGTCATTTCCTTTTAACTTCTTTGGATTTACTTTGTTCTTGTTCATTTGTTCTTATTTCTTTTGTCTATGTTTCTACGAGATTCTCTTCTATTTCATCTATCATGAATCATGTCAAATTTTGTTTTTGTTTTACTGATGTAGTTGTTAAATATCTCTAATGTTGTTCCTTGTATTTTCCCATGGTCCATGAATGTGTGAAAAGCATTATTTTTTTTTTCAAAAATTCATTTTTAGAAAAAATCATGTTTGTACTGCAGACAAATAAAAGTCCACAAAATGGGGCTTACAACTTGCTTGTGAAAATTGGTCATGCATATGAAGATGCATAGCAAAGAGGCACAAGGGATAATCTTCTTCAGTTCTCCAACATGGTCAGGAGTAACAATGTTGTTAAGTGAGTGGATGCAAAGGGATGCACTGATCCTATGAAGCTAAGCATAGCGCAACAATGTGTGACCATGTGTAAACATCAGGATAAAAACATATTAAGCATATAATATCTATAAAAACACCGTCGAAAGTAAAAAAAAAAACATCAAAAAATAAAAAATATCAATTATACAATATAGTTGTCACCCTCATGTACTAATGGGGCTGAATCAATATATTAAGTGGCATGTGTAATGATATGAGATTTTCAACTACATAATGATGCAGCCTTAGGCCTTTGGATGCAGGCTTTAACTCATGCTCAAAAAGTATACCCCCTCCATTCACCAAACGAAAAAGACATTTCAAAGGCTTTTGCTCCATGTATATGACTTTTCTATATATATATATATATACACACATAGCATAGTTGTCGGATTCATTATTATTTAAAAATTAATTTCAAAAAAGTTGCATAGCGATTACTTAGCATTTTCTTTAGGAAACCTTTTTTGATAAGCTAATGCATGTAGGGGCTCAACTCAACCATGTTTATGTTTATGTTGAGCTCAACTCAACCTTGTTTTAAAACCAATTTTAAACCCTTTTTATGTCTATTAAAACCTTTTTTCACCTATTCCTTCACTTTAACCTTTTTTATGTTCCTTTGTCAATATGATGCACCAGTGATATGGGTTTATTACTTTTATTTTCAAAACTAATTTAAAATATTTAAGTTACTTTTGTAATAAACAAATCTAAAACATAAGCAAATAAAGACTTGTACAAGAGATCATGCGTACAAACTGATATCCACGTCATTAAGCAAACTTATTTGGCAGCAATATTAGATAGATAAACTATTAAGGTGTTAAAAAATAACATTAAAAGCATTCAATGTTTGTGCCTGATGC
Organism: Nymphaea thermarum; assembly: GCA_011799765.1. NCBI lineage: Eukaryota > Viridiplantae > Streptophyta > Magnoliopsida > Nymphaeales > Nymphaeaceae > Nymphaea > Nymphaea thermarum. The sequence goes on along the minus strand of JAANDH010000155.1, from coordinate 560,469 downwards.
GTGGTGATGCGCATGCATCAAGTACAAACAGTGATGCGTCTGTGCATCATCTCCATTATGTGATGCACTCATCTAGGCTTGATGAAGGTGTTGGTGGCCAAATTACAAGATGATGGTTCGCAGCTGCACTTGAAAAGCATGAAGGAGGGTTTATTGAATTGGAAAATGACACTAAAAACTATTTTATGGCCAAGGTTTGTGCTTTATTTCTTTAAGCTTGTGAAACTTGTTAATTTGCAGAAGTTTGAGGTGACAAGTAATATAAAAAGTAGCTAATTGGACTTAAAGGATTAACCAATTTGTTAGCTTTTTACTTCGACTTTTGTGAAAGTCCAATTCAAGTTTGGTTTTCTGTTTTGCTGAATACATCTCATTGCTTATTAAAATAGGTACAGACATATATTGATGGGATAACCAAATGGGATACATCTTATTAAACCATGCATGAGCATTGACTTGGGACGGATGTTTGTCCACCGCAGGCAAGTTCTCCATAAAACCATGTTCCCAAAAGCATGTATAATTATTTTTAGATAGTAATAACTGGGAAAGGGTTCATGAAAATGTGTGCTGAACATATACATATATATATATATATATATATATATATATATATATATATATATATATATATATATATATGCATTTACTATTCCTGTTGACATACTGCCTTAATAGATCCCTTCAATAATTTGCTATAAACTTCCGTTGCAGTGGTAGGTCGCTGCTTTTCTTCTGATTTTATTTTTAAAAAAGTTTTAGCAGGGTGGCATAACAATGTAAAGGTGCCAGGAACTTCTCTCATGTTGATAGAAGATCTCAGATCTCAAGTGTCCTGTAATTGATGTTGTTAACCTGTGCGCAAGTGGCTATTCATGATTGTCAAGAATGTAGGCACACCAAACTTTTAAAGAAGTGTATTAGGACTAGCATCAATTTTGTACCCAAATTGAACAATTTCACATGAATTTTTTTCTTCATTGTATATATGACGACCTCTCTCTCTCTCTCTCTCTCTCTCTCTCTCTCCCTCTCCACACACACACACACACACATTAAAAGTAGATTATTTTGTTCTGCTCACTGTGATGAACCATCACCCTCATGATCTCTAACGTTGTTGTCCATCCTCCAATTCTGCCATAACTGAACTATCTCTCCATTTTATGGAAGCAAGAGTGTGGTCTCGTCTGCAAATGATTGCTTTTCTTCACCACTTAATGTGTCTTGTTCTATTATCTCTTGGAAATTTCCAAACTCAAACATAGAAAAACTACCGATCCATGCTTAAGTGTTTCTATATTTTTTTCGAACTTTGTGAAGATTGCTTATGGTCTTTGCCTTTGACAATGCCATATCTCGTTGGTTTAGTTGGTCTTTCTTAAGCTTTTTAGCTGGGAAAGCCCCTAGGAGCCAAAGCTCTTTCCTTTCCCCTTACCTCTAAGGTCCACGGCTGCATCAGGGCATGGGCATTGGGATGGTGCCAACTCACCCCATATTGCCACAGGAAGTAGCAGCCTATGGGAACTAAACTGGCGATGTTCATTCTGCATGCCGCCAACTTGACCAGCTAAAATATGCCCCCTCGGGCAAACTTTCTTGAGTTGTGTTATAGGAATCATGAGGACATTCAAATCAAAACAAGAATCAGATTTTACCTCATTTAATCTAGCAGAAGGGAGTCCATTTGCTGCTTGATGGGTTCAGCAATAATCATGATGCATGCATGCACTAGCTTACTAACTCAAATGTGATCGTGAGTGATCTCTGAATCGCAACGAGAGTACTCTTCACCAATGAGTACCTATTCACCAATGAGTACCACTGACCCATGAGTTCAGTAATTGTTCTGGTTGCCAGAAAAATATTAAAGGTTGGAACCCTTGGGAGTGGGTTTAGCTTAAAAGCTTGCTCCAAACTCTCTCTTTCAAAACTATCTATCCATAGAGAGGGAAAAGGAGGAGATATTTCCCAACGATCCTCCCCTCGACGGATGTATCCATGAATATGAGGTTACTACTTAGACTAAGATTCAGTTTTAACTAGCGCAGCCTCAACTTCTTCTCCTACTCATACCATTCTCTTTAGCTAAGGCTTACTCTCTGTAATTCCGTACATATTTCATATAGTTGGATAAATATGCTGAAGTAACAATACATTTTTATCACTAGATTCAACTCTATCCATGATGAGTTTGCTGCCATTAGAAAGCTTATTAAAAATGGGGACAAAGTTTTCTGGTTGGTTAATGGTCTGGACCGGCTACAGGGCATTCATGACCATCCATGCTCTGTTAGATCGATGAAACTACGGAAGATTTGCATGCTGGAGATTTCACAAGGTCAATCCCCCCACATGCCATTTTATTCACAACTGGTGATCAATGCTAAAGGCCATTGGTACTTCAACAATCATCATCAATGACACAATTAAATCTATTACTTTATCATCTTGAGGACAAGGCTTCAGTACCCAGGTGGCCAACATGATCTAACACAATCTAGTCACAAGTTTTAACTAGTTGGAACAACGTAAAAAAGTTGTGGGGCGTTGCTAGATATGTGGTCTCACCAATCACACAACCTTAAAATGATATCACCTGCTCACTCAAGCATATCAGCCCAAGGATGTCCTTCGAAACCTTGCCACGCTTAAGAACAATGATCCTTATGATCGATTATGAAACCCCAACACCAATGCTCCAATGCAGGTCATTGCTGTTCCAGGCAATCTCCAAACTTTTACAATATACAACGGTTAGATCGAGAAGGTTATCATTAAAAAAAAAAAAAAAAGAGAAACTTTGATTGAATGTCACTTGCGCTAAAACCACTGCTATTGCTGTTGTTGGAAATATGACTTAACTTATGAGAATGTTCTTATTGTTCTATAGGTAAACAAAAATCTAATATCTGTTCCCAGTCATGCCCTATAGTTATGAGTTTACAACTAACTTTTCTTTTTCTTTTTGGGATCTAGTGAAAGAGGTATGGAGGCTCCCAAATTTAACTTGGAGGTTTATTTTTCTGTAAGGCTCAGGGGTCGTTTGGATGATGACACCTTCAAAAACTTGGTCTTGTGAAAACCTGGTTTTTTAAGGAGTTTTCAAAACCTGATTTGACTGTTTGGATGACAAAAAATGTGTTCTCAACGTATGTATAACAAATAAGTTTGGTTGAATGAGTGCGTTACATTTTCTATCTCATATTATATATACTAAAGAAAGAGAAAATATTTTCAAATTGCATTACCTACAGTCAATGTTCAGTTGTATGAAAAATTTATTCAAAAGATGGAGACTACATCAAAAGCCTGTCTCACATTTGCAAAATCAGAACGTTTTACATTATCAGTGGTCAATTGGTCATGATAAAAGCTGGTATTACAACAACCAAATAATGTAACTAACATGGTTTAAAATGCCTTGTAAGTGTAAAAATAAATAAATAACATCATGGTCATCCAAAACATCGTTTTGGCATAAAAAACCGGGGGGCAACCAGGTTTTTCATCGCCTTTGGTAAACGATGTTTGCTGGAAACTGGGGTGTTGTCCAAACTTTTCCAAAACTGTTTTTTTGGAGGCAAAAGGGGGCATCCAAATAGTCACTCAGATTTGTTGACAGCAACAGGATCCAGACAAGGATATTCGTATCCTCTCATATCAGCGAAAGAGGTTTATTTTTCTGCAAGATTCAGATTTGTAAATAAGGACCGTGTTATGATAGGCTAGGTCATCAAGATAAAAAATTGTGTAGCTCATCCATAATCATAAATTAAATTGTTGGCAATAGTAACAGTTTGTTATCGTTTTTATAAATATGCCCCAGAGATTTGTGTAAGTTTATGAAACATTGTGTTATAAGATTCCATAATAAGCTTTCGATGCCTGTATTAAAATGAATTTCAAAATGTTCAATTATTTTACAATTTAAAAATGAGAAAAGTCGAGTGATACGAACGACCCAATGCATATCGAAGATACTCCAAACAGACCAAACCCCTCCTACCTTTTCCTTGTCTCTTAGGCTCTAGGGCTGCTTTGTGAACTTATAATTACTTCATTCAACTCAAAAACGTTGCACTGAAAAGAAGTAGTGCCTACTAGAATAGAATTGATGACCTCCTACTAATGCGACTAGCTGATGGGCCAATATACTGTATTAGTAAGCAAACCAATGAAACGCTGGTACCAAATTTTTTTCATGTTGGTATAAGTTGGTGAATTTACTTGAAAAATCTAAAAAATAAAACTTATTATGTGTGAACCGAATCGGCTCAATTTACTGGTCAAGGCACAAGAATGACGAGAGTTCCCCATGTCCCGTCCCGCATCATTTCGGAACGATAAATAAGGAAGCAAGACGATGTTGATAACATTTTTTTTGCAAGACAGAGTTCCCGTTTCAAGCATTTTAGGGTCCAAAATATGGACATCTGAGTTCGAAATCTCTGGAGAACCGGACATCTGACACTTCATCTTCATAAACCGAATCGTAGGTTCAAATTTCAAACACATTGACCGTTGCAGCAGCGACCCGCCCTATCGATAAATACACATTTGAACTTTAGCTTTCCCTCTCCGGGGTCCCTTTTGTTCTCTCTCCCTCTCTCGCTCCCTCCCTCTCGTTCTCGCGCCGACACAAGCTCTGTGTCGAACCATTCACCATGGCAATCACCAAGAAGCCATTGCAGCCCAGCAATGTCCTCAACGCAAGTGCGCCAGAGCCGGCACCGGGCGAGAGCCTAAAGCCGGCGATGGCTGGATCTCAACCGGCAAAGACCATCGAGGAAGTGTACCAAAAGAAGAGTCAACTGGAACACATCCTCCTCCGCCCAGATACCTACATTGGCTCCGTAGAGAAGCACACGCAGCCGCTCTGGGTCTTTGAAGGCAACCAGATGGTCTACCGGCCTATCACCTACGTCCCGGGCCTCTACAAGATCTTCGATGAGATCCTTGTCAACGCGGCCGATAACAAGCAGAGGGATCCGTCCATGGACTCCGTCAAGGTCGACATCGACGTCGAGCAGAACTGCATCAGTGTTTACAACAATGGAGACGGAGTCCCGGTTGAGATCCATCAGGAGGAAGGAGTTTATGTGCCAGAAATGATTTTTGGGCACCTACTGACGAGCAGCAACTATGACGATACGGTTAAGAAGACGACCGGAGGGAGAAATGGGTACGGCGCGAAGCTTACGAATATATTCTCCACCGAGTTCGTCATAGAGACGGCAGATGGGAAAAGGCAGAAGAAATATAAGCAGGTAAGCCGTGATTTCTTTAACTTTTTTGTAAGGATCTTGCAACTATTTTCCCTGTTCTTATCTAGTTCAACACCGAAAATTGCATCCTGCCGGATGATTCTTGGATTGAAAGTATATTCTGTCACAGGCAATGTTGCTATTTGTTTCTAGATACTTATGCTATGTGCCCACCATTGTGATGAGATCTTTCACGGGTTTCTTGTTTGTGTGTAGAAGAACGATAAAAAAGGGTAAGAGATATTGCTAATTCAGATTTGGGTTTCTATAATCTTTTATGATGTTGTGGTTTAGAATTTGATTCGTTGTGACTGAACGTTGTTTGATTTTCTATTTCATTTTCTGTGATGGATTTCCCTTTCCCTTTGCCATCCTTGTATGTGTCCACAAGATTCTAGCATGAAGTTATCTGGGGTTTTTCACCCCAGATTCTGGGAGATCAAGCCATCAACAGCTTTTACAATTATGATACATAGTATTCTTAGTTCGCTTGTCAGCATCAATGTTTGTGCTCAATTGAGAGGATGAATTATAGTCTACTTTTCTTGTTGTGACAAGCTTGATTCTTTTATGAAGGTTTTCACAAATAATATGGGAAACAAATCAAATCCTTGCATAACTAAGTGCAAAGAAAGAGAAAATTGGACAAAGGTTACGTTCAAGCCTGATTTGGCAAAATTCAACATGACCCATTTGGAAGAGGATGTTGTAGCTCTGATGAAGAAGCGAGTGATCGATCTCGCAGGTTGTCTTGGCAAAAGCGTGAAGGTTGAACTGAATGGACAACGATTACCTGTGAAATCCTTCGGAGATTATGTCAATCTCTACCTGGAATCGGCGTCCAAGTCCAGGCCAGAGCCTCTCCCAAGGTATCTAGCTCAATTGAGTAACATTACCAAGTTTCTAAGTTTATTCTTTACTCTTCAAATTGCACCATTGACCCCACAGTCATTTATCCGGAAATTGTGCCATTGACATCTTTCCTTTTCATTCTTTTCTTGTTGTAATCAGAATTATGGAGAAAGTAAATGGGAGATGGGAGATATGTGTGAGTTTAAGTGAAGGACAATTCCAGCAGGTACTCCATCCTATTTGTTTTTCAATTTTATTTTCATGTGATGGTTCCCATATTTTGTCTCAACTCTTATACATTTAATCTGCATGTTTGTTTGTTTCAGGTGAGCTTCGTCAACAGCATTTCTACCATTAAAGGTGGGACCCATGTTGAACATGTGACAAGCCAAATAACAAACCATATACTCAGCATAGTAAACAAGAAGAATAAAAATGCCAGCATGAAAGCCCATACTGTAAGGAACCACCTATGGGTTTTTGTCAATTCTCTTATTGACAATCCAGCTTTTGACTCACAAACCAAGGAGACACTGACGACTCGTCAAGGAAGTTTCGGTTCAAAATGCGAGCTTTCACAAGAGTTTCTGAAGAAAGGTGCCTGTTTTTTGTCACATATGATGTCCGTTTTCGGATCATCTGAATTAAATCCTAATGTTTTTTTTCTTTTTGGCAATCCAGTGGCCAAATCTGGAGTTGTAGAGAGTTTGCTTTCATGGGCAGACTTCAAACAGAGTAAAGATCTCAAGAAGACTGATGGGACTAAAAGACAAAGGCTTACTGGAATTACAAAGCTAGAAGATGCTAATGACGCAGGAGGAAAGAACTCTGAGAAATGCACTTTGATTTTGACTGAAGGAGATTCAGCCAAGGCTCTTGCGGTGAGGAATTTTAACCAAGCCTTAGAAGCACTGCAATTTACGTTATTTGTGCATGAAAAGTTCATTCTTTTTTCATATCTATTTCACATGTAGATGGCTGGTATCTCAGTCGTTGGACGAAATCATTATGGAGTTTTCCCATTGAGAGGAAAATTGTTAAATGTAAGAGAAGCTAGTCATAAACAAATCATGGAGAATGCAGAGATCCAGAACATCAAAAGAATTCTTGGGCTGCAGCATGGGAAAGAGTATGACAATCTCAAGTCCCTTCGATATGGCCATCTTATGATCATGACTGATCAGGTAAATCACCTCAGAGAGAAATGCGCTGCAAATGCCAAATCTCCTAAAGCAAATGAAATTACCTAGCTTTTCTATTCAGTTATTAGGACCAGTAACTAAAACAAAGAACACTTTCGAAATTCAACACAACTATATTTTCTGTATAGGAAATCTACTTGCACAAACTTGTAAATGCCCTTGGTTAAATTTATAATTTTATACTGAATATTTCATCTTTACAATTTTTTGGTTGGTAAACTATAGGAAGTCAAAACATCATGAGGTTTTAGAAAACACTTTTGTGGTGATACTATGACTACCATATTATTCTGTATCATGATCTTTTCAGCTTTTTCTTTTCCTCTTTTCCTTTTCCATGTCTTACTAAGTTTTGTTTCTTTTTTTAAGAATGCTTGTTTATAGACGATCTTTTATATGTATGTATAATTGTTTGTCTTGCGATATTTTGGAAGTTCTCAAAAGTTTCTTTATTTGTTGAGATTCTCCGTATAAGTCTGGGCATCGGGCTGGTCCGGTATGATAGGAGTAAACCCCAGCCCGGTTAAATAAAAAAATAATTTTTAAATATAAAATACTTTTTTAATAATAAAATATATATTATTGTCAAAATAAAAATAGTATTAAAAACATATCGGACTGAATCTGGCCCCCTCGGGCCGACCCGGGCCGGCCTTGTAGGTTACCTGGCCCCATGCCCAGCCCTGCCTGGAATTCATTCAGAAACTCATAGCATTGCAAAATTTTTGCCTCGCTATGGCCATGGTACTGTTTTTTTCTGTCTGACTGGCTGGAGCATCATGTAGGTTATGGATCCTATGTAGGCAGACCAGTTGGCGAATGTCAGTGTTGTCGTCTTTGATGTTACTGTTCTTCGAGTCATTGCAGTTGAATTCCACTTCCTGGTTATCTGATGATGAAACTGATGCAGGACCATGATGGTTCTCACATTAAAGGGCTGCTGATAAATTTTATACACTCTTTCTGGCCGTCACTGCTGAGAATACCCTCTTTCATGGTGGAATTTATAACTCCAATAGTAAAGGTTTGCCTCCAAGCCCGCACCGTGATATATGCCTCCACAAATGCAGGACTTAACAGAACAGCATAAACGTTTTCATTTTTATTCATAGGCTACAAACAAGAACGGGAAGGTGTTGGCCTTTTATTCCATGCCCGAGTATGAATCGTGGAAGGAAACTTTGGGGGGAAACACCCGTGGTTGGACTATCAAATACTATAAGGTGTGTATTTAATTTCCAGGTGAATCCAGGTTGGTTCTTTAGCAGCAGAACTCTGATGGACCTTACACATCTTGATCTTTGTGAACTTGTTGTAGCTTTCTCATGTTTTATTTCTGTCATTGTCCAGGGGTTGGGTACAAGTACCTCTAAAGAAGGAAAAGAATATTTCAAAGATATTCACAAACACAAGAAAGAATTCGTATGGGAGGATCACCACGATGGAGATGCTATTGAATTGGCTTTCAGCAAGAAAAAAGTGGAGGAGAGAAAGACTTGGCTTAAACAATACCAGGTGTGATCACTTTGTCTGCATCCTCATAAAAACCTTTTCGCTCGCTTGGATGTTTTGTTTTGCTATAACCAAAATAACGCCTCTGGCAGGAAGGAACCTATCTTGATCAGAATGAAAAACTCATCAGCTACAGAGATTTTGTGAACAAAGAGCTGATTCTGTTCTCTCGTGCTGACCTAGAAAGATCCATTCCCTCTATGCTTGATGGCCTGAAACCAGGGCAAAGGAAAATCCTTTTCTGCTCTTTCAAACGCAATTTTGTATCACAGGCTAAGGTGAGCCGTAGAGCGGGTTATAGGTATCCGTTAACTTATCTGGAATAGTACTGAATCTGGGCGATATAGGTCCTTATTTGTATTTGATGTTTCACGTACTTTTTTTGTCATAGGTTGCACAATTCTCTGGTTATGTCTCGGAGCACTCTGCTTATCATCATGGTGAACAGAGTCTTGCCAGTACTATCATCGGCATGGCCCAAGATTATGTAGGCAGCAACAATATTAACCTTTTAATGCCACTAGGACAATTTGGTACCAGAAATCAAGTGCGTATTTGTTTCCAGATCCTGCCTTCTCTTTTTCCATCTTGAATTTGTGTGCTAATTCCCTCTCTAAAACCAGGGAGGCAAAGATCATGCCAGTGCAAGATATATTTTCACTTGCATGTCGCCTTTGACACGCTTCCTGTTCCCTAAAGATGATGATATTCTTCTTGACTACCTGAAGGAAGATGGACAGTCAATCGAACCAAAATGGTACGGTTAACAATATCGGATCCTGCTCGAGTTGAATATGCTTGACCACCGTCACATTAATTATTCACTTCATCGTGACATTCAGGTACATGCCTATCATACCCTTGGTCTTGGTTAATGGAAGCGAAGGGATTGGGACTGGTTGGAGCTCTTACATCCCAAATTATAACCCAAGAGAAATTGTTGCTAATGTCAAACGACTACTGAGTGGAGAACCTATGCAACCTATGGATCCATGGTACAAAGGTTTCAAGGTGAGATGCTAAATATCCTTTTCTTTTTACAATTTCTTTTCTCACTGTATGTCAGGCTAAATCATTTTATAGTTCTGGTCGTTTTTGAACTAATACTCGTGACTTGTCATAGGGGACGATTGAGAAAACTTCCACAAAGGATGCTGGGGCGACTTACACAGTTAGCGGCATTGTAGAACAAATCAATGAAACAACCTTGAGAATTACAGAGCTCCCTGTTCGTAAATGGACTCAGGATTACAAGGAATTTCTAGAGTCCATGATGACTGGAAATGAAAAGATGAAACCATTCATTAAAGTTCGTAAATCAAAATCTGTCTATGTATATGTATGTGTGCTCTTGTGCATATTTAGTGAACTACTTATACATAATTTGCTATGCAGGACTACAAGGAGTACAATACAGACACAAGAGTACATTTTGAAGTTTTCCTGTCCGAGGAAAACATGAATATTTCTCTTCAAGAGGGTTTGTTAAAGAGGTTCAAGATCACCACTACCATCAGCACCAGCAATATGCACCTCTTTGATGCAGACGGCAGTATCAAGCGATATGATAGTCCAGAGAAAAGTATTTCTATACAGCTCCTTTAATTTTTCTAGTCATGGTTCCTTTTTGTTGCACTACTCCGTTTTATGACTTGGGAACTTTCACGTCATTTCAGTTCTGGAGGAATTTGTTCCCCTCAGGAGAGCTTTCTATGAGAAAAGAAAGGTTTACATATAACATTTGAATTTCTACTTTCTTGTATGTCTGAAGGGGCAAATATGGTTTTATGACTGATGCCCTTTTGTTTTGCAGAGAGTTTTACTGGATAATCTTTCTCAAGAGCTCTCAAAATTGGACAACAAAGTGAGGTTCATCCTTGGGGTGGTAAAAGGAGAGATAATAGTGAACAACAGAAAGAGAGCAGAACTATTGGATGAATTGCACAGAAAAGGCTTCACCAAATTCCCAAAAAAAAACAAGAATGCTGATGCTGCGGCTGCAGGGGCAACGCCAGATGGTGAGGATCATGAAGAAAGCGACGAGAAGGGCTATGAGTATCTACTTTCAATGGCAATCGGGACCTTGACACTGGAAAAGGTGCAAGAGCTCTGTGCGCAGAGAGACAAACTCCATGATGAAGTTGAAGAGCTGAATAAGGCCACTCCTGAGTCATTATGGCTTAGGGATCTTGACGCTTTCATGGTTCAGTTGGATGTGAGTCATTTGTTTTCTCCTGTTTCTTTCTCGCATAAGGGAATAATCTATCCTTATCCTCACTTGTAACATCATTGATCCACGCAGGCTCAAGCCTTGCAAGAAGCGAAAGATGAGGAGTATGAGCTGAATAACATGGCTAGTGACGCTGCAAGGATATTCAGGCAAGTTGGAAAAAAACAGAGAAATAATAACAGCAGAAAAGCAGCAGCTAACGTCACTGAACAGATGGAAGTTGAAGGTGAAGCTTCGACCAGCACAGAAACAGTGAAAGGTAATGATTTGATTTGTTTTGGCTTCTTCCTCTCTCTTAATATTCACAGTTATTGGTTTTATTACAGTTGCAGAGCCACCCAAGCAACCTCGGAAGAGAGCACCGAAGAAGCCTGCTGCGAAGAAGTCTGTAAAAAGCGATGAAGAGGAAGACGAAGAACTACTTGAGCTCAAGGACCGGCTGCAAAAATATAACCTCAACTCTTCACCTTCAGATCAATCTGGTAAGGCTTTGTCACAAAAAAACAAAAGGATTTGGCAAGATATAGCCTCCACCCCTTCATCTTGCATGATTTTGTATTTCCCTTGTTTCTTTTTCGTTTATGTAGCCATGGATAGCGAAACTGTCGTTGGGCAAAGAAAGGAGGCTAGCAGGAGGGCTTCACAGAAGCCACAACCAGTTTACACAGAGATCTCCGACGATGATGAGCATGCAGAACAATTGAATGCAGTTCCCGAGGAAGACGAAGTTGTTATTGATGCCAAACAAAAGCAGCAGCCTCGGAAGCCAAGAGGGAAAAAGAAGGTAGTCGCTAGTGATGATGATTTTGATGAAGAGGAAGATTCCGGTTCCGAGTTCGAAGCTCCTTTGGCTGCCGATACGATGAAAAAGGGTAGAGGGAAAACAACAACCAATAAAACCATGTCAAGCACTGCACCTAATGGCAATGTAACGGGGAAAAAGAAGAGAGGAGGCGCTAGTACCAAGCCAATTTTGGGGCAGAAACATATTGACGAACTTCTGAGACCCATGGAAAAAATTGGGATTTCACCAGAAAAGAAGGTTAGGAAGATGAGGCCGTCCCCTTTCAACAAAAAGAGCGGCTCTGTGATGGGTAGGGCAACAAGCAGCAGTGAGCTGAGCGAGGAAAGTTCTGCTTCAAAGGGTCTTAGTCCGGAGGAAGAGGTGGTTGAGATTCCAACAAGGGCGAGGCCGCAGAGGAAGAGGGCCGTAACCAAGTATGTCATCAGCGACTCTGAGGATGATGAGCAACAAGAGGATGATTCTGACTTTGATGAAGAATAATTGTAAGGTGTTCTATGCAGATTAGTACTATTTTACTCCTTGTCCGTCGGTGATTTTTAGAATGTTTTCAGTGGTTCTTGGGTAGCATCCAATTTGAGAAGGGTTCTGATTTAAGAGTAGGGAGCTTTTTTGCGTTCCCTCCTTTCAACTGTGATTTTAGGATTCATGTGGGCAGGACATACCTGGAGGATTTGGTATGGTTGAAAACCCGCTTATTTGGATCGACGTCATTTTAACTTTTCACGTTACCGCTAACAAATTTGAATTAGATAGGTCGTGTTCACTGCCGTGGTCTGGTGTGCAATGGATCTTTGTTTGTATGTCTATATTTGAGCGTGAAAGCAGCGAGAAATTTCAAAATTTATCTCCATATGAACAAAAGAAGAGAAACATATCTCGCTTTTCTACTTACAGTTTTCTCCTGTGCGAGGTAAATTGGTAACCTGTTCAATGTAGTCATTTTACTTTTTCGACTTCATTTCAATGTAGACAAACCGACATTGCTGTTGTACACGCTTTTTAGTGGTGTAAACAACGTACACTAGGAACGATTACTGTAAATAAACAATTTAGCAGATTTAACCAAATCAGATCACCTCCTAATTTAGATTCAAACTCAAATTACCATTTGGACCTGACCCAAGGTTGTGATTGGCAACCTCAGTTCTTAGATCAAGGTTTTTTGCCATGAATTTGAGATCCACAGTTTGATTGCATCAAAACTATAATGAGGGATCTTAGATCGACTGTTTGCTAGAAAATGAGGATGTTAGCGGCAACAAACCTTTAAAGAAAATGAAAAGCCATGAAAAGGTATTGCTTTAAAAATGTGAAAAATAAATTAATGCAGATTCAAGTTTAACTTTTAACTAAATTATTCACCATCACTAAAACGTTATTTTAGTATGTTTTTTGCTTTCTTGCTAGTTGTTTGCTTAGATTACTTTCTCCTACTTTTTAAAAAAATTTTCTTTTCTGAAAATTTGTCGAGATGTTCTCGAAAGAAACAACTTTGATGAATAATAAGAAAAACCTCACTGTCAAAAACCCTAATCAAGAATAATATTTGTGACTATGGACTTTATATCATTTGCCAAGTGGAGAGAAAAAAAAAAGAAAAAGAGAGGGAGAGGGAAGGAAAGAAAATGTACTGCCAGTGAAAATAAGTAAGACAGTTGAAGATCAAATCAGTTTCTAACTGAGATGCTTGTTGAACGCACCTCTTAAAAAAGTAGTCTAAGCTTATTTCATATGTACTTCAAATATTTTGTGAATTATGTGTACAAGTTGTTGTTATTTGTTAAACCAATTCCAAATGGGCTAGCAGCTTCATTGTCAGGTTGGGTGTTTAGATTACCATGCAAGTAACCTCACATTCAAAAACTTCTTCATTTGAATGGATAATGAAGGTTGACTTCATGAATAAAGCATGTAACAGGAATATCACATGTAAAATACATTTAAAGAAATCAGTCTAAAGGAAAAAAAAAAGAAGAAGAAGGAAGTCTAAACTTATTTCATATGTACTTCAAATATTTTGTGAATCCTATGTGTACAAGTTGTGGTTATTTGTTAAACCAATTCCAAATGGGCTAGCAGCTTCATTGTCAGGTTGGGTGTTTAGATTACCATGCAAGTAACCTCACATTTAAAAACTTCTTCATTTGAACGGATAATGAAGGTTGACTTCATGAATAAAGCATGTAACATGAATATCACATGTAAAATACATTTCAAGAAATCAGTCTAAAGGGAAAAAAGAAAAGAAAAGAAAAGGAATAATACTTTAATTGGTGGAATGCACATGACATATAAATTGGCTAGATAAGCTTGCTGATTCTGCCAATCAAGAAGGCAAACAAAAATTTTTGCTGGTTGACGACACTCCTAACTTGAGAAGGCACTGAAAAAAGTGTCGCATAAGTGCATTATTATTGTTCCCTTTCAAATTTAAAAACATGTGAACCTCATACAAATTGTCTGCTACATCAAATGTATGAGTTGTTACTCTGAAACAAACATTTGTTCCACAATTAGGCAGCAATGTTATCCATGCTTTGTGTATGCATTTTTACACACAAACAATTTAACCAGTCATTAAATAACAAGTTTATACTGCTGCATTATAAATAAAACACCACTACAAAGTCAAAAAAACTTGATGACTTATTACAACATCAAACAACCCTTCTTCAAACAAGTCTCATCTAAAAGTCAAGTGAAATATTTTCACTTTAAATGCAGCTCAAAGATGCAGCTATTCATCTAGCCAATAACTTGTGTATTTCCATAAATCTACGTGCAATTAATATTATAATTATCGATGATCCAATAATAAACATGAAATTATTATAAACAAAAGAAAAGAGATATGAAAAAATATTACTAATTAGTACATACTATTTTGTATTGTCATGCCACATTTCCGTTGTGATTCCATTCCTCAATGTACTGTTGCTACCACAAAGATGAAGTTGGTCACTATTTTCTTGTCTATAGTTGTAAACTTCACCATCTTCATTGTCTTCAAATTGCATTGCTTCTGAGTTCATCTGTAGTATAAAGTTATGTAATACACATGTTGCAGGAACTATTTTTTGCTTGAGTGTGAAATGAATATTGTACTTGCTACTTTGATATTGGAAAGTGTGATTTTAAATACCAAATGCATGCTCCAGTATAGTTTTGAATGATGAATGCCTATGGTAAAAAAGTTATCTCTCTATAGGTTTAGCTCCTGAACCATTGTATTCAGACAGATGGTACCTATATCCTCGATGTGGAGTGAGGAATCCCACTATGTTTGGATATCCACTATTGGTAAGATAATACTTTTCTAAGTTATGATTGGATGATTGTAAAAAAAAAAAAAATATAACAAATAATTTATTAGACAAGAGATACTATTACCTTCAGGTATTATGAATGGACATTCATTGTTATCAATAGCATTATATAGGACTCTTGAACCAAAAGCTGATCTTTCCCAACTAGCGAGTATGTAATGAAATTTCATATCAAAACCGACCACGACCATCACATTTTGAGTGCATAATTGCTTCTTATTATGAAATTGTCCTTGTGATTCAAGTAGTACTAAAGCAGGAATACAACTTCCATCAATAGCTCCAAGCAATCCTACATAAATAATAACATATATTTAATATTATAATGACATCCAATATTTTCACAATCTACTAAAATCATTAAGAAAGACATAATGACATTTCATCTTACCTAAAATATAGGTAGAAGTGAGAGTTAGATCTAATGTTTGATGGAGTTGTGTTCGTTGGAAACTAAATGTAATATTTTCCTAGCTCATATATTGCATTCAAAACCAAATTGAAATACTTACTTATTGTTTGACCTGAATATTGAAATGTATATTGTGTAGCTCGATTACGTCCACTTTGACCAACAGTAAAAAGGAACATTGCAACTTTTTCTTCAACCATAACATATCTTCTATGATGCAACAAATCTCTTGATTTTAATAAGTAACATAAAGTTATGTCTAGTCCCTTGTACAATAAGTCAAGAAAATTTTGACATTGTCCAAATAAGCAATCTCAAACAAAATCATCATCCTTGATGAATAGAATCACATACAATTTGCCTAGGTGGCATTTCACTGATCATATGTCCAATAAATACTACCATGATAGCCATAGTTGCTAAAAAGGCATCATCCATGATCAAATAGTTCTTAAATTATAAAAACAAAAGCACAGATTAATCAAACACATATTTAACTTCTACAAGACAAATAAGGTAACCTTATTCAAATAAATAAGAATACATGAAATATGAACAACTGAAATGGCTAAAGTAAACTAAGAGTTTCCACTTATATTCTTTTGTGTGCAACTATAGGAAGATGACATACAAAACAATAGTCATATTGAAGACAATAAAGTTAGAATATGACATCTAACAAAAAGTTTGATGTATATTTCATGGCATGCAGTTATCTACAATCACATGCAATACATATAAATTGTTTTCATGTGACACATACAAAATATAAACATTATAAGTAACAAACATCTGAAGTACTTTTTTTGAAAACTCATGGCACCCCTTCAAAATGTAAAATAGTTATTTGATGGTTGCTTCATATCCTAGGAGTTTCATAGACAACCATTCAAATATGGTGTCTTCATTTGTTGCTAAAAAGATATCTGCATATTGTGGATTTAAGAATAAATCCACTGCTTGTATGTTAAAGTGGAAATCACTTTCTTTATTTCCCTCTAGTTCCTTGAAGATATTTGTACATTCATTTATCTTATGTTCTGACTTCTTGACCATATACTGAATTGCGTCACCAATATTGTCTACAAGCTTTAGTGCAGCTGGATCCATGGTAGGCACTTTAATTTCTTCTCCTTTGGACTATCTTCTAGGGTTCTATTTCTTTTATGGAATGCCATAAATGACTCTTCACTGACTATCGCATCTGTTATTATTTTGTTTTCGCAAATCATTTGAATCAAATAGTATTATATCTGCAATGAGATTTTGGTCTATAGCAATAAGGATATTATAGATGAATAATATAAAGTGCACAATTCTTCTCCATTTGGTGTAGAAGTTCCAAAAATCTCTTGCGGTTCTTAAAAATACTTCCAATATTTTGGATCTTTAAGCTCTTTCTTCTCAGGCAACCCCCATAATATTTTTTATATAACATGCTTCTTTTCTATGAATGCATATAATATAATGAGGTTAAACTAAATGATAAGTGGTGTTCACCTTGATACACTCATCCCACACATTCTCTTCTATTGAAAGACACGTGTTCACATTGTCTCATCCAAAGCCGCTTTTGTTCAACAAGTCCTTGTACATGCTTGAGCGGCCTTTTAGATATTGTACAAGATTTTTCAATTTACCAATTCTAAATTTTAGTCCAAATTTTGACTGCATTTTTCTTGCTATGTCATTCCATCCTTCATGTGTGAATCAACCTTGGACCTTCCTCCCTTTTATGAGAGACTGTACAAGCATTACTTGAACTAAATCTTTGTCATGCATCGTCAACCATCTCAATTTTTTTGATTTTTCAGCTTTAGAGGACTATCTATATCATAGTCAATAAAGTTGAATGAAAGCACTTTTTTGGGATGCAAATCCAAGTAACATAGAATTTCACAAAAAAGAGACCTCAACAAGATAAAAAGTGGAATGAAAAAAATAACTAGTCCAATTCACAAACATGTTTATAGAGGTCACAAAATGACACGTTTACTAATGCAAACACAAGTACAAAGTTTTAAAAATGGCTGGTACTGAAAAACCCAGCCAATGTGTGCGTATATATATATGACCTTGGATCTTTTCATGAAACAGATGGACCAAAACTTAGCCAAAGTCTGTCTCTATCTCATTGTGCAGCTGTCACACCCCAACCTTTTGACCCTCTAACAAAGATTTTTTTTCTAAACACAAAGCATTGAGGTATGACGACACAACAAATAAAAAAGGAGGGAGCTATGCCATTCGTAACGATGGGGCAACTTTCATTTACATAACAAATTCAGTTCATACAAAATCAAATCTATGTGTGTGACAAAAATGTCCCCAAACCATAGAATTGATACCTAACATATACAAGTCATCAATATAACAAAAAAAAGACGTGCCGGTACTACAAAAGACCCAAAACCTCCACAGTAGGACGTGAGTGAAGCCATCTGCTCAACTTGCTGCCTCTGGTCCACCAAAACCTGAAAAATGAAACAACAGAAGGCTTAGCCTTCGCAGTATGACAACAAGCCAGGAAAATTCCAAACCCTCTTAGGTAGGGCTCAAATATGAGAACAATCATAAAAACAATCTATCATCATGTCGTGTCAGGGCATAGCCACATCATTTACCAAGAAGGCCCCTCACAAATAGACCACGACACGTAAAGGCCACTCAATGGCTACAGTAATACAATTTCAAATCACATGCAAGACATGCTTAAACATTTCATTTGCATTCATAAGCACAACATTCACATGCACATCAATCACATACATTCATTCATATACACCATTTTCATTAACTTAAGTGAATTGACAGTTCTTGTGGGTGCAAACATAGGCACATGCACACCATGGGCGGCCCATAGCCGAGAGACAACCCCCGTGGTGGCCCATAACAGTATGAATTCATTCACCCGCTGTAGCGATAGAGCACTCATCCATGGATGTGTGAATTTCAATGAGAGATACTCAGCCTTCCCTAAGACACTCAGGTTGGGAAGGCAGGAGCCCAACGCTCCAAGCACAACACACAACAGTACCCTGGGGCTTTGCACCGCCTGCGCTCCGAACATGTGAGACCAATGGCGAAAGCGGGACGTCTCTCAAACGCATTGCCACAACCCACTGGCCTCTCATCTCTTATTCTTTCATTCTTATCATTATAATTACACATTCACAAAATGACTAGCTAGCTCATGAGGTTGGTTCACTTCACGAGTGTACCCACACCTCCAATTGCCTCCACACGAGGGATATGCATATAACTCACATTCTTAGCTAGCCGTCATAACAATACGAGTATAACTACCATTCAATTCATTAATTTGCATTCATGCCCATGGTAATGCATGTGCAACAAATTACAACATTCACAATCACACACATCAGTCACATCTGGCTAGCTCATGAGGTTGGTTCACTTCACGAGTGCACCCACACATCCCATTGTCTTCACACGAGGGCTACACATATCATTCACATTCTTAGCTAGCCGTCATAACAATATGGGTACAACTACCCTCCAATATCATTCAATTGCATAATTGCTCATGGCAATGCACGTGCAACATATCACAACATTCACAATCACACATCACTCACATCTTTCAAAACTTAGCCAAACCACAGAGAGTAGTCTCGATCTGTGATCGGCTCATAGTTGTCGTAGGCAGTTATCATTTTAGGATGCTTTCTAATGCACAATCGAGGTCGAGGAGATACTCGACTCGATACCTCACCTCATCTGTCCTAAGCAGTTATCAATTCTAGCATGCATATGCAAATGCGTGGTAATTTTCAAAACAAGCTTCCAATAGCTTTCCAACACAAAACTTATCAGTTATCACATAACAATTCATTCACATGCATACATACATTCACTCACAACACAATCAATCCAATCACATCACAATTATAGGATCCCATGATCCTGAAAACATACATTCACAATTAACATTATGGAAACACATTCACCAAATGATCGGCTAGCTCATGAGGTTGGTTCACTCCACGAGTGCACCCATACCTCCAAATGCCTCCGCACGAGGGCTACACATATAACTCACATTCTTAGCTAGCCGCCATAACAATATGGGTACAACTACCCTCCAATCCACTTACATAATTGCTCTTGGCAATACATATGCAACAAATCACAACATTCACATTCATAATAATTCACATCTTATCAAACGCATCAATCACATCTTTCAAAACTTAGCCAAAATCCTGAAGAGTAGTCTCGATCCGTGATTGGCTCGTAGCTGTCCTAGATAGTTATCATTCTAGGATGCTTTCTAATGCACAATTGGGGTCGAGGAGATACTCAACTCGATACCCCACCTCCTCTGTTCTATGCAGTTATCAATTCTAGCATGCATATGCAAATGCGTGGTAATTTTCAAAACAAGCTTCCAATAGCTTTCCAACACAAAAGTTATTACATAACCAATCATTCGCATGCATACATACATTGACTCACAAAACAATCATTCAATCACATCACAATCATAGGATTCCACGATCCTAGGAACACACATTCACACGTTGGCCCCAGGCATGAATTTGCTTGGAATGCCGCCATACCTACCGCGTGTCCACAAAACACTCCAAAACGCCTCGAGCTTCACGTCTAGTTGCTCAAGGTCTATGGGACGTGCCCGGTGTACCTGCAAACACGGTCAAATGATAAGTTCTCTATTTGGATCGCTTTACAATTAATACAAATCTGACAATACAATCATTAAGACATGTCATTCCTCAAGAGGGTGTCAACGAGTAGCGTTGACCTACAAAGCCGTCCAATAGGCCTCTACCCAAAACATTGAGGTTGATATCAAACGATTCAAGCTCTGCACTATCGATTTGAACCAATCACTAATTCGTTTCTCCCTTGCTTCCTTAGTTGAGGTGTCATCCTAACATACCTACTATTCCCCAACAAACAACGTGTTTGCCCTCGACAAAAACATACTTCACGAGTTCTATAACACAGTTCTAAATCTTCTCCACATCACCACAATTTCTACTATGCTTTCCAATTGCTTTGAAAATTAACCCAACATTTTAGAGGAACCATTATACACGTAGATACTCGTCCTTCTCAAAATGGGCATAAATTTTTCCCAAAATAGCAAACATCTCTAGCATGCATTTGAAATCATCAAATCTTTAGACTAGCATGCTCAATCATTAAATATACATGCTCCAACAGAAAATATACAACATTCTAAGCTCAATTAGACCTTTCTCACCCCAATTTCAAAGCCTTAGTTGTTGCAGTCCTCCCGACAGCCACCTTACGAGTTCAAGTGATCCCCCAAACAACCAAAATTAACTGTCGTCGTCACCTCCCAAGCCTACAACTCGCTGGTATGAGGGGAAATGATGTGTCCCCAACTGCAATCCAAACCAACAACCCCAAAATAATAAAAAACAACAATACAGAGGTTAGAAGAGGACCTTCCGCAGTGAAGAGCTGATTCGGCTGAAGATGGGAGACACTTGGAGTGAGGAAAAACTGGCGGGAAAGAGGGAGAGTGCATGATTGAGGGGCTGCCGATAGAGGGGAGACTGACAGGAAGAGGGTTCGGGTAGAGGGGAAAGATAGGCAGAGGGGAAGGAAATCGAGCAGGGAAAATGGGGGAGATACAGAGGAGCAGAGGAGACGGGGAGAGAGCTCGAGCAGAGAGGGTTGCGCAGGAGGGAGGAGAAAAAAAAAAGGAAAGAAAGGAAGAGGCAGAGAGAGGTCGAGAGAGTTTAGCAGCGCCACCACCGTCGTCGCCCTTCCTCCACTGGCCCAGGCATCGTCGCTGCACCCTCGTCTGCCTCCTGTTCTCACACGGTAGTGCCAGAGGAAAAAGACAAGGAGGAAGATGAGGGAGAGACGCGAGAGAAGAGCCTCTCGCGCGACGGGCTCTTCAAGTTAACAGGTTCGGGTTCGGTCTGGACCCGACCCGGCCCACCCAAAAAGTTGAGTGTTACAGCAGCAGTCGCGTATGTGCACCTTCAAAGCTGAGTGAAAGATATACATATTACATTAATGAGGAAGCCCATGAAAATCAACAAACAAGAAAATAAAGATCATAATCTACCATATTTCAGTTTAAAGTTGCGATAAAATCCTCTAGATCCCATACTAAATGAGCATGACAGCCAAGCGTATCAACTATTGGAGAGCCCCGTTGATCATAATTAACGAGGATAACATTGCTGCATCTATGGTCATTTGCTAAATTTCCCACTTGGGAAAACTTAGATCACTAACTAACCACAAACAAATACTTGCCATTGATATACACTATTCACGAATCATGGTGGGTTCCTCTCAAATTTTACCGTTTGTCAAAAGTTATCCTCCCCATTAGATCATATTCAAGCTTCAACATTCATTAAGGTGAAGCATAGAGATAAGAATAAATTTAAACATTGATTCAGTGACCTACTACATCCAACATTGACCTTATGTAGACCTCCATTCCAAGAAACTTTGCTCTATTACAACAATCTCTATTTATATGTTGTAGCCATGTCACAAACGTACATTCATGCAAAAACATTTAAGTAACATGTGGTATGCTATACAACCCTAAACCTTTTAAAAGGATTTCCAGGTTGTATCAGTAACATGATTGTATTGTCTACATTATAATGAACAAACTACATTCGTGCAACTTGAGAACCTTCCAAATACTAGAAAACCAGCACCCAGGAAGAAGTGGTTTACAATCATTTGACCAATT
>JAANDH010000155.1:500368-538024 GCA_011799765.1 Nymphaea thermarum | reverse complement strand
GGGGGGGGGGGGGATTGGGAACCTGCAAGTTGTTCATAAAAGAAAGAGAGAGAGAGAGAGAGAAGGGGAATTGGGGTGGGAGACTATAGAAGAAGATGCTTGATTACTGTGATGCTTGCTTGCCTATGTCTTGGGTGAGGGACGAAAAGTAGAGAGACGAAGAAGGATGGAAGAGTGGTGAAAAAGGAATAAAAAGGAGTGTTCAGTTATTTGCACCAAGGCTTCTTCCCTTGCGAATCATAGATCCATGCATTGAAGTGCAACCTCCCTCAGTCAGATCTTACATCCATGGATTTCAGTAAGAGTGGAGATTTTAAAACCTTGGACTTGCTTTTTCATGTTTGTGAAAAAGTCGGATCTCTTCCAAGATCCGACCCTCAGATCTGAAATCAACAACAATCATACGAAACCTAAAGCTATATCTTTGTACGTAGTACATCTTTTTTTATAAGGTTTGTCCAAATGATTGAGTTGGAAATCATATAATACCAATTCAATCACATTTTTATTTTGGACTCATATTATATTGAAATATTTACCAAATTTGAGTTAATTGGATTGTCACATTTTAGTTTTTTTTTTCTTTTTAAATGGAATGCAAATGGCAAAACATCATAAATTTATACAGAGTTATGCCCTTAGTGAGACATTTTAGATGGAAAAAGAGATTTTCAGTGCACATGACACATAAATTATACACTCAAAAAGCAATTTTGATGAAGCCTGCATGCAACTTACGTGAAGCGAATAAAGATGAGCTAGCTACTCCTCTAGATTGCCGCCGCAGAAACAAAATGGAGTAGGAGCTTAAGGAACATGAAGAGATGAAATTCTCTAAAAAAAACTTCAAGTGTAATCCAACCCAATCCAACTTAGGATGCTGCATACGTCTGAGGAGAGGGTGAAGTTAGGGAGAGGGAAGAAATGACATGGAAAAGTGAGGAAAAATTATTTTAAAATGCAAGGAAGTAAGTGTGGTTTAAAAAGAGGCTTGGAAATCTGCCTCTTCCAAAGGAAATTCTAGTGGAGCTTGAATCTAACACAAATGTCCTTGGGGATTAGCCAGAGCAATATCTAGCTGCCAAAGAGATGATATGGAATGCAATAAACATAGTATGCTTTGACCCTGCAATCTATATTTGGAAGGCATGAAATACATGAGTGGTGAAACGAATGGGAATAGGAAAATGCTATACAAAGACGATGTCTCAAACCAATAGCTCGATTCAACCACTACATTATAATATATGACAAGGTCAGGTCTGACTGTTGGTTTCCCTAAGGACTCATGACAACTCGATGACCTCTACCTGCTCGCTGCTTCAAACAAATGAAGTAGGGTAAAATAGGCCCATGCTTCATCTGCCCTACTGACCCAAACCCACCCCTCATCTTCTAGTTTGGGCATTGCTACTTCTCGAAGTCATGCTCTACCTCTAGTCACTGCCAAGTTCTAGGTTGGCCCAACGGTTCTTGTTAATGCTAGTGCCAGATCCATACTGCAAATTGGCTCTGATACTTGTCATTCATTGTCAATTTTATCATTTCCTTTTTCCTAAACTAGTGGTGTCGGCAAGGGGTTTCCAATAGGTTCCATTCCATGAGCAGCAAAATATGTTGGTTGCAACACTGCCCTTGAAACAACCAATTATTCAGTTGGCTCTAACCTGCACAAGGCATGGGTGTCTACAAATATCATAATCTCCTCATCGGCTCCATGTTGTCAGCCAGTGGAATCAACACCAACCATCATTTTTCTGTCACCAGCATTTGAAGTATATTTTGTTCACCCGTTTATGACTTTGTTGATAGACAATTTTTAATATGTAATTTCAATTGAGTCCACAGTTTCATACATCAGACGATTTTTTCAACCATATGTTGCATATCATCTTGCATGTTTGTGTTCATACTCAGCAATCACATCATCAGTTCTCCCGTACCCGAATGTGCATTTACTTGTGTTTTTTTATTGCTTCTGCCATAATAGAGTCATTCTTCAAACCTTTACTCATTGTTGAAGATAGAGGAAGCACATGAATCTGATGCAAAGATTAGAAGTTTTTTTTTTCTATTCTCTATGTTAAAGCCAAAATTGAACATAAGAAATTAAAAAATGCCATAACAAAACACAAATAACAATAAAAGTGAATGGTAATACAAAAAATGATTATAGTTTCCTTAAATTGATGGTTGACCATACGAGTTTTAAGATCCATTGTATATGCTAAAAGTATATTCAGATATTTAGATCCAAAATAAAAGTTAACGAGTAAAACCAAAATCTCGACTCCCATTGTCGCCTTGCATCAAGATTCAAGTGTGGAATGCTCAAGGGAAATTTAGCCCCAAATTCCATGTTACAACTCTTTCTCCAGTGTGTGGGTTGAAAGAAATTGGCCAAAAATCTAAATGTTGTGGAAATCATATGATCTTGAGGTAGTGAGTTATGAAATAAAATTTCATTTGGTCATCATGCACATAAAGGATATGAGGTTTGGTAGGGACTTTAAAATGTTTCAAATATTACCTTCACCCTAATTTTAGGAGGAGAAGGTTGTTGTTTGCATACCTAATTGCTGACCTTTCATATTGTACTAATAGCCCTTTCTCTTATATGAGAATTTTAATGTTGTGTGTGCTTAGAAAAAATAAGGATAGCTCCAAGTTTATGAGCCTACTTACATTTTCTATAGTTTATTGTAGGCAATGAATTCATGGAACTGTCTGATCTTAATTGGAAATACACTTGGTGCAACAATAAGGAAGGCAAGGAAAATGTGATGAGCAAGTTAGATTGGTGTCTTGTCTCATCCAGCCTAGTGGATGACAAACAACAATTATGGAGCTTGGAGGTACTTCCTAGATTCACGTCTGACCATAAGTCCATTGCCATTGAGATTAAGAAAGACCACTTGCTTACAAGAGGCAAATGTGTCTTTAGATTCTACCATTCTTGGAGAAAGATGAATGACTATAGGGATATTGTTCATAGTTATTGGAAAATATGGCCAAGAGGTTGTGCCATTATTAGACAACTTGCTAAGCTAGAGGAGGTGATAAGACAAGGACTGGAGCCATAAGGGTCTTAATGACCTAGGAATATGATATAGAAACTTGTGATGTAGATTGGGTAGTCTACAGAATAGGCGAAAGCAAAGATCATGTAGTGATGAGATCAGAAAATTGGTTGAAAAGGAAACCACAAGGATGTTAAGATCAGAAGAGGACGAGTGGAGGTATAAATGTAGAACTAGATGGCTATAAGATGGAGATTTTAATACAAAGTTCTTTCATGCAACGTGAAAGAAAAGAGGAAGAATAGTATCACCACAATCATAGACAAGGGCAGATGAGCTGAGGAAACAGATGAGATCTTTGAGGAAAATACCAGCAATTTCTATAGCCTTTTGGATGATCAGTCATTAGCACGGTTGCCTGGGGTCATTGAATCAAAGTCATTGGTCAAGTAGGAGGAGAAGAATAGGCTAATGGCTTTGGTGTCGATGGAAGATATTGAATGAGTTGAATGGGATGTCATACATGCAAAAAATAAACAATAACGATTGTGGATGAGTTTAATCATAGATTTTACCAGGATTATTGGAACATTGTGAAGGTGCATATCAACAAAATGATAAATTTTTTTTTTTTGAGATGGGCAGTATCGTCAAAAGCATCACTCAAACTC
Organism: Nymphaea thermarum; assembly: GCA_011799765.1. NCBI lineage: Eukaryota > Viridiplantae > Streptophyta > Magnoliopsida > Nymphaeales > Nymphaeaceae > Nymphaea > Nymphaea thermarum. Next base: position 534,333 of record JAANDH010000155.1, on the reverse strand, counting down.
ATATTATGCTCATTCTGAAAAAGGCTAGAGTTTCAAATATGAACAAGTTTAGACCAATTTCTGTCTGCAATGTCATCAAATTTATTACTAGAATTATGATGAGAAGATTTCATGTTAATCTACATTCTATCAAAAAATTAAAATGCATACAAGGCTGGTGCATTTAAGATGGCATATTACTGAGTCATGAAGTTGTCATGGTCGGAAGAGTAGAAAGACTAAAGCTGCATACATCAAAATCAATCTTAGTAAAATATATAATCATGTTGATCAAGAGTTTTAAGAGAGGACCTTGAACATGTTGGCTGTGGGGATGATTGAATCAGTAGAATAATGTCTATTTCCACCTCAGTATCCATGGCCATGTTGATTAATGGGCACAAGGGAGCATGGTTCTCACCTAAAAGAGATATAGAACAAGGCTATGCTCTTTCTCCAACCTCTTCATTATGGTTGTGAAAATTCTCACAAAGAGCAAAGATATGAAAGTCCAAGAAGGCCAAATTAGAATTGCCAACTTGAGGGCTAAAGATAACATAATTTGTTATATCTTTATGCAATTGATACTGCTTTTTTATGAAAGAAGGATGAAATTTATTAAAATTCTAAGGCAAACATCTCAAAATTCCAAAAGGAGTGGGTCAGTGAACGTGAAAAGATCTAGATACATTTCTTCAACATTATGGAAAAAGGGAGGAGCTTGCCACTACTTGGCATGCCTCTTCAAACTGACAAATGTGTGCTGATTTCTTATTTTGATGACAAATAGAAAAGTGGTTGGAATATGTTTTACTTGCCCATTCATGAAAGAGAATGGGCATTTACCAACACGAAAAATCTAATATGGCTATCATGGCTCACATGGTTATTAAAGCCATAATGGATGAGAATCCATCGACAGCGCTAGTTAGAAAGAGATACTTGAAAATGGAAAAGGATTTGGGGATATAACATCAAAAGCCATTGTTCAATGTTATGGAAACTAGACTTGAAAAAACATTGAAAACAATATGCAATGGAAGATTAATTCATGTGAAAGAGTCAAATTTTTGAAGGATATATTGAAATAGCGAACCTATCATAAATTTGATCCCACACTAGTCTTATCACTTAGAAACACCACCCAATGCTCGAGCTCATTATAGAACAAGCTGAAGAGCTCAAAAGTTTCCTTGCAACTAGGATGTGTTGCTGTGAGTTGATAATAGATCTAAGATGACCTCTTGAAAGGCTATATGAAACTAGATGAGAAGAAAAGGGCAAAATAGAATATGGATAAAGGACAACATTTATCAAACATTTGTTATTTAAATGCAACAAGGTCGATATAATGCAGAAAAAGTGTAGCAAATTTTGATGCAGGAAGATCTATGTGTTCAGTGTGCTTGAAGGCTATAAATAGTAGCATGATAAAAAAATTCATAGAGAAAGCATACTACTGGAAAAGTTGATATCATATTGCTACATAGTATGTGTGGAAGCATTATAATAGTAGGAGACATGGTAGAAAGGTTAAGGTTGGCAGAGAACCAAAAGTTACATTGGCTCACTGCAAAGAACAATTGTTGAACTACAAGTAGAAAGGAAATGAATGGCTAACAATAGAGAATTGGTACATTCCAGCTTGTTTTTATGGATTTGACATGTGATACCAATAGTTGGCTATATATTCATATAATGACTTGGAGTAAATACATGAAGCTAAGAGTAGTGGGGGTGGTTGAGGACCGTGATGACCATTATAGGTTCATGTTAGTAGCTGGGATGGAATAGATAACCATAGGAATGATGATTGGGTACCAAAGAGATTCTCACAAGTAGTAGTTGAGAAGCCTATGCAATATGGATGCACCATATTTCAAGCAAACAGTGAATGGAGAATGTCTATTAAGGGAGGGTAAGGGAATGGTCCATCCAATGGAGTGGATGAGTGCAGAACTTACTCCAAAAAAAGCTGGTTTGTTCTAAAGTCATAAATCTTGTCACTGTAATCAACACCAATGATGCTTCAGTTGTTGGAAGATAGACAACCCTTTTCGATGTTGGACATAATTCTTAATTTTTTGATGAACAAATGTGTAGGGGTTTAATCTCCTAGTTTCCAATCTTCGGTACTGTGTCCCACAAAATAAATCCATACTTGGGTTAATTGAAAGAATCAAGTTCAAAGAAAGCATATTAACTTTGGTAGTTATCAATAGATAGCTAAAAGCTTTTGACATTATGCACTACGTACAAACTAATATCTACTAATTACTCATTATCACAAAAGAAATTGTGATTTTGATCATTTACTGAATTTATTTTTGTATTATCTGCTTCAATTTTCAGATCTCAAAAAAAATTAAAACCAAATAGTTAATATTGTCAAGTTTGTTTAGAGAATGAAATTTAAGATCATCCTTTTCAGTATATTATAAATTGAAAGGTAGAATCATTATGTTATAGTAAAAGACAAAAAAGAGGTGTACCATTACCATATTCAATTCATTTGATGTTAACATATTTGGTTTCAAATTTGGATTTTAATATAAATGATTTTTTTTGTACCATATCCAAGTCCAATATTAAATTCATCATAGGATCTGATCTAAAATCCAATTTCAAGTCACAATTGAACCTGTTTAGAAATCCTATTTATTGGATGCTAATTCTTAAATAATTGAACCCAATATGAAATATGCTTTTGATGCTAATTTTGTAATAATTGAATCTACATTTTGAATCCAAAATATTTGGCATATTGTTAAATTTAAGAATGAAAAAATAAGAATCTAATTCAAATAGTTTGTATGAAATAAAATGGAGGAAAAGAATGAAATAAATGCTAAGCAAATAAAAGTAAAAAAAAAATGATAAGTGGAAGATCTTTTACACATTCCATCATCAAAAAGGAAAAATATGCCAACCGATTCTATGCCTCCATTCTTATGTATTTGTATTAATATCATTCTTCATATCTCATATCCTACACATCCTAGTTCTTAAATGGATGCTCTTGGTAGAGTGCCAAAGTAATGCTCCTATGTTCCTATTCTACATCTGTCCCATAGAAATAGATATATCTAAAATATACCATGGTTGGTAGTTTCAAGAATGGTAAATTTTCTAAAAAAATAATTAGAATATAGTAAAAAAAATTGAAAAATATACACATTTCACAGAAGTTACTTTTGTACATGTGCTTCACAAAATTCTGCTACATACTAGTAGCAAGTAGGGATACTTAAGAAGGTAACTTAAGGTAAGTGCATGTAATACAAATCCTTCCATTGTTGCCTCAAGGGTCATATTGTAAGCAAACAGCAAAAAGGTTCACATCAAATAGGGCAGTGTTTCAAATCCTATGTCGCTGCCACCCTCTAGTGCATTATTCCTCTAGACTGCTAATGGTGGCAAAAATGATACTTGATTTGAAGGATGTACACAGGTCCACTCAGGCCATGAAGCAAGTCCTAACCATGGAAGTGTAAGGGCATTGGTCATAGAGATTTTGCGTCGAAGGTGGATTCTTTAAGTGGCCATTTTAAAAATTCCTTCCACCTTTTCCCTTTGAGATCAAGACCAGTGGTGGAGTTAAAAGTTACATTATATTATTTACTCTTTACTCAAAGAAAATGTAAATCTTTCAATTGAAAATAGTAAAGCTCATTAACAAATGTCACTACATTAAATATGACTGGCCAACAATACATATAATTAGTAATTTTCTTCATGAGTCAATCATAGCACCATATTGAAGACAAATGTGACCAAACTAACTTACATTATATAAATGATAAGTTTACTTAGACAAACAACTTCAACTCATATAAATATAAGTTTCTATTGCCATAAAGAAAGCACATAAGTATATAAAGAAATATACATATAGTATATCAATTCATTTCAGTGTCCATGAATACAAATGGTGCTAGGTTGGCAAATGATAGCAACCTACTAAGGAATGTAAATAAACATAAGAAAGTTATGAATTAATTGCCTTCAATGTGATGTTGGAATCAATCATGCATATGTATTAAAGCTTCTATTGTTTGAGCACCTAATTGACTTCCTTATGAATAAAAAATATGCTATCATATACTAAATATTGATTTTGATACAAAAATTGTTATAAGAATAGCTAAAATATCATATTTCATTTTAGGTAGCTTCAGATTTTTAAGAGAAACGACTTTCCACCATATCAAAATATAAATTGGATTGTCCTTTGGATTAATAGACTTTTCTTTTGCAACTTCAAATTTGATTTAGTTTGTTGATTTTGTAATTTTTTTTCAAAAGAATTATTTAACATACTAATTCTGAGCTTCTTATGTGAAAAAAGGCTCAATTGAAGAAGTGATATTAGACGCATTACTATTTTATCAACATCAACATTATAACTAGTAGACTATACATTTAATAAATATAAAGCTTTATACTCACCACAAAGTTCATAAAGATAGTTTTTAGTCATAGAGGAGTATTTATCTATTTCATTTTTATAAAATTGTCGACATTAAATTTTAGTTACATCATTTTGCAATGAGGATAAAGACCACACTCCAATACTCAAGCATTTCAAATCACATTTAAATTTTTCTTATTGGTGTTTTAGTTTACCTTTCATTATTCATATCATTGTAATAGGTAGCAATAACATCAATCGTATTTATTTTATGATGAGAAGTACATTTGCTGTAATCTAGAGAAGTTCTCTATGTCAGCTTTGCCGACTTTGTGGTGAAGACCATTACTGACAATGTGTTGGTTTTGTATATAGGTCAATAGGGGTGATAATACCAGCCACATGTCCCCCACTGTAAAGTTATACCTTGTCAATTAATTTCTGCAATTTCAAAAATGATAATCCCCAACCCGTATGAAATTTTGAGGTGTCTTTTTGGTCAAAGAGATATCTCTACTTGAATTAGTGAACAAAGTCCTAGTATTTTTAGGTCTTAATTTGGATCCTCAAGTCTTATCTTAAATAACGAGATCCAATTACAAATTTGCAACTAACAAGCTATTGTATATTTTTCTCTTCTCTTTCTCTTTGTAAGAAAAAATAATTACATGAACAAAAGTCACTTTAAGTCTTGCTCATGGATAATTAACATAGCTTGGGTGAATGCCCCAATTAAAAAAATTGTTGTTTGTGAAACAAACAAATGTTTTAACGTATCAAATATCTTGGAGTTCACCAACTTTAAGCTGCATTCATGCTGATTAGCAAGAAGAACTTTTTTTTTTGAAGCATAATAGGCAAACCCATTCTCCACATTTAGTTTGGGGTTATTGTTATTGGGTAATCATGATTAATTAATGGAAAAAAGATCAGTTATCTAGACTGATATACTAAGATAATTAATAAAAAACAAAGAAAAAACATTATTACTCATTAGAATTATGTCTTAATTATAGTACATCTCTGAATATTTCCTAACAAAAAACCATAAAGCTAAAATCTATAAATTGGAGGTTGCAATGAAATTCAAAGACTAGCAGGAACATTAGCTTGTGCCATCTACAAAGATATGGCCGGAAAAAGCCAGCTGCCTTCAATAATTGGGGAAGCATCATGAGAAATTTTTTGTCACGACAGTTTTGCCCATTGTCATGTCGTGCAGTTATTGAAAAAGAAAAGAACAATGAATTTTTGTCCACATGGATGAAGATAAGTGTTGAGAGGGGTTTGCTGAAATCATTAGTATACATGAAATGCTCCAAAGAGATGCGCACCCTGAGGGTGTTAAGAACCCATTTGGAAGTATGCCAGCTTTAGATTCTTGTACATGGTTGTAGGTTTGGAAAAGAGACCACCTGGTTAGATATACCAACCTTTATAGGCTAGAGATCTAAGATATTAATTGTGAATGATGGGGTATACTTCACTTGAGATAACAATAAAGTATGCCAATTTTACACACACTGGATTCAGTCGTAGAAGATGCGATTGCAAGTTTTGATCACTAGATTGAGTTCTAGGAGCTAATAGAGAATGCCATAGCTGAGACCATGTTCAACCAACAAACTTTCTACCAATATATTTTTGCATATCTTAATCTATACAATGCCACAAATTTTGTTCTAGAAAAGATCTAGTTAACAAAATTAAATATTACCTTATCATAGGTAAATCTTAACAGATATATCAACATAAGACCTTTAAAAAAAACAAAAAAAATTCCATCCCTCAACTTGATGTCTTGATACAAAATTACTTCAATTGGACTACTTCGATCTCAGTTCTATGAAAAAGGGCATCTAGATGTAACAAAAGTTATTGGTGATTTGGTACTATGTAATAGCTCGTCAACCTAAACTTAGCTTACAAGTCTTGTTGCAATTATGCTAATTAACTATTTCTTGTCTACTTAGTTATATTTGGTGCCAAACTTAAGTGACTAGATTTTCTACATAGGGATATCATTTTTAGGATGTCTACTGGGATCTTAGGATGAAGATGTGTATCTATGTTGTGTACACCAACCAAAACTTGAGGCTTTATTTCATAACTTTGTTTTGGCAGATTCAATATTGTGCATGATGAAGAATTTTAAAAATATTAGCATGATATAGAAATATCATTTGACAGTGATATAGGATTATAAGATCTTTTTATTTTTTTTTAAGGTTTACTTTCGGGAAATTCTTCATTGGCATAAAACTCTCAAGACCATACCATTCTGCCTCCAAGGATTTGGCTTGCTCCAGAGCCTGGGCGAACTTATAGTACATCCTTCAAGTCAGATATTGTGCTTGCCATTGTTTGCAGTCAAGAGGACTAATACACCATAGTTTAACAACAACCATGATATTCAAACTTTAGACATTTTAGGAGTGGGATACCTTGCCACCTCGTTACACTACACACCTTGAGGCAAAATATTTTTACTTGTAGCAACAACTTTACAAGGATATTATATCAGTTCCTCTTGAGGTTCTTGAGCCACTACATATTTGATAATCTTAGACAAATCTATTGAAGACACAATGTAAAATGATGTTATGCTATCAACTCAAAATTCCATGAAATGGCAAAAAAAAAAAGGAAGGTAAGACAAACATTTGATGCACTCAACAATCATGGACATAATAGTATTGAATAAGGTAACCTTATTATTAGAACACAATATCATAAACAAAGTAGGGCATTAGTGAAAAAAAAGGACAAAGTCCGGCCTACAGGTTAAGTGTTTAACATGGTGCCTTTCCCTGAATGATGCAAACATCACCATTCAAACTCTATTCATTTTACATAGCAACCAGAGCTAAGTTAATTCGCATGGAAGGATCATGCTATGTGTGCTGAGTATGCACATACTTTAGAAATGATATTGAAAATGAACCTCAGACTTCTACACAGTTTTTTAAGCTATAAGATATTTAATAGTGAGCATATGTTAACAAGTAAAATTTTGTGTTACACAAAATACAAGATATTATTTGTTTAATCACACTGATGTTAGAGTTTTTTCAAGCTGGGAACAAATTCCACTTAGGCATCCTAGGAAATCAGTTGTATTGATAATGAAATTATGGGCATGGTATTCTTGATCTTCCGAAAGAATGTCCTTGTAGTTTTCAACAGCTAATTCCATCATTCTTTCCTTCTCAAGCTTCAATTTTTCCATTACACTAATGTCAAAAGAATGAAACACAATAATCATTGTGGTTCAACATGAAGCCTTCATCCATTATCTCCCTTTTTTTTTTTTAACTTGTTCATGAGAGGGAGTTCCTATTATTTTTTAAATGAAAAATACAAATAGATTGATTTTCTAAGCTGTACATATTTTTCCATTGATACAATTTCTTTTTAGATCATTGATTTGCATATAGTATTAGAAGGAAATATTTCTTTCTATCTTTGATGAATTCGACCATTGCATGCTAACTTTTTCCCTTATTACTAACATGCCCCTCAAACCAATCTCCTCAAGATTGATTTTGGATCTAAAAAATTTAAATTTAGGTCTAATAATTTGCATTGCATGCTGCCTCTTTTTTTATTATTAACGCTCCCCTCAAAATTGAGTTTGGATCTAAAAAAGTAAATTTAGGTATAGATAGAGCTTTTGTGAAGGTAACTAACCTGAAGATATGCTTCCTTATATATTAGTTCTTGGCTTGTAACTCATTGTATGACAAAATGTTAGTCAATTTCCAAAAGCTTTATTTAAGCATTGAAAGAGTCAATCACTGATGAGTATTTTGGTCCAAAATTGTCACATTTCAAAAAGTCTAGTCATGCCTCTTGACTGAGGCTGAGTTTCCTTCAAAAGAGATTTGGTCCATTATGCTTTAAACATGACACCAATAAGAACTTTGTATTCTACATCAATCAATGAATCAATTTTGAAGATAATAAACCATAATGCATTGTTCTTTTTAAATATCAAAATATTGTCTTGACATATCTCCTATACTCTTGGAAAGATTTTGCATGAACTGACAAGCCTTATTAACTGCATTGGTAATGTTTGGCTGAGTGGATGTGGCATATTGAAGACCTCTTAGGATGCTGCTATACAAAGTTCTGTCCTCAAAAAGGATCTCGATCCAATTTTGACAAAGTGGTAATAACAACACAAGGTTGCTAATAGGCATACAATTTATCATTTTATACATTGGAGAAGATCAAGAATATATTGCCTTTGCATAGCTCATACTTGTCTTTCCTTGATTGCTTCTATCCTCATAAACAATTTAAGTATACCTAGATCTTTAAAGAAAAATTTTGATTCAATTTTGTCTATCAGCTATCGTGACTTAAAAATTGAGCTTCCTATGACAATTATATAATTCACATAAATTAGAACATAAGTAATATCACTATATAAACAATGATGAGTCAGATTGAGATTCTTGAATTCTTTATTGGTGGAGAAAATTGTAGACTTTCAAACCAAACTCTCGGAGCTTGTTCTAAGCACATATAGCCTTTTGCAGTTTGCAAACATACTACGGGCAAGACTTATGCTTGAAACCTAAAGGCTCACTCATATACTAAGGACCAAATGGAGAAAAGTACTGTTAATGGCTAACCAATAAATGTCTCATCCTCTGGAGATAGCAATGACAATAACATTTTTATTGCGATGAGATTGACAACTGCTTTTTAAACTGCTTTTTACATAGTTAGTTCCTTCTTGATGGCTTTTTCTTTGGCCACAAAGTAAGCTTTATATTTAGCGATGGATCCCTCTGCATTCCTTTTTATTTTCTAATTCCATTTACACTTAATATTCAATAACATGTTTGCTTCAGTCAAAATTCATTTACTCTTAAGCAAGGTTGAGATCTCAACTTCTATGGCATTAACCCATTTGGTCTCGCATTTAGCTTCATTAAAGGTCTTTGGTTCTATCTCTTCATGTTATTCTTTTAAAAATGTCTTGGGGACTCACATATCTATTCAATGTTTAAGTAATCATGTGGTGTTGCTGGTGACTAGCTGAATTTGGGTTTGATGAATGGGAATGACCACCATAATTGGACTTCAATGGAGTTTGAGTAAGCAACAATGGCCCATGGAATAGGATCTATAATCTGGACACGAATTTGACTTAATAGAAGCTTGATTAATCATCTTTAACTCAAACTCATGAAGACAAGGAATCAAAAGGGTTTAGAGAGGCATCATGTCCTTTGTTTGAACTGAAGATGAGAGCTTGGTGGCATGAGGAAACCCATTTGTTAACATCTTTTAGTAATTGACGGTTGACTTTCCAAAAACAAAAAGTGTTGTTCATTGAACACGACATGGCAAGATATATTAAGCTATTTGGAGATGTGTTCAAAGCAAAAGTAACCTATGTTGAGAGCCATAACTGAAAAACATGTGGTTTTGGTTTAGTTTCCATCTTGTTATGGCGATGGAGGACAACAAGTACTTCAATAAAAACGCAGAAGATCTAATGAAGGCGGCTACTGGAGTAGCCGCTTATATGAAGATTTGCCTTGAAGGGTGCAACTAGACAATATATTAAGGAGGTAAACCATGGCTTTCAAAGCATCTGCCCAAAGTATGTCAAAAGACTTGCATAGATAAGTACATTCATCCCCATTTCAACTACATGTCAAAGTTTTCTTTCCATGACTCCATTTTGCTGTGTAGGGGCAATAAAACTATTGTCACATTCATTGAGAAATCAAGAAATTTGCTGAAGGAACTATTAGTAAACTCACCACCAGCATTTCTATGAAAAGTTTTGATGGATTGTCCAATTCTCTTTCAATCATATATCTAAAGTAAGTAAATCCCTATTTCAACTACATGTCAATGTTTTTTTCCAAACTCCATTTTATTGTGGAGTGCAGGGGCAAGAAAACCATTGACATATTTCATGACAAATGAAGAAATTTGAGAAGAAAATGCTAGTAAATTTATTATTGACATTGCTATGAATAATTTTCATGGATTGCCTAACTTGCTTTCAAGGTTTAAGGTTTTCAAAACATGCTTGAATTTCAGTTTTAGTACGCAAGAGAAAATCCAAGCAAAGCAAGAAAAAACGTCTACTAAAAACATGTTGTATATGTATTCTTCATGATGCTGGATGCCAAAAGGCCACATGAATTAACTCAAGTAGTCAAGTGGCACCAACATCAGTTTTTTGAAAGGGAAGAGCATGTGTCAGGTAAATTAATTTGTAGAACAAAAGAGCAACATTTGACAATCAAAATTAATGAAACCATCAGTCCGTAAATAAGCTAAGGTATGAAAGCTGAGATAACCCAACAGATAGTACCCAAAATCAACACATTGCCACTTTGTTGAACAAAAAATGCAAATGAAGTTCAATCAGTGTAGTCATTATGTTCCTCCTTTATTGATGTCCAATGATAGAGGCGGAACCATTTGATCTTTGATGAAGAGGAATCCTAGTCTACATGCTCTCAACCACATATTTAGTGGGGGTAATGCCAAAAAAAGTAGTTATTATCATACACAAATTTTGAGACGAAAAGAAGATTCTTTTGCATGCTTGGTACATGTAAAACAATTTTGACACAAAAGTTGGAGTGTAAAAATGATGTTCCTGAACTGGCTACAAGAATAACATCCCCATACACAATAACCTTGTCATCAACCTTTTGTTCTAATTCTTGTGTAGATTTTTGATGCAACATGTGTTATGTGCTGAGGAAACTGGTGTCAAGGTATATTGTAGAATCTTTATTATCATTAAAAACTTATGTAGTGAACACCTTCAGAATGTCATAGCACTGTTTTGCTGTATGGTCATTGAAATACAATATTGACAATTAACCTGAGCGCAAGGATTATTGGATGCATTGAACTTTGTTTTATTGCTACCATATTTGCCTTTGTCTTTCCTTTTGTTTTAATTCCATGATGATTGGCTAGATTGAGCTAAAAAGGCTGAAACATTGAACTCACTATCGGTGTCTCATATAGGTTTTATCATGGCTACCTTTTATCTTGATTGACGAATAGGTCATAAATTTCTAAAAAGGATGGAGGTTCTTTGAAGGTAGTGACTGTCATGGAAAAAACTTCATACTTAGGGGGAAGTCCATTTAAGGCATGTAGCTCAAGGTCATTATTGCTAATGGTCTGATTGAAAACCAATAATGAAATAGAAAACCAATAATGAAATAGACAAAATTTCACTTCAATGAGGTAATCTAACATTAATCGGGAATTCATTTTGATGGTCTCAAGTTTTTTCTTATTCATAAGGATTCATATGCTAGATGATGAAATAAAAGATTGTTCGAGAGCTAGTCAAGCATCTTGAGTATACTCAGTCCTAATGATTACCATGACCATGGCTTCTATCACCATAGACATAATCCAACTAAGGTTCAACTGATCAGTCTATTTCCATGTTAAAATGGTAGGGTTGTTTGACTTCCTTTCCATCTTGGACAATGGTTTTATCAGCAGGAGAAAACGAAACATTAGCAAATTTATGCAAAGCTTGCAATATATCTCAAATGTACACCATATTGTAATGATCTCCATATAAGCAAGAACAAACTACCTTCCGATTGATAAAGTTGAATGGAAGGATCGTGGATGTAGTAGTACCTTAGCTCTAGACCATGTTAACTCTCTCTCTCTCTCTCTATATATATATATATATATATATTATACAACTTTTTTTGTAACAAGATAGCTAAAATTAAAGAGAGTATCATATATCTGAAATGTGCACCATCTTGTAATGATCTCCATATAAGCAAGAACAAACTACCTTCCGATTGATAAAGTTGAATGGAAGGATCGTGGATGTAGTAGTGCCTTAGCTCTAGACCATGTTAACTCGCTCTCTCTCTCTCTCTCTCTCTCTCTATATATATATATATATATATATATATATATATATATATATATATATATATACACACACACACACACACACACAACTCTTTTTGTAACAAGATAGCTAAAATTAAAGAAAGTATCACATATCACAAATGTACACCATCTTGTAATGATCTCATATAAGCAAGAACAAACTACCTTCCGATTGATAGAGTTGAAAGGAAGGATCATGGATGTAGGAGTGCCTTTGCTCTAGACCATGTTAATTCTCTCTCGCTATATATATATATATATATATATATATATATATATATATATATATATATATATATATATATATATATATATATATATATATATATATATATATATATATATATCCCTCTCTTGCATGCATTCTCTTATGGTATTAAAGCACACCTTGTTTTGGTGACATCTTTGTGTTGATCGGGCATACAACATCCTTTGGCAAGAGCATCTATTTCATCAATGGTGACATTGTCATCAATTTTAAGTTTGTTTTCTTGATAGGAAAGTTCTCATTTCCAACATTATCCGCCGATGAACATGTAACACTTTCTTACTATTAAATTGAATTCTCATAATTTATTGTGGGTGTCACAATTTACTCCCCTACTGCTATCATATGAGCTTATGGATTTTCTTGATGGGACGAAGATATCTCCCTGTTAATATGCTATGAAGGAAATAAACATGTTCTTAACTCTGAATATGCTAACTGGTAGGGCTGCACAAGGAGTAGAACCAACTTGAACTTGCTCGAACAAACTTGGCTCGAGCTCAACTCATTTATAAATTAGTCGAGTTCATGATTACACTTGTACTCGAAACAATAAATGAGTAGAGTTTGAGTTGCATGAACTCGACATGTTTAAACTTGAATCAGCTCACTACCTAAAATGCAAAAAACAGTTTAATCTCAATAAATCATGTCACAAATTTTTTGAAAACAGTTCACCAGTTTAGGGTAAAAACAAAGTTTGTTTACTATTCACCACACCCAGCGATCCCTTCCTTTCGAATTTGACTGCTCAGGCTCTCTCTTCTATCAACTAGACCACCCTTAGGGCAGCATCTCCATCTGGCCACTGGTCTACTGGCATCTACAGTGCTGTTTGCACGCTTCTAGGTATCTACCAAACCACCACGTGTTTCCAGGTATGCTAGACTGCCGTTGGCTTGTTGCTTCCAGGTATCCACCAGACCACCGGTGTCCTCTCCCTTGATGCTCTTTCTTTCTCTCTCTTAAACTCTTATTTCACCTCATCCGTTGCCCATTGGCCATTGCATTCGCCTCTCTTTTACTCTTTCTCACACAGTGGCAGCACCCTTTGCAGTTTTGCTTGTTCCAAAAGGACCCATCCAGCACCCAGCATCCTTTAGCTCCACATTTCTGCATAGCAGCACCACTGGCCGACCAACGACATTCTAACCAATGTCTGCTACTGAGTATTGACCCTTTCATTTTTCCTTTCTTCTTCACTGCATTAGCTTCTTATTTCTTTTCCAATCGATGGATTCATGTGCCATGCTTCTGCCTTTTTTGCAGCAGCCTGACGTTCATCAACATCTTCGTGAGGGTTGAGCACTTGAGCTGGGTGGCACCAACAAGAAGCCTTATCTGCACAACCTTGTGTAGGTTCTAAAAAAAACAGTTTTTTGCTTATTCTGGAAGTTTGTTAAAGGAAATGATAAAACTGTTTTGCTTATTATACGTGTCTATGTTCTCCTACTCTTGATAATCATTTGTGTTTGTCTTATCTTCTAGATTTTTTTGGACATGAATTTTTTTTATTGTAGTTTTCATTTTTGAAACACAATTTTCTTGTATTTTTCATGATTTCCTATTTTTCCCGTCTTTCTATCTATGCGTCCAAAGTTAAATTTTAGGGGCTTTATTCCTTGTTGAATTTGTTCATTTCTTATGGGGTATTATATTCAAGTGATGTGATTTTTGTTCATTAGAAACAGATTTTCTCATGTCTATTCTATGACTGCATTCGTTTGAATCGTTCCCCTTACAAGCAGTTTTTCCATAGATCATGATGTCATTTTTTGTTTTCAAAGTTGATGTTATCATTAATGAACTTTGTACGTTAGATATTTGGAAAAGTTACATATTCTTTCATGATGCTTATTATGAACATTGTAGTACAGTAGTAGGTAGGATTAATGTGCTTCCACTGTCATACTCTGAAAATGGATGCCCACCATGAAAGTGGTGATGACACAATGTTGGAACTTTAAAAAACTAGAAATACCAGAGTCATGTCCTTGCATAGAAAGAATGATGAAATTAACAAGACTACAAAGGTGAGCCTTTCATATTGGGTTAAGATTTGATGATGACATTCATAATAATGATCAATGAAGCTTACATTACTTTTGAATCACCAAATCGAATTTTTTGGATGTCTTAATTTAGTTGTTTGCCTGTCATACATGTACTTGCATTGTTGCTCTGTAGATGGAATATCCAAGAACTTCACACTTAACTCCCTTAGACCAAATCTTTGTGAAATTGCCTGGTTATTCCATTATGAAATATTGTTTCTTTTTCAAATATTGTTAAAGAAGATCTGCTCTTGCTTGGGTGGTCAACTTCTGATGGTTTAGATCATGAAATAATTGATGCTGATTTTTTTTTAGGGCACACATATAAGCATAGACAAAGCACATTCTAGTTGCTACATGGGGTTAGCAAGGACAAAGTTAAAGATGTGATCAAACACCAAACAAGTAAACAATAGGAATTAGTTTTTTTTATATAGCTCAAAAAGTGAGCCTATCAATAAATGCATGCATTGTTATATGATACAGCTGTCATGACAATTGGTTAAGAAAAGAAAATTGCACATGGCTGCATGTGCCTATACAATATATAGGCATGCATGGATTGTCCAACTAAAAAAGGTTACTTACGCAAGTAGGTAGTTGTGCCCATTGATATTTCTATTATGTCATTTGGACAAGTTCATTAAAACTTGAGACTATCATATGTTATATCTTTTCATATGAAGATCATTTGTAAACTCTCTATAGAAGGACAATAGATTAGTAGTTGACAACATTACATGACATGCCATTGAACTCTTTTTGTGCCTCTAAATTTCTAAGTTCAGTATTCTTCTTAATCATGTAGAGACATAGGTAGTCTTGATTTTAGAACTTATCTACTGAATTCAGAAAATAGTTTTTATTTATTTATTTAATGAAAATGTTGCACTATCACTCTAGTGCTTCTGGATTTCATTGTGAGCCCATATGCTAAATTAGATGTATTTGATAAGATGATTGAGTTTTTGAGATCAGGTTGAAGGAGGTCTATTTATTAAAGTTAGAATATTGTTAATGCTATCCATAACAATTTGTCTTTGTATGCTTGTTTTAATTATTGAGTTATGTATCTTCATGTTGATCAATATGAGACATTAATTAATGTTATGTATCTTTTCTTTGGATGTTGGTTAAGGTTCTTGTTGTATATTTTTGCATACAGAAGAAGAATGTTATCACTAAGAGAAAGTACTACAAGACAAATAACAAATATGCAGTTCAAGAGCAAGTTTGACAGACCACCTGCCTTAGGAATCTCCACACAATAGTTTATAGTTGATGACAGTTTAGATCCTACTTATTTGAAGTCTCATGTAGTCATTTCAATATGTATAGTGTAAGATTTTTAGGTTTCTAAGTAAAGTAGACAATAATCCTCTTCAAGCTCCCAAGTTAGAACTTGATATGTATTTAGAGATGGGTTGCTCAAATGTACTACTGATACTCATGATTCATTTGGAATATTGATTTTGTGGAAAGATAAAGAATAGAAATACCCCATTTTATCATATATGACACGAGATATTTTGTGTATTTCTATTGCTATAGTTGCCTCTCTATATGTTTTTAGTATTGGATGTCGAATTATGGATGAAAGTTGGAGTTCATTGAGTCCAAAGATAGTAGATGAATTAGTTTGTGTAGCTGATTGGATAAGACAATATGACAACCCAATGAATGTTGTACCGGCATTGCTAAAGGTAATTACTAAAGTGTATTCCGAAGAAAGTTTAACATGTTTTTTGTCTTTATATATTATAGTAGTTGTTTATTGATAAATTATTGTTGGCTTCTTTGTAGGACACTACTAAAGATGAACGATAGCATGATTCAACATCATTTCAAACGTATTGTGGAATAAGCTTTAGACTTTTACTATTGCTAGTAACTGTTTTTGAATAATTTGATGATTATTATTATTATTATTGTGGTTTACATTATTGGTGCCATGTCTTGGTTGGGGCAGTACATTGTTGAAAATCTAGGAGATTGCTTCCCAAGATTATTATATTTCACATTGACATGACATGCATTAGACATGTGTTATAGGTTGGTATCTAATGCATGGATTACCTTATTAAACTTTTTCTTTCCAAATTTAGACAACATGAGTAATTTAAATGCTAAGGCAAATATACTGAGCATTATTGTTGATATAAGTAGTGTAGTTTCAAACTTGTTGTATTATACTGCTAAAATTGAGATATTGTGTGCTTGTTAGTGTTGCCTCCTCCATTTACAAAGGCTGCTTGATTCCCATCTTCTTAATTTTTGGTATTGTAACAACTAACAAAATGGTAGGTATTGTTCCAAGTCTTAAGTTTTTCAGTTCTTTGATGCTTGATTTTACTTTGATGACAAAATTATCAGCTGAATTTCTTTGATTCCTCATCTTCAAGTGGTTGGCAAAACGATGGGGCATGTTCGTTACTAAACATGGCTTTTGGAGGTTTACAAGTTTGAATAGAGGAGACTAGTGTGTATCACAAATGCTAGAGCTATTCTTTCAAATTGATGAATATTTATCCATTCTATGCTAAAATGACTTTTCCACAACAATTGACAACTAATCTTATTTCCCATTATTTCATGATTTCTTAATGTTACATAATTTTTCTAGAAAAAGATGATGCTAGACCACCTTTTTGTCTTAACTTTTCAACGTTAGTGAACATTCATCCATTATTACTTGAGGTAATTGCTTTGGCAATTGCGATAACTGGTCTTGTTTTTAATTCTTAACTGTTTCTATGTTTTACATATAAATTTTCTAGGGGAGAAAATATTGCTAATTAAGCCACATCTCTAGTTTCTTTAGTTCATTTTTAGTCTTATTTATTCCCTTTTAGTTTAATCTTCACCTGTTCTTTGTGCTTAGCATAAAGCTTCAACCAACAACCTATGAATGATCCAACCCATGTATTATGTAGCATTAAAACTTTGTAGCATTAAAACTTTGTTTCAAACTTGATCAATAATATTATTAGATTAGAATATGACTTCATGTGCAAATTTGTGTAAGAAAATACTTTGCTGTAAACTTGATCAATAATGTTATTTTTTTATGCTAACATTTTTATTTTTGTGTTGATTGTCAACTGCGTTTGGTTCTGTTGTTAGAAGGTGATTCACAAAAGTGTAGGTGTAGCATGTCCAACTGCTTCTATTTCATAAGAGATATTGATAGACATCAATCTTATCTATCAATATGAAGGGACTGATTTTTTTCTTCATCCTATTGATTTTCTGTACACAACTATTAAATACTCAGTTATTGAATTATTTCTATGAAACATTTAGCACTTATATGTTTAGACATAAATCATTAATCTTTTGAAGGTTGGAGTAGAACGAATGGTTGTTATATTTTGAAGTGACTTAAACGAGATGACAAGTTACACGAGTTAAATGAGTCAAGTTAAACGAGTTAAATGACATGAGTTGCTAAATGAGTTAATTAAATGAGTCGAGCTCAAGCTTGATTCTATGTAGTCAAGTCGAGCTCGAGCTTGCTATATGGAGCTCGACTCAAGTTCTAATGAGCCCAAGTTCCTAGACCCGAGCCGAGTCCAGCTCGAGCTGGCCGAGCTTGAGCTTGACTCAGATTGTGTGCTGCCCTACTAGCTTGGTGCAGCAAGACCAAGTTCTTTTGAGTTAAATTTTCTCATCTTTGATAGAGCCTATTTTTGCTCAAGTTGTTGGCTCAATGACCTTAGTTGAGTTCTAGACTGCACTTAGAAAAGAGTTATGCTACTCATTCTCGATCTCATGTGATGCAATGAAAGAACTGTTGCAATGTCTTAAAAAGGGGGCCTTGACCATGCACCAAAAATTTCTTCAAGGTTGAATGATTGTTCATCAGTTAGCCATTGTTAGAAAGCCTACTTTTGAGGATGATCTTGTGATGCACATTCTAGGATGCGTACTTGTAGAATATATTGCCTTTAGAACTTCTATTGGTATTCATTTGGATACCACATCTCTTACTGAACTACATTGTTAATCACTAGTGCAAGAGACCAAATTAAGGATCAAGAATGTCTCACTCACTCCCAAAATTGCACAAGGCTTCAGCTTCTCAAGTTCATATTGTGGCAAGGGCTGCGGTCAAGCCTGAACAATGGAGGACAAGTGAACCACAATAATAGGCCTAGAGTGGTGTACCAGTTCTGTGACAAACCTTAACATATAGTAAAAAATTGCTTTTAGGTCACTTGATGCCCTAATTAAGGTAATAAATCAAGTAACAATTCTAAAAGGTAGATCTACCATGCTAACTGGATGAATGTAACTGGTTACCCATCTCAGGAGCTAGCCATCATGTTACAAATAATATGAAATCTCTCTCCATTCATGAGACTTACGACAAAAGTGACTACAGTAAAATAAGCAATGGATTTGGCATGTAATCAAGCATATTGATAGTGCCTTTTTCCTGACTCCATGTCCTAGAGTTGCTTTGAAAAAGATGTTGCATGATCCTCAGATGACACATAAGCTATTATTGGCTAATTGAGGATACTTACTTTGAATTCCATGCTGATGAATCTATTGTTAAGGACCAGGTCACAAAGAAGAAGATCTTACATGGCATGAATAATCAAGGGTAATGCTAGCTTCATCTTGGTGAACCCATTGGTAACAAGGTGGCCTTGGTTGGACAACAAGCATCTATTGGGCATTGGCATGAGAGACTCAAACATCCAACACTTAGATTAGTTAAATTTGTGGCTCAAAAGTTTGATTTACCATTCCCTAGTTCAAACTCCTTTAAGACTTGTGATTTCCTATGTATATGAAAAGATGCATTCCCTACCTTTCTGGAATCGAATTTTAAACCTATGGTACCTCTTGAAGTCATTCATTCGAACTAGTGGGAACTTGATCCTAAAATTAGTAGAGATCATTACAAATATTATGTCTTATTCATGGATAGTTCTCATTTACGTTGATTCACATGTTACAAACTAAAGTTGATTTTTTTTTTCAAAATAAGACTAACGTTGCATTTGGTTGTCACCCCCAAATGGTGCTTAAAGATTTGTTTGGCCATCCAAACCCCATTTTGGGAAAGTTTGAATGACAGACTTGGTTTATTAGAAACCCAGCTTGGCCCAGAATGCTGTTATAACCAAGTTATGAAACCCCTTTGATTTTTTACCCCAAATCAAGGAACAAAATTTGCTAGTAGGTGAAATCTTGTTTGTCAGAATGTAGATGATAGAACTAAACTCCACCATGGTAGGTAGAAATCATTAATCGTGTGAAACAACGTTCGCAGGAGGCGTCAGTGGCTGAACTATAGTCCACCATGGAAGGTGTCTATTGGGCATTGGTGATGGAAGTGAATGGCAGGACTGATGGTTTCGACCTTGATCAAGCAACCACATCATGATTTGGAGGCAATGAGACCATTAAATACCCCATTGGGCGAATGATGGTTTAATGTGGAAAGTATTGAGACCCTGCATTCTCCCAGCATATCTGGTAGTAACTTGCTATAAGTTGTGCTCCTTGCATATCTCCCTGCATTTGATGTGCTCTGTCTATAAGGTTGTGCTTAGTTACCTCAAATTTCACATTAGTAATTTTCCAATGGTCATTGATTCTGAAAATGAGAATGCCACCCTAGTATCATGAGCAGTTCAACCAACATATCAAGAGAAACTTAGCAGAGCCAGAAAGTCTAGGGAAATAGGATGACCTCATAGAGTAAAAGAACCAAGTTAAACAATCCTTTTTATAGTGGGTATCTGCAGATGTAACTTGTCAAATTATGTCCTTGTAGTTATGTTCCTAATTTATTTATTACAGACTTTAATATTTAAGTTAATTTAATGGATATGCTTTGCTTTAGTGAAATGTTAATCTTTGATTGATGTGCTTTCAATACAAGTGTTTTATGTTGGTCACTTTTACATTTTTCAAACAACTTGTGCTTATGCAAATTCATGATTTTTTATAATATTTTTCCTATTGTTTCTTTTTTTTTTGGTATGATTTTTTTGGGTGAAATTGAATGTTAAAAAAAACATGGCCTTTATTTTTTAGTTGTGAAACTTCTTGCAAGAAGAAATTATGTTTTGCATTTCTGTGCATATAGCTTTTTGTGCTTGATTCTGGTGATAACCCGACATCGTATATTCAAGGACATGCTTGCCTTGAACATAAATACTGAACAAGGGAAGACACTTTGCGATGCAGATCGTAATGTTTTTCATGGATTAGTTAAGTTTCTAGATCGGTAGCTACACATGATACATGCACATTAATTGCATATGTGTTTTGCAGAATCACTACTTCATATAAATAGTTGCCTATATGCTTGACACTGAATATACATGAATTACTAAACGAACGCCTTGTTAATCCATTCAGTCATGAGTCTGCTTAGGTGTGAGATTTTTTTTTTTAATATTGATTTTATGGATTATGATGTTGAATAATCCACCATTTCATTTCTTTCTTTTTTTTTTTGTTCACTTGCATCCATGTTTGATGGTGCCATTAGATCCCATGTCATGTACCGATGTAATTGAAGTTTTGCCTTCAATTCATGACCAAATTCATGTCCCAAGAAATGGATGTTTGATTAACACAAGGTAGTGAGAACTTTCAACTAATTATTTTTAGAGTTTAAACTTTATTGTTTAGAGGTGGTGGTGGTGGAACATGTTTGTGGTATGGCAAGCCTACAAATGAGAGAATTTGCTTTCAATGTGTAACACGAGATGGATACATAGAACATTAGAGAGCCATCTTGGTGTTTGTGTTGGGATCTATCTATTCAATGCCATATTTCCTCTTTGGGTATGATGAAATCACTCCTGCCCTGTACCCCTAGCTTAAAAACTATTTGAATCTTTTTTGTTACATTACTAGTTTACCGTGCTTACATATGACATCTCTTTCAATAGATATACTCTGTCATGTTGCATTTGCCTTAATGAGTTTTGCTACATTCAAAGTCGATCTATCAATTTGTAGGTGATATGTGTTGCAATAGATGTTGTCTTCTTCATATTTACTGCAAGAAGGGTAAATCAATCTCCTCAAAGATCTAGAGCGTCACACAATTGAAATATATGCAACTGAAGAGACATAGGATGTGTAAATGATTTTGAGCTTTTAACAATTATTGGAAGAGTTGCATTTGGGGAGGTTCATATGTGTTAATATATTCATAGTTGTAGCAAGACAAATTTTTATTCATGAGTTGATATGCACAGTTAATCTTTGTATTGCTGGTATTGTTACCACCAGGTTAGAGACAAGCTTTGGGAATGAATTTTGTAACCAATCACCAATGTTTATCGTGATGCTTTATTGAATGAAACGAAGTGATAAATTGTTGCAACCATATTCTGCATAGTGGGTGATTCTTTTTTTTTTGTCTACTGTAGTTTAACAGTCCTCAATGTTTAGCTGAATTGAATTTTAGAAATTTCATCAAAACTTGGTTTTTGTCTTCCATACAAAAACTAGATTTAACAAGTAAAAACTTGATTTAGATGTTGTTATCCAAACAAAAAAACCAGGTTTTCAAACCTGATTTAGAAAACAAAGTTTGCACAAAACCTCATTTCATTATAACCAGGTTTTAAGGGGTTGTCATACAAACACCTCCTAAGCATTTTCAGTCTCATGGCATTGCGAATTCACTGCTCTTGAACCTACCATAAAGGAAAGCGGCATAGTAAGGGACACCTTAGGCCTGGGCATCGGGCCGGGCCGCCGCTGGGCTGGCCCGGCCCGGTTGGGCCCGGGCTTGGGCCGGGAAAAAACTGGCCCGGGCCGGGCCCTGGCCGGATAGGGCGGCCCGGCGAGGCCCGACCCGGCCCGACTAAGCCTGTTTTAGTAAAAATAATTTTTTTTTAACAGTCTTTCCGAAAAATATAACATTTTTTTCAAAAATTTCGGTAGTAAGGTGGACCCCCTTTATAAATTTCGGGATGAATTTCTGAAAAGTATAACAGTTTTTCCAAAACTTTTGCTGATAAGGTGGACCCACTTTATAATTTATTAACTTTGATGTAAATGTGGCTGAAACCCTCGTTTTTTTCATTTCTTCATCGGATCTTCTCTCTCCTCACGGGAGCTCCTTCTTCTTCAAGCGAACGGTGGAATGGAACTTCTTCCTTCTCTAAAGGACTGAACCAGAGAGGGAAAATGAAAGGTGGTGGTCGGGGCGCTGGTGGGAGGCATGGTAGGAGCGGTGCGCCGGGGAAGAGGAGGCCTTAGGGACGACGACGGTGGGGCATGGAAGGTGGTGGTGGGGGCGTTGGTGAGAGGCCTTCTCCCCACTCGCAGCTCGCTCCCCTCCCACTCGCTGCCCCTCTCCCTCTCTGCTCTCCCCCTCTCCCTTCCCATCTCCCTATCCCTCTCCTTTTCCACTCGCTGCCCCTCTCCCTCTCTGCTCTCCCCCTCTCCCTTCCCATCTCCCTATCCCTCTCCTTTCCCTCTCGCTGCCCCTCTCCCTCTCTGCTCTCCCCCTCTCCCTTCCCATCTCCCTATCCCTCTCCTTTCCCACTTGCTGCCCCTCTCCCTNCCTATCCCTCTCCTTTCCCACTCGCTGCCCCTCTCCCTCTCTGCTCTCCCCCTCTCCCTTCCCATCTCCCTATCCCTCTCCTTCTTTGCTCTGGTCTCTCTCTCCCTCTTCCTCTTCGCAAGCAGTCCCGGGCGGGCGCCAAACGGGCCGGGCTGGGCCTGGCTTTTGGTGGCCAGGCCCGGCCCGACCCAATACCCACCCCTAGGACACCTCTTGTTTTTATATGCATGACCAACATGTTTTTGAAAAAAGGAAACACTAATGCATTGTTGGGACAGTTTTGCTTTGATGAAACATGTCGGGCTACCTAGCTGGTTTTGGTCTTATGCATTTAGCACTGCAACATATTTAATAAATGGGTTGTCTACTACCACCCTTCAATTCAAATTTCCATTTGAGGTTTTGTTCAAATGTGTGCCTGACTATGCCTTCCAAGAAATGTTCAGATGTGCAGCATATCCCAATCTCCAACCATATTGTAAGACCAAGCTTGATTTCAAGTCCAGCAAACATGTTTTCATTTTGTACTCAAACCAATAATGAGGCTACATTTGTCTTAACCTTAAAACCGAAAAAACCATTACTAGTAGAAACGTTATCTTTGATGAAAATAATTGCTTTAATTACAAAAAATGAATTAAAGTGTATGTTATGCCTAATAACATGTTCATTGTGGTTCCTTTGTCGATGCCTATCCATATCCCTCTAGTCATACTTAGTAACCCTCTTAATATAGATTCCACTCCAGACCAGCATAGTGAACCTAGTAAAAAAAAATAGAAGAACAAAGGTACCCACTTAACAACCTTTATCCACTTCTCTTGTTGCACAAGTTGTAGAAAACCTGGAACCAAAAACCTATAACCAAGCTGCCGCATCCCTATGACAATGAGATATATGTGGTTTACAAGAACAAGGCATAGAAGAATATGCCACCACTAAAAAATCACACTGTTAATGGACGCAAATGGGTGTAGAAGATTAAACATAGGGCATAAGACACACATTAGAGAGATGTAAAGCTCGCCTTGTAGCCAAGGGATATGATCAAATAAAAGTAATAGCTTATTTTGACACTTTCAGTCTCTAGTTAAACCTTCCATGGTTGACTACCTGGGAAGGTTTTCATGTCGCAGCTAGTGGGCTATGAAGATCATGAACACCCCTAGAATGTGTTCTAACTTCAAAGAGCCTTGTACGGTTTCAAACTAGCCCCACAGGCTTGGTACCAAAAATTGAGCAGCACTCTTTTGGATCTTGGATTTAAAATGTCTGCTATGGATATATTCCATGCATTCATAACAATCATGTAAAGGCATATATATGATGGTTTATGTTGATGATATATTGTCTGGTAGAAGTTCTGTTGTTTTTATTAAATCTTAGATTGAGAAACTTGGGCATACTCAAGGATTAAGGGCTATCACACTCCTTTCTTTACAGTCAGCCCATTACTCCCAAGGTCTATTGCTTTCATAGCAGAAGTATGCTTTGGATGTCTAGCATCACTCACATATGATCGGAGAAAAACCCATCCCCACTACAATGTCAGCTTCTATTAGTCTTGTCAAAGTTGGGACACTGTTTCAAAATGCAACTATATACTGACAAACTATGAGAGCCCTTCAGTATCATTCTATTACCATACCTGATCTTACCTTTGCAGTAAATAAGGTCCGTCAATTTAAGATCACTGGACTGTGGTAATGTAGGTTCTAAGATATGTAAGAATACTTGTCATTATGGTGTATTTATTAAACTTTGCTCAACCTAGGCTTTAAATGTTTTCTCTAATGCCTATTCAGCAAGGTGCCCAGATGATCTTAGATTCACTCAGGGTTATGCTATCTTTTGGTCATAATCTAATATCATAGATCTTGAAGAAACAAAATACTATTGCTCACTCTTTAGTTGACACCAAATACCATGTAGTTGCCAACACTGCCTCCGAAGTACTTCAGATTCAATATCTCTATTGTGACTTTGGTGTTCATTTGAGTAAGCTGCCACTATTTGGTGCAATAATGTTTCAACAACATATATAACAACAAATCCTATAATGCATCATAAAGTTAAGCATATAATCAGGTTAAGCATATAATCGACGTTCATTTCATTTGAGACCAAGTTTCCAAAGGCCAAATTCTTGTTTTCCATGTTCCTTCATTGCATCAACTTGCTGACTCTTTAATAGAGGCTTTACCAATGAGCAGTTTTTTGTCTCACCGTGTCAATCCTAGACTATGAGTTTTGTGTGTGTGTGTGTGTGTGTGGGGGGGGGGGGGGGGGGGGGGGGGGGGGGGGGGGGGGGGGGGGGGGGGGGGGGGGGGGAGCTGTTAGAGAGCAAGATAAGGTCCACAAAGACAATCCTCTCAATAAGGAACATGAGCAGAAAGGATCTCCACCAAATTATCATGACAATCCTTGTGGGATAAAGATATATAGGCAGCTATTGATGAAAAAGGAAAGAAACCACTTTGTAACAAGATAACTAAAATTAAGGAGAGTAGCAAATATCTCAAATGTTCACCCTCTCTTAATGATCTTTACATAAGCAACAATAAACTACCTTCGGTTTGATAGAGTTGAGTGGAAGAATCGTGGATGTAGGAGTGGCTTTCCTCTAAATCATGTTAAAAATCACTCTCTCTCTCTCTCTCTCTACCCCTCTCTTGCATGCACTCTCTTTGATGGCAGCGACAAGAACCAATCACAAAGGCTTGGCAACATCTTTTAGGAGAACTGAATGCAGCCAGTGAGCAAACAGTTCAAGTGATAAGAAATAGGTGCTGAGCTCGAACCGCAATATGGAATCAAAGAGGGTGCTAACACAAGGCAGCTCTAATGCACTGCAGCAACATCCTGATCTCTAGAAAAGAGAAGACCAGAGATGCACACTAAATGAAGATCAAACCCTTCGATATCATATTAGACTAATGCTGAAAGAATGAAACACATAATTAAAATGGTTGAGCATGAAGCCTGCATCCACTATCTCCCATCTCTCTGAGATTGTTCACGAGAGGGAATTTTTGTTTTATATTAAATGGGAATACAAATAGATCCATTTTCTGTAAATCTGCATATCTTTCCATTGATGTAATTTCTTTTTAGATCACTGATTGACATGTAGTATGGAAAAGATTTTTTTTTAAATCTTTGATGAATCCGACTGTTGTGTGCTGCCTTTCCCTTATTTCTAAAATTTTCGCAGTACATAAGTTTTTTGTGTTTCATGGCCTATTCACAAGTTTCAACAAGCTCTTTACATATCAAATACAAGCCAAGCCACCAAATGCTTTTCTCATTTCCATCCTTACTAGAACCGTGCGATCTCCATAAAACCAAAAAGAATTAGAAGAAATGAGATAGCGGGTTTCAACGTTGCACCCTAAGGCTAAGACCCATCCGAGAAGGTAATGCGCGCTGACCAAATGGATAGGTTTGTCATGGACTAAATTCTTGGTGAGCCCTGATACAATTAGGCGTTCATGCTAGAACTAGTGTCAGCATATCATTCCTAGCATCCATCACATAGATTTCATAAACGAATGGTCAAGGTCCCCTTGACGCAGACCTCGTAAATCTAACTATTTTTGCTGTTCTTCTCGTCAAACCCTCTCTTCCTCTTTGCAAGGCTCCTTAGTTGTTGAAAAGTCAATGCCGTTGGATGCTCCATACTTTTTGGGATAGCCAAAATTTAAGAAGTATCTGTCAAAAGCACTACATAAATCATCGTTGAAGTCACCAAAAACCGTTGCTGCGCTACGAACCATCGCTATTGCCAATACAAGGGCTGTCTTTTAACGATAAAGTTTAAAAACTTTAGTCTTGTCGCAACATCTAGCATTGTATGCATGAAACAGTCAAATGTTGTGGTCTTTATGGCTCTGAAAATTGCAGTTGTTTAGCCGGCTGGAGGATGCAACGCGCGGAATATTGGTGATTCTTCTGCCAATTTGTCGATTCCGCTTCAATGCAGATCAAGATGCCAAATCTCACATTAGAAATGGAAACAGGGAGTATGAGCCCTTAACCTTCAACCAAGTACAGCACCTCCGCCACAAAGAAATTAGAAAGGAAAAATTGAGGAATCCCAGAATCATTAGTTCTAAACTTCCAAAACTTTCTTAGTCAAATCCAACAGAAGTGATAGAATTAATTATGACGTCCAACAATCTAGCAACACAAGCAATAAACAAGTAAGTGCTCAACTATACGTAGGAAATTGGTGAGCCTATAAACAGTGTGGACAAGCAACAGGCAAGGCCAGCCACCCAGTGGATTCGAGTTGTGAGCAAAGCAGAAGCATGGCCAGAAGAAGGGGCCCTAGCTTTGGCAATAGCGGTTGTGGAATCGCTATTGCCAGCAGCTGGGGTAGGTAATGTCGAGGGTGGCAAGGAAGGAGGAGGAGCGAGGTCATGCGTCACCCTGATGTCTACCTTTTGGCCTCCCTCACAGTGACCGGGAAACCCACAGATGAAAAAATAGTGACCTCTGCTGTTCACCAGAAAGGTATCGTTCCCGGTGGAGTGGACCGCCAAGGGCGAGGATGTGTTGCACGAATGGCAGCTTGATCTCGTCACTTGAACCACATTGTGGAATTTGTTGTTATACTGGAACACTGCTGACAGCAAATGAGATCTAGTAGTTCAAAAGTTTTGAAATAATTGGGAAAGAAGAAGAAGAAGAAGAAGCGTAGTAATGAAAGTTCACCCGGGGCTATATAAATGAAAGAAGTGAAGCAGGGGTGGAGCCAGACGTTGGCTTGTGTGGGCGACTGCCCACACAGTATTCACTTATTAGTTTAACGCCCAACATATATATATATATATATATATATATACTTATTTATATAACATGTCTCATGTGAAGCATTTTGCTATGTAATTGAACTTATTAGAATTTTTGAATCAGCACTCCTTAGCCAAAAATATCATGTTTGGTGACTGGAATGTAGGGCTGTTCAACCAATCCAGCTCACTCAAGTCAACTCAAACTCGACTAGTTTGTTAAACGAGTTGCGTTCGAGTTAAGAAATAAACTTGACAACAACAAGTTGAGATGAGTTAAGTAGACTCGACTCTATTAAGTTCGCAAAAGACAATATATAAAAAAAGTTTCATAACATTATCAAAAAAAGTAAATTGCTCAAATGGATATGCATGGGTATGTGAGAGCTTTCATGTTCAAATCTATATGCGGTCTCTTTCTTTAAAAAATAATTTCTCTAATGAAATGTTTAGCTCTGAGCTTAATCGAGCTGAATCGAGACGGGTTCGAATCTTTAAGAACTCGAATTGAGTCAAGTTTGAGCTAATGAAATCAAGCTCGACTTGAGCTTGAGCCGAATTCGAGTTTCTTTCAAGACACTCGAGCTCGCTTAACTCTACTTGAACTTGCTTAAGCAGCCCTACCAATGAAGTGATCATCGTTATGAAGTGGGAATCATATGTTAGTGCCTCAAAAGTCAAAACACAGTATAAACATCCGTCTCCTAATTATTTATAGTACTCCTTCCATTTTTTTTCTTTTTTTCCGTCACCGTACACGTATGCCCTTTTCATTGTGGAAAAGGGACATAAGAGAAACCCCATAATTTTGGGCTTTTTTTAGACGACATATCAGAAAGGACATGATTTTTTTAGCCCCCATTAATTCATGCGTTTCGAAAAGGAATAGCTAGTTAGAGGCGTTCCTTGTTGATTTTATATGTAGTGGATGAAATTACCATTCATTGCGCAATAGAAACATGTATTGGCTAAGGTTCTTTCTTAGTGTCAATATGTTTTCTTAAAGAGGTGAAATCAAAGTTCTTAAATAAGTAAATTAATTGCACCAATAAACCCTCAGTTGGATTAGTGAAAAATGACAATTTCCCATTTCAAAAAATAAATGAAAAATATACCTAAGTAATTTAACCCTATCTAAACCTTCAGTAAAGAAAGAGAAAAAAAAGGAAACTTACTAATCTCGATATAACTGGAAAAGACTAACGAATTTCTGTCATAGTTGAAAATATTGTTGGTTGTATTTGGAGTGGATGGAAACTAATTGTGACGATGCACTGCTCATTTCCTCTATCTTGTTGCTTTGATTCCGGGTGAATAGTAGTACTTCATCTTACCGCTGGCTAAGAACCGAAGTCCCAACCCTTACCCCTACGGTACTAGGCTTATTCCGGTGTTTCAACTTGCATATTAGTTTAATCCTTTAGCAACATAGAGAATTATGCCAGAGGAGATTGCAACAGGCATTGACCACCTACCAACCACCCCATCATGTCCTTTGCAACAAGCATTGACCACCTACCAACCAGCCCCCATCATGTCCTTTGCAGCAAACCTCTTTAGGGATGTCTTGTTCCTTTCATTTTGTAGTACTTATTTTGTTGTAATTGTTGAAAAAGATCAATGAACTTATTTGAAGTGGCTCATTTCCTATAATAAAACCCAAACAAGGCTTGTTGTTACTTCTCAGTATTCTTTTTTAATAAATGGATGGAGGCCAATTGTAGAGCGTTTTTCGGAGTTGATTAATAATATGATATGATTATAATCCTTTTTGCTTTTATTGAGATTTCCCTATTTCCTCTAAAGAAATTTATGAGTTTACAAATTACAGCTTAATACTTGAGAAATTATAAAACAACTACCTCATTTTATAAAATAATTTTGAAAGACACACTTCATTAATGAAAATATTAAAATATACTGAAGAAACCTATTCTACTCCCTTAACAAAATAAAAAATTTTCAGAAAAGAAATTCCGTAGAGCACATTTAAGTCAATTTTTCACAATGTCATGTATTTGTCTTGGCAAAGCCAGAAATTTTTGGCTAAGGGGTACTTTAAGTTTAAATTTCAAATTTTTAAGAGGCAATCATATGTAAAAAACTAAAAACTAATGAAGTTTTATATGCAAAAATTCTTATGGGTAGTTGCCCGCAGCAGCTACAACCTAACTCTGCCACGCACACATTCTCTCCCCCCCCCCCCCCCCCCATATATATATATATATATATATATATATATATATATATATATATATATATATATATATATATATATATATATATATATATATATATATATATGGTACATGGTGGAGAACTTTTCATATGACGATATTTTCTTCTTCGTTAGGAATAAAATGAACTTCTTAAATATATTTTATTAGTTTTTACCTATGATCGATGCATGTCTTCGTGAACTATTTTATAAGGTCAGGCCGTTATTCATCATTTCTCATATGCGAGGCAACTATGTGCAAATATGTACGTACAAAATTGGGCGGTTATTTATAAATTTCTCTCCCCTTTATTTCTTATTTCTTTGCAGTTTCTTTAGTTTCCAGCTGCCTATGGAGCTAAACATCGCACGGACTAGGTGCACGCAATTAGTCGATATGCACAAGACGGGTTTGGGCGCAATTTTTTTGTTCGTATAAAAAAAAAAATATTTTCAGTAATTTATTTTTTTTTTTGTCTTCCATCTTTCTACCTTATTGGGGGCTTAAGTTCGTTATACCATGTCAATAAATCTGATTTGGATCACATGTCACAGTTTCGAGAAAAATTAGATATGAAAAAAAAAATGTATCCAATTAAGAAATCAGATCCGGTTCATTTTTAATAAATGACATCCGATTGGATTAGATTCAGATTCAGATATAAACAAATTAATGTCTGATCGGATTTAGTTCTAAACAAATATCTTATATCCAACACCCTTACGTTTTGAAAATTGGTCAGATTCGGTTTAAAATTTGGAGATTTAGATGTGAATGTAAGAAAATGATTCAGATCAGATTTGGATTGTGAAATTAGGTTTTGGATTGGGATCTGGATATGATTTTTATTCATTCATGTAATATAAGAAAAAACAGATATGACAAAAAGTATATCTTAATCAAATCCGATTTATTGACATCCCTACTAGAGTAACTGGAGTACTTTTGTACCTCCTTGCACCAAAAAACTTGTGCACACATATAACTAGGTTTGTTGATAACTCTTTCTGTGCACCCTTTTCTTATAAGCATGTCCATTAATACCTGTTCCAGTTTCCAAACGATCATTTCCTGTGGGGCGCTATGCTCCTATATATGCTAGTGTAGTCATGGGAGCGTCTTAGTAGTTAATGTACCTTGTCCCCATACAAGCCACCGATTCAGCCATGCACGTAGGCAGCTCCCATCAGTGGTAGGTACTTCTCCCACTCACCCTGAAAGGCTCGAACAAATGGTAAAGGCAAAGGATTGGGATTCATGCCCGCTAACTGAAACTTGACCAGTTCCACTTACAGATGGTACATTATTTCTCTCTAATTAATGTGTGACAGTGCGGCCCTGCTGCAGGTGGATAACCCCTATATATACAAAAATATTTACTAGAGTCAGCTTAACTATTTTTTCTAGATAATAGTTACTTTGGAGTTCTTAAATATCGACATACTCGAGGGGTTTCACTATATATATATATATATATATATATATATATATATATATATATATATATATATATATATATATATATATATATAAATTGGTAGGTATGTAACCTTAAGGTGCAGGAACTATAAGAAATCATCTTGACCATTGATCTTATTAAGATGAAAGACTGCAAGAAAATCAAGGCAGCTAGGAGATTATGGTCCTTCCAATATATATATATATATATATATATATATATATATATACACATGTGTGTGTAATTATACCCGCCGGATTTAGGGATAAAGACAGGAAGGGGTTCTTGCTGTCGTGATGTGCAAATAGCACGATCCCATTAATCAAATACAATGCAATGCATGATCAAGGAAAATAGTGAAAGTAAAATAAAGCATACATATGAGCAGTGTTCTTACGTATGTTATCTCCAACTTGGAAACTTTTGGAAGCAGACCATGACGTGTAATTGGTAGTGCCAACAGTCCAGCCCCCAGAATCTCCAACCATGTGATATTGCCCACTTAGCGTGAAGGTGATGGTGCACAATAGAATGAAACAGACCGCCAACAACTGAGGAGAAGCCATTGCCATGAAACTGGGAGAACAGAAACTCAAAGGACAAAGGATGAAGAGGAAGTTATTCTTGATTATATCCTTCCACCGGCAGAGTTTTGCCCATTGAGTGAAGGAAGCGTAAAGGGAAAGAGTGAGTCGCTCGCTAGCGGCCCACCACAACGCTGTTCATAATAACTAAATTTTGGTGGGCAGCCTTCAAGTATTGGCCATTTTTAGAGGAAAAGAAAAAGTGAAAGCAGCGGTACACTAACATGCTAGGTGTCATGTCCCCCTCAAAATCAGCCAGTGTGAGGTTGATTCTACTCATATCAATCAACTAATAAAAAGTTAGTTTTAAAAATTTTATTTAACATATTTTTAAGGCCCAAGCAAGCCAATTTGTTCTGCTGATACGCACCTGTTTTCATGCTTTTTCTAGTAAGAGACAGAGATGGAAATTTAACAGTATTGGTTGAAAGCAAATTTTAAATTTTTAAGAGGTACCAACATATTTTAAGGGGTACCAACTGAGAAAAATTGCTTACAAATATCAATACAAAAAATATTGAGAAGTTTTTTGGGTATGCGCCCCACAGCATCCTCCACCCCAGCCCACATATATATATATATATATATATATATATATATATATATATATATATATATATATATATATATATATATATATATATATATATCTTTGTTTGGCGCACTCGATAACTTTTGGCCTATTTGTTTGGCCATGTCTTCCGTAGCCAATTCCTGTTTAATTGAAATTAAGGAGCCGCGATAAAACAAATCGTTATAAAAAAGGCATGATACACAAGAAAAAGAAGTGAATGGTATAGACCGGCATGCATTTGACATGAAACATTGTGTTATTAAGACATGCTTTTTTTTATAGCACATATTCTGGTACTTCTTACTCTTGGAAGTTAAATCTCGAGTGATTATAAATGTTGTTTTGAATTCAATAATAAAAATATTTGACATAATCATACTGTGTTTCCAAAATTAAGAAAATGTATGGTAGTTTTGATACATATTGTAGAGAGTTCTTATCAAATGCTAACTCTCAAAGAATCTCTCGAGCCTGAAGCGTTACCGAAAGTGCTGCGGATGAGAATCACATAAGTTCTATTGCAAAGCAAACTGTGCGTCAGTGGTGGAGTTCAAACTTTAAGTAGTACTCATATGTAACAATATTAAAAAAGAATAAAGAATCAATACATAAATTAAATAAAGCTTTTATGCGTTGTTGTGGGCAATTGCCAGCAACAGCCGCAGCGTGGCTCCCCTACTGGTAGTTATAGATAGGCTACAAGTCACTTTACCTCTGTCCCCTATCTCATTAATGCGTCACATAAAGAGCTACAGGTTCATGCAATGGAAAGATTCTATAGGCATAGGAACAAAATGATCATTAGCCTCAAGGCCACAGCTAGCTCATCCATTCACAAGCACGGGGTCCCAAAGTTTCTTTTTTAATTTTACAAGACATGATTCACTGGTTTTTAAAAACACTGGCAACTATGATGATCGCTTGAATATGAAGATAGAGTCTTCCACAAAAGTCTATGTTGCTAGACTTGAAAGCAGTACTTACAATTCAGCCAGATAGTTCCTTCGTCTAAGCCTTTTTTTTTTTATCATGATCTGGTAATAAAGGGCGTTTTCTTCATAATCTTATTTAGACATTTTTTAGCGCATGATTAAAGTGAGACTCATGAGCTCCTTCCTTTCAGTTAAAATTTTCGACTATATATTTC
>JAANDH010000155.1:407077-500268 GCA_011799765.1 Nymphaea thermarum | reverse complement strand
ATATATATATATATATATATATATATATATATATATATATATATATATATATATATATATATATATATATATATACATATATGAAAATTGAATGACTCTAACTTTTTATAGTCACCTAGCCATCTAGTAGAATTGTTTGATCCAACATGATGGATGGTAAGAAAAAAATAAAAGGAAAACAATGAGGTATTTTTGTCATTTAATATTAACTTACACATTTTTCTTCTTCTTTTTCTCTTAGCAGTCGATGAATATGGTAAAAATCTGACCACTTGAATAAGAGACAAAAACCAAACCCATTAAACTTTATTGTTGTTTTTTTTTTTCAATCTAGCCTTGTACATATGATCTTAAGAGTGATTTAGTGAGGAACATATACTAAGTTAACCATTTTATCACTTAAATAATATTTTTAATTATGAAAAAAACAGCACTTATAACATCAAAATTTTGATAGTAAAAAGTTCAAGTTTGCTTTTTTTTTTACAAAAGTGACTTGAATTAAAGCTTTATTTATATTAAATTAGTGTTTATAAACGCTAGAATGATCACATTTTACTTAAAACACTTTTTAATACAAATTTAAGAGGACTGAAAACCAGTTTTATATATATATATATATATATATGAAACACCTGTTCAACAGTTCTTTAAGTCCACCTAATTCATAATTTGCTGTAAGGGCCACTGGTGCAGTTGATAGCCAGAAAGTATCTCTCTGGAACTAATTAAGGAGGGAATGCGGTATAAAAACTATTGCAAAATCAGATTCATTCTCTTGCAATTCGAACGGATTAGTATTCAACCAGAGTTCGGATAAGTGTGTTAGGGAAAGACCTACCATTGTTTGAACTATTTCAATTGGAGATGCGCCCGGGTGTCAGATTTTGAGCTTCCTTTTCCAATTTCAAAGACGTCAGCGCGATCCCTTACCCAGTTACGACCAAATTAATTAATTCTAGTTCGCAATTTGTAGCTATGATTAACGCAGCAATCGCGTTTTCTTTCTTTCCCAAAAAAATATTAGTGTTCAATCGGAAGCTTGAGTTGGGTGGAATCAATTGTAATCATCAGGCGTGGGCATATGTGCTTACCGAGTGGCTCCTCCACCAAAAAGCGAGAAAAGGTATTGAGGATGCTTGACAGAAGCATGCGGAAGCGCAATCATCTCAGCCACGCCAATAGCAAAATAAAAGAGACAAGTGTGAGAGAACCATGAAACTAATTTACAAGATCTGACGTCTATGAGGTGGTCAGGGCAACGATCGGGAACAGGGGCTGGTAGTGGCCGTTTCCTGTTTTGAATTATATGAGGGTGACCTTTTTGGGTGAGCGAGAGGTATTAATCTCACCACCCGAGAAAGGCCTGAAGGCCCCCATTCCCCCTGCCTCCGGGGTCTTGAGCTGCGTCGGTGTCAGCGATAGCAACGATGCACCCTTCAACTTGGATGTCGCGCCCTACCACCTTCAGACACAAAAACATAGCGCCCACGAGAATCGAACTAAAGACTTGCCTGAATACAGGCCCCTAACTCGACCAGCTACGCTATGCCCCTTGAGGCTATGAGGACGAGCTTTTATATTGCAAAAAATAAAGGAATACAACAACAAAAAAACAAAGCAAAAAATACAAAAAACTGTACAAATTATACAGTTATTCAACTGCTAGCTGAATCACATTCAAGGGGGTGGTGCCATCCCTAATCCGAAATTTATCGAGGATAGAACCATACACGGCATAAGTTCCTGAGGCAGACAAACAGGCCAAATGCCCCCTAAGAGACCTTTTCCATCTAGTGCAGTAAGATTGAACGTAGAGTATGTCAATCTCTCCTTAACCACTTGTTTGGTTGAAAGGAAAGGGAGAGAAAAGGAGGGATTGAGCAATTCCTCTTGTGTTTGGTTGGCTAATTAGAAATGAGGAAAAAGGGGGGAAAGAGAGAAAGTCTATTTGGATGCTAGGGGATGAAAAGGAAATAAAAGGAAGGGAAGGGATTGTGTAGTGTAAATCTAGTCTCTCCCAAATCGGACAGACTAGGAAGGAAAGGAAAGGAAGGAACATGAGGAGACCTGCCCACAATACCCCTTCATGAGGACCCACGTCTTGTTTAAGAAGAAACGAAAGAAGAAGGCCCCACGTCTTAAAGAAGTAACGGAAGAAGAATGCAAGCAAGGAGCAGGGCGGAAGAGCAAAGGAGAAAAGAAAAACAAAGAAGAAGAAATGGAAGAAGAAGGCCTCAAGCAAGGAAGGCCTCACATCCTGCTGCAAGGACGGTGCATTTTCGTTTTTCTTCCATCGCCCGCTGCATCTCTCTCTCTCTCTTCTTCTTCTTCTTCTGTTTCGTCTTCTTCTTCTTCCTTGTTTGTTTTTTTTTTTTTTGTACGCTTGTAACATCTGTATAACTTTCATTGACCTAGTCCTGAAGATTGGTATAAAGGTAGAGTGGGTAGTTTCTAATCAACTGAATCAAGTATAGTTGCAATACTGTTGCCTCCTTCCCCTCCAAGAGAAACAGGGCGCACTGCTGCTATACCCTGTTCCAACGCCGCTGCGACACCCTGTTCCAATGTCCATCTGAAACAAGGTGAGTTTTTCGCTGCCTTTTTCTGTTTTCAGTTGTTGTTGCTGTGTTTTTTATGATTTTGGTTGCCGCGTTTTTTTTTTTTTGGTTGCTGCCCACTTTGTCGCATGATACACCTTTTTTCAGTTTTACTATTGAAAGATGTAAATTCAACTTGCAAAAGACAAACTACATAATGATTCTGTCGATTTTCAGTTTTCTATAACTTTTCCAATTCAAATTCATGTGGTTTATACCATAAACAAGGGAAAAAATTAATTAAAAGCAAGTAGTCTGTACTCACCATATGGAAGACAACTGATCCATGTATAAAAATGGGCTAGTAACATCACAAATTTGAGATAGACAATCACAACTATCTGGAACAGCAATAATGTTTCTAATTGACCACTTCTTTGGCCCGTAGCTAAGACCTTGAAGTAGTATTTGGTCTGCCTGCCCCCACGCTTTCATTAACCGCTTCTACAAAGATCCAATCAATAGATTAATCAAAAGGTTCTGCTCCTTTGCTCAATTAGCTAAAGGTCGCGGTTTTCTATTTCTCACAGGGCAAAAATGCATTACCCTTGCACTGAAGAACCTTTACCTTGTGGAATGCTGAAATGTTGTAACCTGCATTTGAATGCTTTCACTTGGCGACAGAAAAAGGGACTACTAAGTGAGAGATCGGACCAGCTTACTGTTTATTGCTAACAGTGGTGAAGCTTTTACTCCATAAACAGGGTACACGTTAAGGCTTTCAGGAGGGAAGCACCACTCTTCACCATAGGTGTGCTGCTATGCCAAACAAAAGAAAAAACAACAATCCACAACGAAAGACAACACAAAAGACTTATGTGGCAGAAGGGGGGAAAGGAGCAATATCACAAGCATGGCAACTCATTCTTCAATCAAAGGTTCAAAAATGAATGGGCGAGCACACCTAAGGAAGAATGGATATAAGTCCATTATAGAGAGGTGATTTCATATCATCATGTTTTCAAGAAGAAAGGAAAGGATTCCCTTTGCCAGCTAGCCGACCCATCGAATAGACGGAGCGAGCTTCATCCAATGGAGAAATGTGTTGGCAAGGCCAGGAATCAGCATTATTCCTTTTGGGAAACTGATGGAGTGGAAGACAGGACTTCTCCTCAATCCCACAATCAAGCAACGGGGAAGACTGAAACAAAGAAAAGATTGATACTAACAAACCAAACATAACAAAGGAAATCAAGGGCTTTTTTCTCAATTCATCAACTAAAACTAATGAAGCGACGTGGGGTGTGCTCGCATTTTATACCACTCTTACACATACTAAATGGATCTAGTGAACTCCTCCAATCCAAATGATTTAAAAAGAATCCAATAAATCCCAATATAAACAAAACCATTAGACTATTCGAGATCCAACTTGGGTTCACTATGTCTATGCCTGCGAAGAACTAAACCGACACCTTTTCTGACCTTTTGTCAAACGTGCAAACCTTCTCACTCGTGCCATAACCTACCTTGAGCCATTACACGTGCATGGATCCACATTGGTGCTATCGACTTACACTCTCATTGAGCATAGATCCTTGGAAACCTTTAGCAAATCCAGATCTAGTAGGTCCCTCTGAACTCCCTCTTCATCATAACCAAACCAATGTCTTCAACATGGAAAATAATGCCCTAACTAACGGCCTGTTTGATTGGAAGGAAAGGAGAGAAAGGGAGGGATTGAGCAATCCGTCATATGTTTGGTTGGCTAATTAGAAATGAGGGAAAGGAAGAAAGTCTGTTTGGATGAGAGGGGAAGGAAAGGAAAGGAAAGGAAAAGGAGGGATTGTGTAGTGTAAATCCAATTCCTTCCAAATCGGATGGATTGGGAAGGAAAGCCTCCTTCCTCTCCAAAAGAAACAGGGCACACTGTTGCAGTACCCTGTTCCAACGCCACTGTGACACCCTGTTCCATCGTCCGTCTGAAACAAGGTGAGTTTTTCTCCGCCTTTTTCTGTTTTCAGTTGCTGTGTTTTTTTCTGATTTTGGTTGCTGCGGTTTTTTTATTTTGGTTGCTGCCCACTTTGTCGCATGATACACCTTTTTTCAGTTTTACTATTGAAAACGTAAATTCAACTTGCAAAAGACAAACTACATAATGACTATCGATTTTCAGTTTTCTATAACTTTCTGGATTCAAATTCACGTGGTTCATACCCTAAACAAGGGAAAAAATTAATTAAACGCAAGTAGTTTGTACTCACCATATGGAAGACAACTGGTCCATGTATAAAAATGGGCATGTAACATCACAAATTTGAGATAGACAATCACAACTATCTGGAACAGCAATAATGCTTATAAATAATGGCTGGATTATAGCTTTTCTTTATTTTTTTTGTTGTAATAGGCAATAAATTTAGCATAAATTTTCTTTAAAATTCAAACCACCTCTTGATAAGAGAGAACAAACCCTTACTCTAACTTGCACTCGTTCCCCTGGACAAGGGAGACTTGGAACCCTGCATGTGAAAATTGCCCTTCAAAAATACTGAAACTGTGTAAATAGCTGCCACTCTCCCACCCTTTCAAGCAGAAACGTGCATACATGTCAATCGTGTTCCCCATTGGAAAATCTAGTAGTGCCTCAGAAGGGGCTCAAGTACTATTAACCTTTGTAGAATTATAAGACAAACATATTGAACATTGTTTTGTATTCCCTAACATACTAAAAGAACTTGGAAAATGCCAAGTGAGAAAATGAACGGGTGCCCCTTTCTTAGCATGGTAATTGACATTGTAAGACAACCAAATTATGAAAACTAACATTATATCTGCATAGAACATGCTAATAATGTGATGTGCAAGACTAAAAAGGTTGCCAAATCTCCAGATAGAATCTTTTCTTAGTGCAAAAATTGGACAGATAGTGTTTGTTCTTGCCCATGACAAGACATACATCCTCACTGCAAGGAGTTTGGTAACACTGACGCTCACTGTTTTAAGTTTTTCTGTTTTATTTCTATTTCAGTATTCACAGAAGTTCACGGGTCGGATCAGCAGTTAGGACTTGTAATAAGCCCACCCATTGGAGCTGATACGTATGTATATATATCTCTTAAGGGGGAATTAAAACCCTAAGTAGTTAATGAAAAACTATCGAGACTGGCTTTGCACTTACCTCTGTGTGTTAAGGTTGACTCTAGCATGAAGAATAGCTGTTGAGAACTACCAAACAGCCACATTTTTTCACTTCAGGCATGTCTCCCTAGTTATAGCAGGTGATGCTCATGGATTTCAAACTGTGACTAGGCTATCTGATGTTGAGACCCTTTGTTCGGTCTACTAAACTTGCAAGGTGGCCTGCAGCTGCTGGCCAGAGAAACTGAGCTGATTCCCTAAGTCGGTCCAACCATACGTCAAGTTGGTCAAATGTGAACTTATGGTCACAAGCAAACTACCTACAAAATATGTTCTTGTAGGAGAAAGCAAGTGGTCAGGGTATGACCTTGGCTGCACCAGCATATTTCTGTTTTAGTCGTCCTTAGACTGATACAAATCAAGATATGGACAACTTCGTTGTGTGCTTCTTTAAGGGTTGAACTTTGCTTTGTGGGTTTGGCTGTTGGCAAAAATCCTTGGTCTACTAAACGTCAAGGTGGGATGTACATGGACCGGATTAGTTTTGCCACTTTGGCTGTTGTATTACAGATACAAATAATTTCATTATTGTTATTAAAAAAATTAAACCAGCACTGCCACTAAATACTGTAGCATCACAATTGTTCCATCTCTGGTGCTATTTCAAGCCGTTAATCACTTGTAATCTATGAACACTGGCGTTTAATGAGACGTTGATTAAAAAATTTCTGGCGCCATTTTACGTGCCACAGCTGACGCTTCTCTGCCGCTAAAAAAACCGTCAATCATATCGGTTTTACTGGTGCCACTTAAGCGCCAATGTAGTGGTCAGCTTTGACGCTTCAATTTTCCACCCGAGCTGATGGCAGCGGCGGCTGGAGCACTGACGCGATGCATGTCAGGCTGTTAGCGCCAGTGTTCGTTTTCACCGTTCATTTTCACGGGGCATATACTTGCGGCAGAGTTGACCCCAAGAGAGAAAAGCGAGAGGTGTGGGGTCCTAGTTGTTGAAGATATGCGTGTTATTGGCAAAGAATGCACCCATGCACACGTCATGCACAAAAAGTTACAAACAACTGGAATACCAGCCATTACGGTGTGATGCCATTGTTTTTACTTGGCAAAAAAAGTTGCATGGGAAAAGCAATAAAAGCCAATAAACCAGAAACAAAGAATGAGTAGAACTAGATGCATGCAGTCCTAAGTGATAAATGGCTGCATCCAAATCGTAGATGCGGCCTATGCATAGAAATATTGATGACATCATGCTTACAATAAACAAAGATTGCAGCATGCTTAGAATAAACAATCGATCACAATAAACCAAAAGCGCCATACTAAACAACACAATAAACAGAAAGACAAAACCAAAAAAGAAAAAGGAAACATGGAATAGACAAGTAGCTGCAGGTGCACAAAGGGGGAAAAGTCTGACGGTGATCGATTGGGGACGAGTGGGAAACCAACCGGCGGGCAGCAGCCAAGCAAACAGCGGGGGACGTCCGACGTTGATAATGGCCAGAAAGTTAGGATACTTCCTGAGACTGTAGAGTGGAGGCGCGTATGGGGAGAAGACGACGGGGAATAGAGTGAAAGGGGTCCTTGTTGGATGGAGGTGGCAGAGAGTGAAGGGGTCAGAAGGGACGACGGATTGGATTCGAATCAAATATACTTTTTACCATATTCAATTTTTCGAATATTCATATATTCGTATTCGGACTTAGATTTGAATTTGGATGAAAACAATTTTATGCCATATCTGAATCCGACTTTAAAATCTACATCCAAATCCGATCCGAATCCGAATTTTAAGTTATATTTGAATCCAAATTTTAAGTTATAT
Source organism: Nymphaea thermarum (assembly GCA_011799765.1). Classification (NCBI taxonomy): domain Eukaryota; kingdom Viridiplantae; phylum Streptophyta; class Magnoliopsida; order Nymphaeales; family Nymphaeaceae; genus Nymphaea; species Nymphaea thermarum. The sequence continues at coordinate 492,744 of JAANDH010000155.1, read as the reverse complement.
CCGAATTCGAATTTTAAGTTATATCCGAATCCGATCCAAATTCCACTTTTAAGTTATATATGAATCTGACTTTTAAGTTATATCCGAATCCAATTTATGATTTTTAAGCCATATGTAAATCGATCCAAATCCAATTTATGTACAATATATATATATATATATATATATATATATATATATATATATATATATATATATATATATATAATAAACACCAAATGAACTATGAAACCCGTTCTTCACATCACACTAGAACAAACTTGACTGGTGATCATTGTCATACAAAAAATTAAAATTTGCTCCAATGTGCTTCAATTAACTCAGAGAAATTAAAATAAAAAGTCAAACTAGTAAATGCGTGAAAATTTTTATCTTCATTTCTTCAACCGTACCCAGTACTAGAAGTAATTGTCATACAAAAAATTACTACCGAAAGCAGAATGTGGGATGAAAAGAAGTTACGTGAATTGCATAATTCAGGTTTTCTTAGTAGATGGCTACTATCCGAGAATTGAAATATTTTCTTTTTGATTAGTTGCTAATAAGAATGTATTTGAGATGTCATTGCCAACATAAAAAGCAACCAAAATGAACCAAAATCCTCGTAGCATCTTTAAGTAACCATGTCCCTTGCTTTCACAAGTCTGAACAGCCAAATTTGATTCTCTTGCATGCTAATGTGTACCCAGCAAGTTTCTGCACTTGTTTGCCTACTGCCACAAGATTCATGTCTCAAAGTTGAAAGAGTTCCTTATACAACTTCCAGCTCCAACATCACAAATCATCAAATCTGGGAACCATCTTTCTGCTCACAGCAAGGAGTAATATAATATAGAACATGTGAAATAGTAAGAAATCCTTTGCATTGATGTTATTCATACCAACCTCTGTTGAAACTGAAAATGATAAGCTATCAAGATTTTATAACAAAAGCTGGATCTCACTAGACTTCTTGGTCAGCTAAGTACTAAAGTCTGTTGTTGCAGATATCAAAACAACTCAGCGGAACATCTTGTTTACTATAGCACAAAGAAGTGGAAACTTCAAAATTAAAAGAGTAACCTGCATAAGATCATTAAAAGCATTTACCTATGATGCAATGGAAGATACAAATTGGATTACCGCCCCAAAACAAGACAGCAGCCAATAAAAGGCACGACATACCTTTTCTGAACCCTTGCAGCATCTCTTTCTGATTTTGTAATGTTCAATTGTTATCTGCATCTCAGAAAATAATGATACTTAACATATAGATATAGTGAAGGTCACAGAAAGAAAAACAACAGAGAAGGTAACTTTAGCCTAATACAATCGAACAAACCTACACATGGAATTCAAACTACTTATCAAGATGTAGCCTGTGGCTCGATCAACATCTAGTGAATTTGCACCAACCACCTTTTCAGGATGTGTTTTCCTTCTTCGTAATTAGACCTGCCAAACGCCTCCTACAACTTCTCTTCCCTTCATCTAATTCTTGAAGAACATGAAACCTAAGCAAAAGTTATCGAACATATTTAAAAAACTGATAATGGAAGCAAAATAGCATAAATGAAAATACATCACACAAATGTCACTGCCACTAGCAGAAAGGATATCACTCAAATAACAGAAGATTCACATGCAAGTTGGTCTAGAAATGCTAAACATCGTAGGAGATACCAACATTTCAAGAAAGATTGAGAAACAGCAAGAATATTGAAATTTAAATTTGAAGCTAACAATTGAAAAACTGAAGCTTTTCAATCAAATTTATGAATGCATGTATCACAGTGAAAAAGGTTGCACAGTGAACGTAGGAACGCTTATCTCTTTGTACAAAAAATAAAACATGCCTTTTATGTGTACTAATTGATATTGCAAAACTTCCAACGTGACTAATAAAGCACAACTGAAGACCAAACGAAAAGAGGACGAAAAAGGGGAGTATAGCTTTCATTAACTTAAAAATTTTTTATGATAGAGACCATTTAGGCGCTCGGTCAAATTCAAGATGAAACGAGGCAAAGCAAGATGACCATTTAAGCTAGACAGGATTAACAATAAAATGATGCAAAAGTATCTGAAAGAATAACAGCTAAAATTCCCTTTCAGTTACCTAAAGATTTTAATCAACCTCCACCTTTTGTAAATGCCAGAAGCAGGTGAATTAGAGCGACGACCAACCTCTACTCAGAGAGCCACTGCAAAACCAAACCGAACTATAAATTATTCCACAACCATATAATAAGCAAGCAAACGAAGTTATAACAAGGAAGGATCCCAAACCTCTACAGCAAAGCAATGAAAACAAAGGTTGTTAGCATTTATAGCCATGAAACTGAACCCTAAATTCTCTCCGCCTAAATGTGAGTCATAATAAACTTTCGTCAAATAATTGGCTCCACTGATTGAAAGAAAAATGTTATCATTTTTCACCCATCCCCACTACGAAAACAAGTACATGCAACAACTTTCATGTTTATGAGAAATGTAAAGATCGACACCAATGATCAACCTCTTGTTAAGATTCCTAGAACAATCCATAAAACTTTGACAGATCTCTACACAAAAAACTGAAACGATTGGGTCCCTAGCTTTAATGTTCCACCAGACGAAGAGAGGTTGCAGTCTAAATGGTGGACTTCTACCACTCTTTCGCTTCGATTTGATTCATGGACCAGCAAGTAAAAGACGTGGACTTTAGTCCACCATATTTGTCTGTTGGTGTGCTGCAGTGAAGGGAAACCCTTGAAGTTTTTAGGAGCAGCGACAGTGACAACATCGGTACGGCGACGGTGGTGATGGCGGATGTCAGAACCTTAACCGTAAGGGTCTATCGTGGCTTCAGGGCCATAGTTAGTACAGTTAGAGACCATGGCATTGTGGCATTATATTCCTAGTTAGTGATAGTTAAGGTTCAGTTAAGGTTGAATTGCAGTTATTCCAAGAAGTGTGCTATTCTACAAAATTAGCAGCAGTAATCCTAGTTAGTGGGTCTGCCACGATCCCATGTTTTAGACCTCCACTTCTGCTAGAGGAATATAAGGCCTGTAATTGTGATGGAACTGATATAACTTTTTGTCTCAATTATTCTCTCTATCACTTTGTCTCCCTCCTACTCTCCTCTCTTCCTTACCCTTCCTCAAAGATATTCCCTTTCCACAACCAGACCCTTACAAGTGGTATCAGAGACAGCAATGACTACACGCTCCAAAGCCATGGACAGCAAATCACCCGATGAGCATGTCCAAAGGCTGGAGTCCTCCATGGCCGACTTCCGCCAAGAATTCAACCATGGCCTTCAGGAATACTGGCTGCGAATGGAACAATATTTTCAACGCGCCGACCAGAGGTTCAACGAATTGCAGGAAGCGATCGCTTCCTGTCCTACTGTTGGGAAAGATTCCGATAACAGAGGGCTATTAGGTACATCACCTTATAACCCCACCACAATGGTGGCAACAACTTTCATTACAGCGGCATCCTCAACTTCAACCGCTTCGGGCCCAACCACAGTCACACCGATGGTACAACATTCCGCTGACATTTTATTGCATCTTAATTTCCCGGAATTCACTCCTACTAATCCCAGATATTGGATTCGAAAATGTGAGCAATACTTTGATGTTAATGACATTGACGTACCCCGCAAGGTAAAGTTAGCCCGACTCCATCTCAATGAAGAAAGGGACACCTGGCTATACAACTAACTCTCCCAAAACCACGACCCCACCTGCGCTCAATTCATGGATCGGTTATGTGAACGGTTTAGAGATCAAAATTATGATAGTATGATTGCAAAATTCAACCACCTGAAACAAACAGGAATTGTCGTTGATTATATCAAGCGATTCGAGGACCTAAAAGGCCATGTGCTATGTGAGAATGTCACCCTCTCAGATAAGTATGTCATTTCTTGTTTTATGGACGGACTATCTGACTCACTTCAGTCCCTCCTTCGAGCTCATGCTCCCCTACCGATTAGGGAGGCCATGGCAAAGGCCAAGTTTCACGAAGCCGCCTTGAAGTCCATTGCCAAGCACCCAAATTTTCGTAGCTCACCGCAGGCCCCATTGAATTCCAGAGGAGCCAAACCGTCACGGGAAACCCCTCCAATCAAGAGGGACACCACTTGCTACCGCTGCAATGCCCCGTGGTTTCAAGGATACTCTTGCAAACCTCGTCCGGCCGGTGAAGCTCATGTCTTGGATGAGGCCAGTTCCGACGACGGCAAAGTGGAAGTCAACCCAGGCCCAACCCACGATGTGCAGATTGTGGAACTCTCCATGCACGCCATTAATGGTAGCAGAAGTATCAGAACCTTGAAATTGAGGGGGCACATTCGCCACAAGCCGGCCTTAATTCTGTTAGGTACAGGGAGTACCGCCACTTTTATTAATTCCAAGTTGCTTGATGCTCTTCACTTGGATGTTTTGGATTGTCCAGAGATGACCATTGCCCTAGCCAATGGCACCAAAGTTGTGTGTTCCAAAATTTGTCCTAACTTGGGCTGGGAGATGTGTGGGAGTCACTTCCGATGTGATTTTCGCATTCTCGATCTTGGTACTTACGACATTGTCCTTGTACTGATTGGATGCAGGAGGTGAACCCGATAACCTTCGATTTTGTGCAATCCTAGGCAACCATTAAGAAGAACGGAAAGGAGGTTGTTCTTAAGGGCCATCATGGTGACTCCAAACAATTGGAGGAGCTAAGCTGTCTGACTATTGATTGTCCTCCCAAATGCATTAACATCCAGAATGTCGAGCAAGTGGTTTGGGTATTCGAGGTGGATGAAAGTAGCAAGACGACAACACTTACAAGGCCGAATTTAAACGACTTCGCTACCTGCGAAGGGCTGGAGTTTCCCATGGGATTCCAAAAACAGCTACATCTCTTGCTCCACTCTTTTGCCGACATATTTGAGTAGCCCAATAAGCTTCCCCCCCTGCGTTCTCATGACCACGGGATCACACTAGTTCTAGGGACATCCCCAGTAGCAGTACACCCTTATCTCTACCCCTACCACCAGAAGAGGGAAATAGAAATTCAAGTGCAACACCTCCTGGATGCTGGATTTATCTGTCACAGTTGTAGTCCATTCGCATCACCTGTCTTGCTCGTCAAAAAGAAGGATGGAAGTTGGCAAATGTGTGTGGATTATCGACAACTCAACAATCGGATTATCAAAGATCGATATCTGATTCCCATCATCAATGACCTTCTTGACGAACTACATGGCGCAAAAGTATTTTCCAAGCTCGACCTCCGGGCAGGGTTCCATCAAATTCGTATGAAGGAGGAGGACATTCCTAAGACAACATTCTAAACACACCAAGGCCATTATGAGTTTCGGGTCCTACCTTTCGGTCTCACTAATGCCCCTGCCACCTTTCAGTCATTAATGAATCAGGATTTGGCCTCATTCTTGCGTCAATTTGTTCTAGTCTTCTTTGATGACATCTTAATCTATAGCAAGAAATTGGCATTGCACACTGAGCATCTTTTGATGGTGTTAGAGTTACTCCGATGTGAACAATTCTATCTTAAGTTATCCAAATGCGAATTTGGCATGGCTCGAATAGACTACCTTGGCCACGTCATCTCAGGAGAAGGAGTCGGTATCGACCCAAAGAAGGTCGAGGCAATGAGAAACTGAGCTACACCAAAAATGGTAAGAGAATTGCAGGGCTTCCTCTGCTTAACTGGTTACTATCGCAAGTTCATACGAAACTATGGTGTGGTGGTGTAACCCCTGACTGAGCTCCTCAAAAAGGATGGCTTTTGCTGGTCTTCGGAAGCGGACGAGGCTTTCGGGAAACTAAAGCACCTCCTATCAACTTCTCCCATCTTGGCATACACTGATTTTAATGGTGAATTTGGTTGGAGACAGATGCATCGGAACGGGGCATCGGAGCGGTCTTAACTCAAAATGGACATCCAATCGCATACATGAGCGAAGCATTAGGCCCTCGTAATGCAGGATTGGCCACCTACGGGAAGGAATTGATCGTGGTTCTATCCGATATAACACAGTGGCAGCATTATTTGGAAGGGGCTCATTTTGTGATCAAGACGGACCATCAGAGTTTACAATTCCTCTTGGATCAAAAGGTTCATACAGATCTGCAATAGAAGGGTGTCTCTCGCTTGATGGGGTTGAATTTCTCTATTGAGTACCGACGGGGCTTCGATAACAAGGCGGCAGATGCCCTATCGCGCTTCATGGAAGTAACTAAGGTCGAGTTCCCAACTACGGATGAGGTGCTAGCTATTTCATCGGTCATTCCAGCCTGGAAGGCTTTGATTGAAAAAAGTTATCTAGGAGATGCCAAGGCAACTCAAATAATGGAGAAGTTATTGATTACGCCAGATAGTAGACCAAACTTCAAACTGCTGCAAGGTCTACTGAGGTACAAAGGGCATTTTTATATAGGGAGTTCCGGAGATCTTCGTCAAGAGATCCTTCAACAATTACACAACGCAGCAGTCGGAGGGCACTCAGGCATATTAGCAACTTACAAGCGAATAAAACAACACTTTTATTGGTCTGGCCTCAAGGGGGAAGTTGCTACCTATGTTGCTAAATGTGACATCTATCAACAATGCAAATCGGAAACCGTGGCAAATCTCGGTTTACTCAGCCTCTGCCAATTCCAACGGGCAATTGGAAGGATATTGCACTTGATTTCATTGAAGGACTGCCAAAATCACATGGCATGGATGTAATTTTCGTGGTAGTGGACCGTTTTTCTAAATACGGCCACTTCATTGCCTTGGTGCATCCTTTCACGACCATCCAAGTGGCACAAGCACTCTTTGACAATGTGTTCAAACATCATGGACTTCCCGAAACAATAGTCTCAGACCGAGACAAAGTCTTCACTAGCAACATGTGGCGAGTGCTCTTCAAAACTCTTCGCACGCAGCTGGCCCTTAGTTCAGCAAACCATCTCCAGTCCGAAGGGCAGTCGGAGAGACTCAATCAATGGCTGGAACATTATCTAAGAGCGATGTGTTTCAATCGACCGCATACTTGGAGCATATGGTTATCCTTAGCTGAATTCTGGTACAATAGTACCTACCATACTACCATCAAGAGCTCACCGTTTGAAGACGTTTATGGTTACTCGCCACCTCCCATTCCAGGACTTTGAGACGAACAACCCTCGGTGGCCGTGGTTGCAGACTATACCACCAGACATGCTCAAATGGTGTGCTTGTTGTCTGAATCCCTTGCTCAAGCCCAGAATCGCATGAAAATTCAAGCTGACAAACGACAAAGCGAGAGGAAGTTTGCCATAGGAGATTGGGTGTTCTTGATGCTCCAGCCTTACAGGCAAAGTTCAGTGGCAATCCATACCAACTTCAAGCTTGTGGCCAAATATTATGGACCTTTTCGTCTCCTAGCTCAAGTGGGATCGGTGGCTTACAAACTTGAATTACCCTCTTCATCCGCCATCCACCCAGTTTTTCATGTGTCGTTGCTTAAGTGTAGAGTTGGTGAAGGGCAGGTACCCATCACTACTCCACCGGTCACTGACAAGGATGGTTAAATTCTGTCTGAACCAGAAGCGATATTGGAATGCTGTTTGGTGAAGCGGAACAATGTGGCCGTAGTCAAGTGCTTATCAAGTGGGCAAATCTACATTATGATGAGGCAACATGGGAAGATTACAATGCGATTAAGTCTCAATTTCCAATCATATCAGAGTTGAATCAAACAGATATTCTTGAGGACAAGAATCGCTTCGAGGGAGATCGAATGTCACGACCTTAACCATAAGGGTCTGTCATGGCTTCAGGGCCATAGTTAGTAGCAGTTAAAGATCGTGGCATTGTGGCATTATATTCCTAGTTAGTGATAGTTAAGGTTCAGTTAAGGTTGAATTGCAGTTATTCCAAGAAGTGGGCTGTTCCACAAAATTAGCAACAGTATCCTAGTTAGTGGGTCTACCACGATCCCATGTTTTAGGCCTCCACTTCTGCTAGAGGAGTATAAGGCCTATAATTGTGATGGAACTGATATAACTTTTTGTCTCAATTCTTCTCTCTATCACTTTGTCTCCCTCCTACTCTCCTCTCTTCCTCACCCTTTCCTCAAAGATATTCCCTTTCCATGACCAGACCCTTACAGCGGACTAGTAGTGCGGCGATGGTGGCGATGACGGACCGGCAATGCGGCGATGGTGGTGATGGCGGACCGGCAATGCGGTGACGGTGGCGATGGCGGACCGGCAGTGCGGCGACAGAGATGGTCACTGTGCGGCGACAGTGGCTGTACTCGCACAGACAGAGGCAGAGCCATAGCCATAGCCGCACAACTTTCTCTTTTCAAATGAAAAGAAGGAAGAGTAAAGACCAAAGGCAACCTCGGTAAATAGTTTTTATCCTAAACCGGCGAACCGGTTTATCCAATTCAGTTGGTTATACATTGAATCGAGTTTAAACGAGTCGAGTTCTTGGTGTTTCGAGTTCGACTCGTTTATAAATGATTTGAGCTCGAGCCAAGTTTTTTCAATTGAGTTCAAGTCAAGCGGCATTAAGTCGGTGTGGCCACAGATGGTAGAGAGGAAGGGGAGAGAGAGAGAAAGAGAGAATGAGAAAGAGAAGATGAAACAAAAAAGTTAAAAATGAAAACAAAATAGTCATAACCTAAGTCGATAAAACGGTTTTGGTGGTTCGGTTAACCGGTTTATGAAATTAGGTGAAATGATTTTCAGTAGTTCAGCCGAGCGTCGACTTCTTACAAATCGAACTCAACTCATTTAATATTTCGAGTACAATAACTTTAACTTTAAACTCGTGCTCAGTTCGTTTATTAATGAGTTGAGCTTTTCAGAATGAGTTCAAGTTAAGCCCGAGTTGGTTCAACTTGTTGTACAGCCTTATTCCCAACCCTCATTATTAACTAGTAATTAAATATCTAACATCATAAATCACAAGAAGAAGAAGAGAGGAGAGCTGACAAATCAAGAGTGAGACAAATTAGTGGTGGATTGGTGGATTTCTCTTCTCGGTTTTTTCAAGTTAAGGGTTTCTCGAGTAGAGCGAACAGATACCACTGGTTGTATTTCATGTTCAGCTTCATCATTGGTGTGGGAAGACGTGTTTGAGGAAGAACCACCAATAAAAATGATTTCTTTTTAGAAGCAAAGGGCAACAGGTGGGAAGCTTCTTTGTCTCTATTTTTTAATTTTTTTAATATATGCTTGATTTTTAAATATTTTTAAATTTTATTTTTTATAATCAAAATACATTTCAAATTAGGGGCATTTGGGCCCATTTCAAATATGTACAAAAAGTTAAATATTTACATTATATATATATATATATATATATATATATATATATATATATATATATATATATATATATATATATATATATATATGCATTTCAACGAATCAAGTTTTTTTTACCGAATTTGATTATAAATTGTTTTATATTTTGAAGTTTTAGATTTTTATAATTTTTTTATGAAGAAATATTTATTACTTAATTTTCACCTAGGTGGTTAAGATGTTTTAACTGTTAGCTTATCAATTTTCCTAATAAGTTGTTCATGTTCATAATTTGTCATATTTAATTTCTATGTCATCAAGTTGTTTAAAGAAATGTTATATTATTTTCACATACATTCTTTGATAAATTCTCATTTTTTAAATACTTGTCGAAAACAACTAGTATATTAAACATTAATTGGTTTATTGAACAACTAGTATATTTGACATTTATACTTTTTTCATATTAAATGAGTATATTGAACATTGATTGGTCAATTTTTAAATAATAACATATTTTGATTGAGTAAACTATTATTTCATGACGATCTTTTATTAGAATTATTAAATTAGGTGACTCATATTATTTCATATTTAAAAAATACATTATTTATTTTTTTCTCATTTCATTAAGTTAATTGAAATATTTTGCATTACATATGGAAAAATAGCGTTCAATGATATATCAAATAATTTATTAGTGATCTTAGCTTTATTGCAATAGGTGTTTTTTTACATAAAATTGTATATTTAATTCAATTACATATTAGATAATATATCAAATCGAACAATTTGTTGTTTTACTACTTGTTAAAGGTTTTCGTTTTCAAATTTGTGAATTATTTACTATATATATATCAAATAACTAAGACTTTTGGATAAATTTTATGATTACACAAAATAATTTACTTGATTTATTAAATAAGTAATTGATAATTTCCTTTTTATGAGTTCAGTAGTTTTTTCATATTAAATATATTTATTTGAGATTATGCACAATGAAGATGCTTTCAACTTAAAATAAACTATCATAATGCATTTAAGATTCTCTATTTACTATAAAACATATTTTCTTTAAGTTGGTTTTTAATATATATATATATATATATTTATATTTCTCTAGGAATGTCTTTTTCAAATTTTTATTGAATTTTTTTATTGAAGTTTTCTTTATTATCTTCAATTAAATACATAAATTATTTCAGATATCCTGCTTAGTTGATGCATTAACCATAACAGTTTGCTTGACTAAAAAAATGTTTAATATTAATTAATTAGTTTTATACAATATAGTTTTAAATATTTTAAGTTAAATTATGCATATAGTAACTATAAGACTATTATTATATACAACTCCATCAAAGTTATTAGGTTTTAGTCAGGTTATATATTCATGTAAAATTTATATTCTTTTTTTTTTTTTGTTATAATGTTAAGTTAGAGTGTTTGACTAGACCTTTTGCCTATCATGCCGGTCACCAACTCCAACAACATTCAGATATCAGCTCTGGTAGTTCGGATTCAAATATCAACTCACAGTTTGGATTCAGATATCAGGTTATAGTTTGGATTCGGATATACTTGTTAAGATAGTTAGTATCCGATCATATATTTATTTGAAACTGCATCTGTATCCATATCCGATCGGATATTTATTTAAAACTGTATCCGATCGGATGTTGTTTCTTAAATCATGATCCAATTTTTTTTAATAAGATATTAAATTGCTTACCATATCCGATTTTTTAAAAACAATTCAGACAGATATCCGATCCGTTGGCATCCATAGAAACGAGTGAGGATGGGGAGAGGACGGAGGCTACAGAGGGATATTCGGCCGACGGCGAGCGTGAGAAGGAGGGGAGAGAAGAGAGGAGAAAGAGTGCCAGATGCTGCAATGATCAGGCACATACTGGTGTGTGTGTATATATATATATACTATCATAAACCAATGGCAAACATGATAGTGAAAAATTTCCCAAGTTTTCAACCCTAATTTTCTTTTTCATGTATTCACGAATAAAAGAGATGCTGTCGAAGTTGTTGTGCTATCGTGATGATATGATGCTGCCCAACTGATTTATTTTATAAATTGAATTTTGTAAATTCAAAGATGTTGGGATATTATATATATTCTTGTATTATCTGTTTTTATGTAACATTATTGAATGTGTAATCTGATTTGTTATTTAAGTGTTGGTCTGGAAAGCAAGTCAGTGACTATGTTTTTAAAGTTGAATTTTGGTGCAATTGGGTTATCATTTAACATGATTTGAAGACAAAAAAAAATGCGTCAAAAGTTTGTGTCATTACAATGATGATTGTTTCGAAAATTGATTTTTTGTGCAATTGGGTTTTCATTTAAAATGATTTGGGAAAAAACATTGCCTCCAAAGTTTGGGTCATTACAATGAAACTCCTTGTTCAGTTAGAAACATGCATTTTATTTCCTTTCCACTTATGTCTGGAATTTTGTTTCTCGAAACATCTTTCCAGTTTCATAATTCTTGGCTATCAAACCATATCTTAGGAATTTAATTCATTTGGAAACTTTCAATTTTGTCGAGTAGGTGGACAATTGCTTAGGTAATTACCAATTCAGAGTACGTGTCAAAATTTTTCTTGATCACACAGGTCATTTTCTTCTTTAAATGGTTTAGATGTAACTTGCTAGACGTATGGCAGCCTAGGTTTTGATTGAACTATGAGTTGCTTTGCCCATCGATTCCAGTTTCCATCTTATTTCCTCACAAATGGAAAATGAAACTAAAGAACAAGATCAAAACAAGTAATTCAGGCAAAATATGAAGATTTGCCAATCCAAAATAAGCACCATCTTGTTATATGAGTACTGAAAAGAAGGAAATCTCCCAACTTTTAGACTGCCATCAGCACAATTCACCATAAAACCCATACAAGCCGGCCCACTCAGTGCTCCGGTATCGTTAATGGTGAAAATGCCTTCCGTTAATTAAAAAAACCTTTTGTGGGGAAAAAAATTGATACAAAAAGTTAAAAGAATAAAAAGTATGTTTCTTAAAAATAATTTTTAAAATATTCTTATTCACTACCTTTTCTTTTTTTCATGCGTATGTGTTGCGTGTAAGCCTGGGCACCGAACCGAAAAATGATTTTCGGTCTTAGTTCATCGGGCTCGGCCCGGCCCCGTAATTAACGGGTTGGGCTGGAGCCTGCCACTGTGATCGCCGGCGGCCGAGAAGCCCGACATTTTTTTTTTTCAGAAAAATGAACTTAGGATTCTTTTCGTCTTTTCGTTTCATTACCAAGTTTCATCCTCGCTACCTCCTCCAGTCGTCCTCGTCGCCCCTCGGCTGCCTCCTCCGGTCCTCCCCGTCGGTCGTCGCCGTCGCCGTCGCCGTCGCACAGCTGCTCTACTTGATGCATCGTCGGTTGCATCGAGTGCTTCTCCTCCAGAGGGCTGAACTCGGCCTTTCTTCTGGCTGGTGTTGTTCTGTCGACCGCCGGGCGCTGGATTCTTCTTCCGGTCTGTCCTTCTTGCAGGTGCGCCACTTTTCCCTTTCTCCCTGTCCGTCTCATTCCCTTGTTTGGCGTCCTTTTTTTCTTTCTTCTTCTCAAGCGCACCTGCTGATGTTTATCTGAAACTGCTTCTTTCACATGTTCGATTTTGTGTTTTTTTGTTTTTTGCTGCGCGTCTGATCGATTCTCTTTTCCAGGGACTGGGAAAGGAGGCAAATCTAGTTTTGACACCTCAATGAAGCGGCAGTAGATACCTTGGGGACCTCAAGTTCGTGTAGATGTTCCCATTCATACAGAATATCTCTACCTTCGATGTTGTTTCCTGCGTGTTGTTGCTCAAATTGAAACTCCAGACTTTTTTTTTTTTTATTTGCGTGAACTTGAGGACAACCTGCACCCTGTTCTCTTGGACTTCTACAAGAATATAGCTATGCTTTGCTGTTCTATTTATTTTTTTCCACACATCACGTTGCCATAGTGTTGAGGGATGAGAACATGAAAGGAAATGTATGTAACGTGTGTCCTGCCTGTTATTTTTCCTGTTTTTCCTTTTTTATTGGTGCTGGCCATGCCCAGCAGTGAATTAATTTTGTATTTGGATGCAACTGAGTGTTTGTTTTGTGGTTTTTAATAATTATCTATATGTTAAGTAGTGTCATGTCTACGTTTTAGTTGTTTAATCATGTTTATAACCGATTTTAAGTCATTGACTGTGTATATGTTAAGTAGAGTGTAATTTACATTTCCTTTCCTTTCTAAGTAGACTGATATTGTGTTTTTAGTGGAATTTCTATAGCAGCAATGTAGAATAGGACTAATTATTGAGCATAGTGTATTTTTAGTCTAAAAGTTGTTTGATTCATAGTCATATTCTATGGTAAGTGTAAAGCACTAACCAGCAGTTTTATTAGACTGCCAGCTAGTGTAGGCCCAATTTATAGTAGTTAACTATAGTTTTCTAAAATAAATCTTGTTTTCTTAGTTGTTCTTAATAATTATCTTTCACTTGGATCCATTTTTTGGTGAATATTAGTTTTTAGCATAAAGTGTTCTTACTATAGTTTCTGATTTTAGATTAGTGTGTATGCACAATAGCCTGTTTTTTACTGTCTTCTACTGTTATTTCTGCTACAGTTTGGTAGGGTAAATACTTATCTTTCATTTGACTTTGGTTTTAGATGAAAAATGAGTTGTTGTCTGCAAGGCATGTCTATTTTAAGGGTGTGACTGTTCGTGACTGCATTTTCAGGTTTATTATTATAGCTGGCCGTCTCCCTCTAACTGTCATGTTTCCATAATTGAAAGTTAATGACGTTGGATGTTTGTAATGAAGAAAACTAAAGGTAAGAGAGGCAAGCCAATGCTCTACGCTGTTACCATCCATGCTCAATGATGTTGGTCTTCTTGAATTTAATTCTAATGTGGTTTTGTAGGTCTTTGAGCGTGCCAACGCCAAGAGAAGAAACATTATCAAGACACTCAATTCTTGGACCAGGTTGACTTAACTCCTATTGACTTGCCAAGGTTAGACTCTTGACATTTAGGGGCCGTTTGATGGCCTGGAAAAAAATTTCTGGAAATATATTGCTGGAAATATAGGAAATGGAAAAATGGAATGGAAAAAATTTTTTTGATTCCAATTTTGGTGTGGGTGTGATGACTCAGAAATATATTTCCAGTACTATATTTCTGAGTTTGATGCTACAAAAATATATTTCCAGAAATTTAATTCTTAGTTTGATGATAAGGAAACATTTGTCCATATTTACAAAAATATGGCAAGAACATGGTTTTGAATGTATGGACCAGATTTAATCGCCCACACAATCGATTAGAACAATTCTGATTTGCCGACCAAACGGGCCTGAGACATTGAGCACTTTCAGGAACAAAATTATAAAATGTAATATTCATAAAACTAATGAAAATAATAATAAAAAGGGCTGGAAATATTACGTGTACCTAGCCTAACAGCGTCCGCTACAATCCTCTTGTCAACAACAAACTTCACATGTACTTCAATTACACAATCAATATAAAATGAAACCAAATTGTTTATCATTAGGAAGTATTGAATTGTTGCCCAATTGCATCTCAAGCTCCATTACGTAGATGCAACAACTCAATTATAAGGAACATATAACAAATATGAAAGCCATAAAAAAAGCAAAATTCAACTACACGCCAATATACTAACAAACATACCACACAATTCAACAACAAAGCGCAATGACAGCACGACAGAGCGAATAAAGAGGACCGTATAAAGCAGGACAAAGTGAATAAAGAAGGATCAGATCATTGTTCCCATCAGTGATAAAATACTAAACAAACCACATACATATTCCCATCAGTGATACAATATTTACATATTCCCATCAGTGTTCAGAAAAGCTTTAACAAGTGTCATCAATACATATGCAGTGTCTCTGCACCATAAAAAAAAAAAAAGTCAAACAAAATCAAATTTTCCCCTTCCACGACCTTCGAACATATGTCACGCTGATGTCGGTGTTTCATCTTCGATCAGTCCTGAAAACATAAACATCACATTTTCACAGAGATTAAAATGTAAAAAGCGTTTATTCTGAGTACAATAACTAACAACAATAGAACATAAACAAAACAAACATTTGCCTAACTAAAACCGGCAACAGAATACCCACTTGTCAACTCAATTTGTATGCACACATTGTAATCTGCTTTCGTACTTTTCAACTTGTTTTATATATTGCCTTATACGCTTTGGACTTTAAACTCGCGCCTGACTTCATGCCAGGGAGTCTTGATTGCTCAACTAGAAGATTTATAAGATGATCTAGTTGAGCGTCAGTCCAGACAAGACTATCATTTCTTGAGCTTGAATCTTCCATAGGTACTACAGTACAGGAAAAAACACCAAGTAAATGCAAACCCCAAGATAGGAACAAAAAACAATGGCTAGCAGCAGAAATAGTAGAGCAACTGAGACAGTTATTCCTATGGTGATATGTTTCAATAAGATGTTTGGATGGGGATTACAAGAACTCGAAGAGCTGACCAGCTTCTTGTTTCCCGAAACACTGCAGTTAAGTGGTTCAGATTAACTAGCAAAAGAGGTCGACTTCATTCACTGGCAAGCAATGTTTATTTAAGTTGAAGCACCAAAACAAATGAAGAACATGCATAAGCACTAGTCGAAGAAAGTACCCATGTTAGAACTGGATTTTGTGCAATTAGGATTTGAAAAACTGGATATTTGCGAGTCATTTACCCTAGCTAGATGCATTGGACTTACCAGAATTTAAGTTCCCAAACTATTGACAGAGTTGGTCTGTCAGTGGTAATATCTACTGTTTATGTAACATCATTAACACATGAACAAGTGGAACATGAGTTGCACAGCAACCAATCATAGCATGCATGTTTACATAATCCCAAAACATGTATCTCTCTAGACATATGATACACAAACTTTCGGAGGGTACAGAATGAGAACTTTCCGTCTGTTTTATTCCCTAGAACAAGTATCTAACTATGGCAGACACATTCATATAGACACAGAATATGTGCATTGTGCACTTTTTCAACAAAAAATCTAAACAAGTTGGAGAACTTCAGGCTATACAATATTTGGCTCATAAGCAGACAGATAAGGTCAGTTCAAAACCTGAACAGCTTCTTGTTTCCAAGTCTTAGTGAGGACATGTAGCAAGTGGAAGGGCATAGCAGGCATACCCATTACATATAGGACAGAATCATGAGAACTTGAAAAGTTGAGAAACAAACAGACTTTACAAGCTAAAAATGAAGGAGATCATAGTAGGATGGGCCATTATGAAGGACGATTATGTGAACTATACAGCCTCTCTGAACTGATCTAAAGTGAAACAGGGTAAATTTGAAAGGAAGAGGTACATTGATCATTCATTTGATCAACTATAGATCCATGCTTCATATGCATTAAAACAGGAAAAAACCAAAATCAGGCTGTGTCGAGATAACCAGAAAGAAAAAGAAGAAACCAGAAACCAGAAAAATAGAGACAGAAGAAAACATCACGCTTGAATGAAAATCAGGCTGCGTCGAGATCCCTTTTTTATCAATAAAAGGGAGATCATTGATCAATAATTCAGACAACGACCATACTGTGTCAGAAGAGGTGAAAACAATAACATGAAAACAAGGTTCAAGAAATGAACGACCAAACATGGTTTTGGCGTTCCGTCTGACTGACAATAACAACGTCCAACAGAAACCTACAGGTCGAAATCAACAAACCATGAAGAACAAAAAAAAAGGATGAGGTTGCAGCATCTAACATGCCTCAGAATGCTTTTCTTTTCGAGGTATAAACTCAAAGTATATTTATAACCATCATAGGCATCAATAAAAAATCATGCAACCTTCACAACTTAGAAGGATCATTTTTGATAAAAACACCCAAAACCCAAACTCCACGAAAGAACACACCTACACAAAAAAACGGTACAGAACATAATCAGACGGGAGAGATCTTCATAAACAGTAAACTACTGTTTATGTTGATCATGAGAAACCTCCCCAGGACAATGACACAAGAGGAGAAGAAAAACAAAATGACAGCATAACAATGTAATAAATCGAGGGAAAATACGCGAATCGAATAAAGATCAGTCAACACAACAATTGATTCATGGATTCGTGGAAGGAACCTTGTTACAACTGCACAGCATCAACCAAATCGATGCATCCACAACGAGAAAGTCCTAGCCTAAACAGAGGAAACATACGATTCAAGAGAGGGGAACAAGAGAGAGAATGAGAGAGAGAGAGAGAGAGACAATACCTTGCGAGAAAGAGAGGGACGAGAGGCTATCGGCTGCACTGAGAGGAGGCGTGGAGCTCTAATGCGGAGAGGGAGAGGAGGCACGGGAGGAAGTCTTCTCCGGGTGCGTCGACGAGAAGGAAGAGGGAGCTGCTGCGGCACGAAGGAAAAGAAGAAGACATGCTCGCGTGCCCTAACGGGCAAAAATATATTGCCAGAAAAAAATTTCCGGCTCTCCAGACAGAAATTTTTTTCCGAAAAAAATTTCCGGAATTCGACTTCAACGGTCGATGAAATTTTTCCATGTTTGATACGATGGAAAAATTTCAAATTTTTGAAAAATGTTTCTTGGTGAACAGTTCTTTTCCGAGGCATCAAACACCCCCTTATATATTGATATGGTTAATGGTACAACCTCTGTTTTAGTTTAAATTCTCCTCTTTTAGGTCTGCACATAGAGATCATGTTTTGGTATTTGTTTATCATGTAACTTCCCTCAATCTTCAATGTGATATATTTTGGTATGTTTGTTTCTTTCAACAAGTTGCAACTTATTATGTCTTAGTTATTGTTTAACAATAGTTTTAGTAAGTTCATTCCTTTGATATTGTGCATCTTGATGGTCTTTCTTATTGTCACCGAGCAGCACACACAACTCATTCTCTCCAAAAAGGTGATTGTTGTCTTTCTATCTTTTGTCCATATATGATCTCGAGAGTATCTTGGACATTTTGGCATCCAAACATTTTGGCATTGAATCTGCCTCCCATACAATGAGTTAAGGAAATCGAACATGTTGCATCTCCACATTTTGCAATTTGAGAAAGCAAAAGCTCAGGGTTCTTTTGGATCTTACGGCCTGTTTGGTTGGAAGGAAAGGGAGAGAAAGGGAGGGATTGAGCAATCTCTCCTGTGTTTGGTTGGCTAATTAGAAAGGAGGGAAAGGGAAAAAGTCTGTTTGGATGCGAGGGGAGGGAAAGGAAAGGAAATGGAGGGATTGTGTAGTGTAAATCCAATCCCTCCCAAATCGGACTGATTGGGAAGGAAAGGAAAGGAAAGAAAGGAAGATGATGAGTTATAGCCTGTCCACAATACCCCTTCATGAGGACCCACATCTTGTTAAAGAAGAAATGGAAGAAGAAGGCCCCATGTGTTGAAGAAGAAACAGAAGAAAGAAGGCAAGCAAGGAACAGGGCGGAAGAGCAAAGGAGAAAAAAAAAAACAAAGAAGAAGAAGAAGAAGAAACGGAAGAAGAAGGCCTCAAGGAAGGCCTCACATCCTGCTGCAAGGAACGTGCGTTTTCGTTTTTCTTCCTTCGCCCGCTTCATTTCTCTCTCTCTTCTTCTTCTTCTTCTGTTTCGTCTTCTTCTTCTTTTTCTTTTTTTTGTTATACACTTGTAACATCTGTATAACTTTCACTCGTGAAATAACCTACCCTGAGCCATGAGCCATGACACGTGCATGGATCCACATTGGTGCTATCGACTTACACTCTCATTGCGTCCATGCACGTGACATGGCTCAGAGTAGGTTATTGCACGAGTGAGAAGGTTTGCACGTTTGACAAAAGGGCAGAGGAGGTGTCGTTTTAGTTCATTGCAGGCGTAGACGTAGTGAACTCAAGTTGGATCTCGAACCGTCTGATGGTTTTGTTTATATTGGGATTTATTGGATTCTTTTTAAATCATTTGGATTGGAGCAGTTCACTAGATCCATTTAGTATGTGTAAGAGTGGTCTAAATTGGGAGCACGTCCCTTCATTAGTTTTAATTGATGAATTGAGAAAAAAACCCTTGATTTCCTTTGTTATGTTTCCTTCGGTAGTATCAATCTTTTCTTTGTTTCCGTCTTCCCCGTTGCTTGATTGTGGGATTGAGGAGAAGTCCTCTCTTCCACTGCATCAGTTTCCCAGAAGGAATAATGCTGATTCCTGGCCTTGCCAACACATTGCTCCATTGGGTGAAGCTCGCTCCGTCTATTCGATGGGTTGGCTAGCTGGCAAAGGGAGTCCTTTCCTTTCTCCTTTAAAACATGAGGATATGAAATCACCTCTCTGTAATGGACTTCTATCCATTCTTCCTTAGGTGTGCTCGCCCATTCATTCTTGAACCTTTGATTGAAAGAATGAGTTGCCATGCTTGCAATCTTGCTCCTTTCCCCCCTTCTGCCACATAAGTCTTTTGTGTTGTCTTTCGTTGTGGATTGTTGTTTTTTCTTTTGTTTGGCACAGCAGCGCACCTATGGTGAAGAGTGGTGCTTCCGTCTTGAAAGCCTTAACGTGTACCCTGTTTATGGAGTAAAAGCTTCACCACAGTAAGCTGGTCCGATCTCTCACTTAGCAGTCCCTTTTTCTGTCGCCAAGTGAAAGTGTTCAAATGCAGGTTTCAGCATTCCATGAGGTAAAGCTTCTTCAGTGCAAGGGTAATGCGTTTTTGCCCCGTGAGAAATAGAAAACTGCGACCTTTAGCTAATTGGCCAAAGCATAGTTTCATCAAAAGGGATTTTATGACCAGAGCTCCATCTTCTATCTCTCTGCCAGAACTTGGGAATTTTCTTCCTGGAATGATGCATTATTAGCCAAATCCGACTTGGGTATCCTTGAGATGATGTTCTTATGCTTAATCTGTTTTAGTGCATCTGGTAGAGGTATCATGTTGCCTTTGCTGTGCACCTGATTAAGCTGAGGTCTTGAAATCTCAATTGGAACTCGGTGACGATAAACATTGGGATTGGTTACTCTGACCAGGATAGTTTCTTATATCCTGCACAATTTTTTGTTTTTGGTTAACTAATATGCCCAAGAAGGAAAGGAACACACTTTCACTGGTCAATGTTTTCTTTTGGCATATTCTTGTTTTCAAGCTTTGCATGTAATTTTTTTAATCAGTCCCTTCACATTTTCTTGAAAGGTTTTATAGATGATTAGTTCAAGTATGTTCATGATTTGAAAACTTTGCTAGTTTACCCAGTGGCGGACACAACTTGTCCTTGAGTGATACCTAACATGGTTGGCCTTGTAAACTGGCTAATTTCTGTGAAGCCTCAACCATGAAAGCAAGCAGGTAGATCTCCTAGAAAAAACTAGTTAGCCTCTAAAGCAAATAAGTAAAGGGGTGAATTAGATGCAAATAACATAATCAATTCATGAGTATGAATCAAATAATAGAACATACATGCTTTTGTCCCAATCAACTGTAAAAGTATACAATGGATATGCTTCACATAGGCACAGAGGTGCATTATATGTTTATTTTTTCACTTCTTATGATATGATATTATCATCGTATGGGCTGCACAAGACAACAAAGAAATAAGAGAACAAAGGACTTAAAGAACTGGAGTGAACAAGGGAGTAGGTTAGCACAAATAAAAGAAAAGTAGGGACTGAAAACATGCAGAGACTGAAAAACAAAGGGAACATGGGAAAGCAGTATCTCCCATAAAAAGTCTAAATGAACATGAAGTGCTGAAAATGAGAAAAGAGAGAAGCTACGAAGAGAGAAAGAAAGAAACTACATAGTGCCAAACTATGTCACATAGGTACAAGTACAAGTGCTGGCACGGGTACTGGGAAGCAGGTATGGGTACAACGTTTTTGCCAATCTTGGTATGGCAATAATTATATATTTTTAATTCCAAAAAACAAAATTGAGATCATCACATCATTAAGACAATGTTCTTTTCATAGTTCCTACATATAATCTCATAAAAAAAACATAAATAGACGAAGACAATGTTTCTTTTTTTTTTTGTTTGGATCGGTTCCGACGCAGAACCGATCCAAATGTACCCAGTCGTATCCTCGTACCGGTTTTGCCGTACCGGTATGACGGTACGGGTACATGGGCCTCCCCCAGGTACCACTGTGACTTAGGTGCCAAACATAAAAAGACCTGACTGAAAACAGAAAAGCAAGAAACCAAGAGAAAATAAGGCTTACAAAGGAAGAAGATAAAACGGAGAGAGATTAGGTTACAGATTTTTAAAAAAGTGGGAACTGCAAATACACTAGGACTGGACACCAAAAAGAATCAGGAAAACGGTATCTACACATGGAAAGTCAAATGAACATACAGTGCTGAAGATGAGAAGAAAGAGAAACTACATAGAAAAGAAGTAAGGAACTGGATAGTTCTGATTCTTCTGAACAGAAAATACCTAACTGAAAATGGAAAAGCCAGAAATCAAAAGAAAATAATGCTTACAAAGGAAAAAAGTAAAATGCTCAGTGGAGTTGGCAGGGGGGGGGGGTGGGGTGGTCGGAGGAGAAAGAGAGAGAGGTAAACTACACAGAAAAGAAAGAAAGTTCATAGAACAATAGATTAAAACTGAAAAACCAGAACCAAAAGGAAATAAGGCTTACAAAGGAAAAAAGACAAACAGAGGAGAAAGACAGTTTTTAACCTAAACCTGGCATGATGATATCAAAGCATCATAAGCACAAGCTGAGAAAAAAATAATGACTTGCCTTATGTTGAGTAGGATCCTTCAACCAGTCATTTAACTAGTGAGGCATTTGACTTGGGAGACTAGTTGAGTGGTCAGATTGACTGGTCGATTTGATACACAGGCCATGAATGAATTGACTTGTCTGTGTAATGGGTACTGCTGGATAAGCCACCTTGACTCATAGGGACTGTGTAATGTTTCTTCGGGATGGGAAATAATTAACTTAGAATCTTAGATATGCTTGTCTGTGTATGATATATGCATTTAAACTAGTAGGATCTTCTAATTATTGAGGGAGGGTACCCATAAAAATGTGTGACCTGTGCCAACTGCTAAGTTTCTTTATTTTTCATGATCGTAGCTATTGGTTTGAGTGCGTTCTCTTCTTCCACCAAACTTGCACGCACTGTTTCCTTCATCAACACTTGTTTGTCTTACATCTTGCTGTCCTTTTTCCTGGTCTTCTTCTGTAAATGTGAATTAATTGTCTCATCCTTGTTTTAAGCACTTTTTGATTCATTGTATAGATTTGCTGGAAGTTGGCTATGATGCACTAGTTGGTGTCGATTCATGTGCTTCTTGTAGTTGATGGTGTCAATTTATGTGCTTCTTGTAGTTGATCATCATTGCCAACCTTGTTGCTGCCTTCACTTGGTTGTTTTATGTGCTACATATTACCTATATCCACTGTTTCTTGTAAGCTTCATCTTGTCTGTGGTCTCTACCACTAGAACATGCTGTTCTTGATCTTTGGAGCTCTTTTTTCTGTCTGAACAATCTTTGGAAGTGGATGCAATTTTCATTGTTGTTATATGTTACATGCTTGGGAGTTGGGAATGAGTACTCTTTTGCTTGAGTAATTATTAAAGCTTTTATCTTTTTTGGAGGTATCTATATATACCTGATTCCTATTGTACATCTAATTTCATCTGCAAGAACTTACAATATGCGCAAAGTAAGCACATCCAAGATGTTTATTAACTTCGGTACGCTTTAGGCATGTTTGGTAGCCTAAATATTCAGAAAAGGAAAAACTGGATATTAGAATTATAAATTTTGTTTTGTTTTTTTTTTTTTTTTATCTTTGGATAAAAGGACAGAAAATAACTAGAAAATGGTATAATCTACACCTAAGTAGGTTTTCTTGAAATAAGAAAATTATATGTTTTGGATGGCTATGATGAAGCTTCCTCTACATTCAGCAACAAGTCCTCTCTCTCTCTTTCTCTCTCTTTGTGCGAGATACATCGTAAGGAAGTCCTTTGCCTTCTCAGTCTGATATTTTGATAAATTGTGGAGTTTGGATTTCAAATTAAATTGGCTTATCGAGTAATTGTCCAAATATGATTTTATGGGGTATCTTTGCTTTTGTTTTTCAAGATTATTTTTTGAAATCATTTGGATAAGATTATAGCACCTTCAGTGAATACTGAATTTCTTCAAATGTTGTCATGTGGGCTGCTGAAAAGAAACACATTTTTATGGTATGTAGTCATTCAAATTCTTCGTTTTGAAAAGACATGGTTTTAGAAGGTCATGTCATTTTACTATAAAAAATGAGGCCATGTCATTCAAATCAAACAGCACTGTAACATGTCTACATTTTCTTTAATTTTTTTACTTCTTTTCAAAATAACATTGATTTCTTGTGGTCTATGTGACAGTTATCACGTATTAAGAACAAAACAGTACTTATCTATCTTTGCACATTATTAAAGCAGTTTGCAGACCCTATTGCTTCTGAAGCAAGTAATTTTTTTTTTTGCTTGTAGACATTTGTCTTCATAAGATCATTGTTCAGTATATTTACCAAATTTTCATCTTTTTGTCTAGATTTATGCAGAGGTCAAAACTTCAGTTTCTTTTGTATTTGACAGAAATTAATAGTCTAGGAGGTCCATATAGGGCGCATGATTGAAGAATATTCTTTAGATAGTCTAAACTTCACGGCTTTCCTGTTTGTTGATGCACTTTTCAAGTCTTAGTTATTTTCATATCAACATACTTGCACTCCTATCTTCTGTTTTGGGAGGTTGCTTAACACTTACACCTCTCAGGTCTTTGTTTTCCATCCTTTAAGCTGAAAATGTCCATAGATGGCATCCTTCAAAATTGCCAGCTGTACATTAAATCATTTTGTCTAAGCAAAACTATTTGTTTTTGGTTTGTGAGAGTTTTGGCCTAAGTAATGTAGAGTCTTCAAAGGCTGCTGCATCCGAGTCAAGTTGGGTGTGATGCAGCTGCCGTTTGGGTTCTGCAACGGACAATTTGCTTTCTTTTTTGTTGAAGTATTGATAGAATCATAATTTGTTAATTGTTAATTTGGTTATATTATAATATATATATATATATATATATATATATTTAAAATATATATATATATATATATATATATATATATATATATATATATATATATATATATATATATATATATATAGCGAGAGAGAGAGAGAGAGAGAGAGATAAATAGGCTAAAATATTTGGTTTCTCTTCCATCTTCAACTTGGTTGAACTTGATTGTAGAACAGAACCGGTATTTTAAACATAAGAATAAAATCGTACAAAGCCAGAATCGGTTACATAGCCAAGTAGAAATGAATTTGCCCAATGTTGATGTATAGCAAATAAACACTTAAATCGAGGAACTGGTCCTACCTCATCTATTTTAGCAAAAGAACTTTCAGTCAAATCTTTCTCAGGAAGTTAACAAAGTGTTCTCTTTTGATTGCCATGAATTGAAAAATGTTCCTTAAATTAGGATAAGTCTTAGCTAACCACAGCTGGAAGGCAAGACTTTTCAGTTAAAGCAATTTTTACATCCTGGTTCATATGAATTTTCAGGTCGTAATGGTTGAGAATGTTGGCAACTGGTTCACGTGAATCTTCTATAATTGATCTTGCAGTTGCAGCATCTATTGGTTCCTGCTGTTACAGGTTGGGGATGTTGATCTGCTGCAATTGTTCAATCCTGGTTCACACGTGTTTTCAGCCAGTGGAAGCTGAGAATTTGCAGCTGCAGTTATTAGATCCCGGATCACGTAGCCTGCAAGTGGGGCCTTCGGTGCACAGGCTGAGAACGTTGATCTGCTGCAATTAGTAGATCCTAGTTCTCAGTAGTTGCATCCTGGTTCACGTGAACATTCAAACAATTGATCCATTAGCCGAGTAGTTTATCTGCTTGCAACAGGGTTTGAGCCAGAAATTTTTGGGGGACACTAGTGATAAAATTTTAAATTTTTAAGGAGCAGCAACATATAAATGAGAAAAGTTACCCTAAGGTGTCAATATGAAAATAAATAGTTTTGTGGGCTGAGGACAATTGGCCACATGTTCCGACACCTGCCTCCACCCCTGGTAACCTGTAATTCATTTACATGTACTTTGATGTTATGAAGTGCAGGGCCTGTTCCTCTTCTAGTCGTTGGATGGAGCTTGCAAAATTTTGTGGGAAGAGATGGACCTACTACACACATCCCATGTGAGTGCTTGCTTTTGGCATCCATTTGGAAATGTACATGGTTTCAGAGAACATAACTCTGTACAAGGAGCACAAGATAAGTTTCCCAAGTAATCGTTTGATTGGCGTCCACAGTATTGGAATAGAACAGACACATTCCATTTAGTCGAAGCCGACACTGATGTTGGACACAGAACACTCAGAATGGACAAAACACTTAAGTACGGGCATATAAAAGGACACCCATTCCACTGCATTCCGTGGTTTACTAGAGAACGGTTTGCAGAACACTTTTTCTCTTCCTCCCTGTGTTCTCTCCCTCCGTTCTCCCTCTACTCTCTCCCTCTTCACCTTCTCGTATACTCCAGCATTCCTCTGCCTTTGTGTCGCTCTCTCTCAATCTCTTGTTCGTTCTTCGCAGCTGATCACATCTCACATCCGTCTTGAGCTCTTGTGCCTCTCCAATTGCGCATCAACCGCTCGTCGCAGCAACTCTGGTGGTGCATTGCCCTTTGCCCTGCCTCTTGCTCTTTCTGGCACCATCCTGTCATATGGTTGTGGGTACAATACCGGCTTTTGTAGGAGGTATAGGTTTGGACGTGCCATCTTTCAACATTTAGGTAAGAGTATGACAAGGATATATATATATATATATATATATATATATATATATATATATATATATATATATATATATATATATATATATATATATATATATAATAAAGAAAAATCGGAGGAAAAATACAAAATGAAAGGGAAAATCAAAATTAAAGTAAAAAAGGAAGGGAATGTAGTTTTGTCATCTCTTCTTTGTTTTTGAACTACTTCCAAAACATATGTTTTTATGTTTGAAAACGTATGTCATACCCATGTGCCCATGTCAGCATATCCGCTTATATGTGTGACATAGCGCTCATCACATCTATCTCTCTCCCTTTATCAGGCCTCTTAGGCAGTGCATCAAACAGTGACTGGAGACCATTAGTCGGCAAAGCAATGTCAGATAGGGATCTCACTTTATCCGATTTAGATTGGACATCCGATCGAATTGTTCCAAAAAAATCAAATACAAAAAAAGAAGAAGCAATATTCAATTATGAGATTGGATCAAATTCAAATTTAAGAAATGACACCTGAATTCGGATTCAAATATGCATAAATATCTGATTAGATTCGGATTCAAACTGAATTTAGTTTTAAAGAAATATCTTATGTCGAATGCCCTTATATTTTGTCTCGATTCCGTTCAAGTTTTTGATTTGGATGTGAGTGTAAAAATCATATTCAGATTATGAAACTGGATTGCAGATTCAGACTAAGTTATGCTTTTTTTTTTTCAGTTCGTATTTGAATATGAATCTGAATAATATGTGAATATGTAAAAAATAGGATATGGTTAAGAGTATATTCAATTCAAATCTGATTTGCTGACATTTAATGTGATACTAGTGAGCTATCTTTAAGTAGTGCCAAAGGGCGGAGGCAGGTGTAGGCAACGTCTGGCCACATAGACTCATAAAAAGTCTTTATTTTTATATTGATGTCCTAGGGAAATTTTTCTCATTTACATGTTCATGCCCCTTAAGAATTTAAAATTTATTACCCCTTAACTAGAAATTTCTGGCTCCGCCCTTGCTAGTGACCAAGCATCCCTCTCAAAAGCTACCATCAAGTGCACATTTTAACTCTTGCATACCAACTGTTTGATGGAATTCCTAAAAAATGAAAAACGTGCTCTTCATGTGCAACTAATTTTCTTACATGTGGGTCAGAGCTATTTGATAATGTCTACGTGCTTGCTTGTGTTTAAGACCTAGTATCACACATAATTCTTGAAATGTAGATGGATTGGTTTGTATCAGTTATACCATTCTAATCATTTTATCCCTTTTCATTAAACTCTCAAATCATCACTTGCTAATTGGTTTTACACTGCCATAAAACTGTCCTTTAATTATATGGATGGTCTGATTTCATGAATTTCTATCGAACATCCAAAATTTTGCCTTGGGACTGTTGAAGTCGTGCATCTTCACTATCCACCATCCGTGTGGTTGTGTAATGACTAAATACTTTTGTTTGACTAGTTACAGTAGGAAAGCATGCTGGGAGGTAGGCTCCCTCCTTTATTGACACAAAATAATTATGGACCAAATTACAAAAGGGAATGGAGAACATTAAGAACAGAGGTGAAACAAAGACAAGCAACTAAACGTAGCTGCTCTTGCTGAGCACAAAAGGACGCCATACCTCAGTCAAACTAGAAGAAGGATTGCCTCAGGACTTCTCGATCCCAAGTGAAACTAAAATTTATCCCCTGGAATTACGCCCATCCAATTTCCCACATTTCTTGACTAAAATTGTTGCTGCTACCATTGGATTTGGTTCAAAATAAGTAGATTGTTACAGCTCTTTCTAATAATAACTCCCCTTAGACGTCTTTCCCACTATGGTTGTTCGAGATTATCTTTATCCCACCTTAATGATGTTGCCTAAGGATGAGCCAATGGTTGAGCAGGTCCAGCTCAGCTACATCCTGATTACCACCTGCAAGACTCAATTGCCACTTTGCTCCATAAGCTTCATCAACCCATACAACCATCGTCAACAAGGCTCCTTCATCTATGAGAGACAATACTTGTATTGTGCTGAAATCCTTGTCTCTGTCATCATTAGCCTTGCAAACTAGGCTCGTGGCAAGCCACACATTTACAGTAAGCCAATCTTCTTCATTTCACTTCATACTTTTGAAATTTCTGCTTCCTTCATGCTTTTACTAATGGCTTCTTGAATTACGCCATGTATTATTTTATTTTGGAACACCAGATTCTCCAACACACCATGTGGAAGCAGACAAGCCTTCTAGGAGTGATTTTACGTATGCTCCATAGCTGGAGCTCCTGTTGAATGGAGGACATGGAATCTTGTACTTACCAAAATTCCAAGTTATCCATTTCCAAACAGGGTGTGCTTACAATCAAAGAGGATATGGTGGTTTGTCTTCTCCTCCTTCATTTTCAGTGGACACATTTTAGCTAGTTTAGAACCTCATTTCTTGATTTGATCCAGGGTCAAAGCCTCCCTTGGGTGGCAACATATAGGAACCAGCAAGCTCTCTTTGGTACTTGACTAATGCAAATGCTCCTATTCCAGGTTGCTCTACCATTTCTTCTTCTGTCTGATTTCCAGATTTCACCACTTTTCATGAACCTTACTTCCCCTGTGACCCGTACAAGGTCATCCATGCCCCCATTAAGCTGCATTGATTTCCTTTGATCTCATTTCCACCCGTAACTTGCATAGGAGAGCCGAATCTGTTAAATGCTTCCTTGATTGTTAGCACTTCACTTTCTACGCACCAGGAAGCTTCTTGATCAATTAGCTCAATAACAAGAATGGTGTCTGACCACTTGTCATTCCAGAATTGATTCTTTCACTGTTCCCCATTTTCCATTTCACAAAATTCTCAATCCAAAGCCAGATCCAACCAAAACTGGTCCAACAATAGGAGTCTTTCCAAGGCTTCTTGCTTGTCCAGAGGTTGTTCGATGGTTCCAAATAGCACCGAGTCAACCAAGTCGTGGTGAAATAGTCTTCGTGGAAAACCCTGCACACGATTAGCAATAGGGGATGATTCTTAGTTCCACCTTCGAGCTTCGATTTACATATGGCTTTCCAAGGGATAAGATAAACGCCCCTTTGATTATCACTGGTACTCCACCGGAATCAGGCCATAAACTTTTCTAGTTTGGAAATAATGTCTTTGGAAGTTTATGAACCATCATCCAATAGCTTGCTAAGGTACTTATATTATATTGCATGAGGGAGAGGCAACCTGTGTAAGAAAGAAGATTCACCTTCCAAAGGGTCATCTTTGCTTCTACTTTCCTGACCAATTCTCTGAGCAAAGGTTCTCATTCAGCCTCCAAGAGATCAAAAACACTCCTTAGTACGTTCGGTGCAGATCGACTCCTTTCCAACCAATGAGATTAGAAATCTCCTATTGCTTGCTATCTCTCATATTGAAGGAGACTATAGCTTACTTCTTAGCATTAACCAGTTTGGCTGCACTTTGAAACTCCTCAAGGAGCCTAAGAATACCTTTACTAGACCTTTTAGTAGTTTTGCTTTACATTAAGATGTCGTTCGCAAAGAGGATGGATGCTATACGTGAAACTTTCATCGAAGGTGCCAAGGTACCCATCTTTTCGCACTTAACTCAAGCATCCAGTTTTTAGAGAAAATCTCCATGACAAGAATGAACAGATATGGCGATAGATGATCGCCTTGATGCAAACCTATTTTTTTTTCAAATTCTGTATCTGCCTATCGTTTATAAGGACTGCATATGTAATAAAGGTGACACACTTCGTAACCAAAGTTATCCACTTTTTGCTAAATCCAGGATATATCATGTAGTTCTTGAGAAATTCCCGTGACACCATATCATAAGCTTCTGAAAAGTCAACTTTAAGGCACAGTGATTCCTGCTTGCGTTTGCTATGGAGGTCCACCATCTCATTAACTAAGACAATATAATCTTCCATAATTCCATTTTTCATGAATGCTCCTAGTGAGAGACCTATTAATTTCATAAGAACTGGCTGCATTCTCTTCACCATCAACTTTGATATAATTTTATATAAGCCACAGTAACAAAAAACACTTTTTTTTTTTTTGAAAAAATGCGAAAAAACACAATAAATTAACTAACTGTTTAAAACTTTTAAAAAAATGTGCTTTTTTGAAAAAAAAAAACATTAAAAACGATAACATGTTTTTTTCATTTTTTTAGTTTTTTTAATGTCAAATAGTTTTTTTTTCATTTTGTATTTTTTATTTGTTGCAAATCTACTTATATTTTGATGTTTGTGTTATTAGTTTCTCACTTCTTTTATTTTTCTTTCATTTTTATTTTTTTAAATTTTAAAAAAATTTACCATACTTTTTCTGTTTTTTCATGTTCACAGTATTATACGTGAGAAAAAACTCACTATTTAAAACTCTGAGACATTATTTTTTACTATATTATAAACTATTATAGAGCACAACAGGACAATAACACTCTATGCACTCTGCTCCAACAAACTTTGGGACAATCATAAGATGTAGGAAGGTTCATGCTAGTCACCAATTTTGCTATTTTGAAGAAAGTGCCCACCACTTTGAAGATATCTCTACTGATTATGTACCACATAAATTGATGAAAGAAATTCGAGACACTATCAAGGCCTGATGCACTCTTCTTGTCCAAGCTTTTGATAGCAGCGAACACTGCTTCTCTAGACACGGGATTGATCAACTGGATATGGTCCTCCACATTAACCTTGCCTCTTTTACTCCGCAGGTTTACCATATTTCCATTTGTTGCATCTTCATTATAAAGGACTCAGAACAAGGTGCTCTACATAAGGATCTCCTCTCGCTCTTCAAATTTCTATTTCTGCTATGATCATAAAGCTAAAGTGATTTCTATTTCTCCTTCTTTTGGTATGACTAGAAAATATTTAGTATTATTATACCTTCTTGTAATCAGCGCACTTTGGCTTTATTCCTTCACATGACTTTCACCATTAGAAGGCTTCTCTTTAGATCTTTTCTATTTTTTTCTCATGGTCCATATTAGTTAAATCTCCTCTGTGCCGTTATGGTCATAGAGCTGATATGATTTTCATTTCTCCTTCTTTTCAATACGCCTAGAAAGTATTTGCCCACAAAGGCCACATCTGCCCACAAAACAATTAAAGTAGTAGCACGAGAGGGCATTAGGTGCCCTCTTAGTCTTGTTTGCTTCAGAGCTCATGGCACTAAAGTTCCTCACTGTTAGTGTAGGAATGTCCATGCTAATGGTCTCATCTTCCAACTCTAAAAAGGCTGACTTCCTCATCCATGGTTGATTAGGCTTATAAACTTCTATGATCGTTGTTAAAGTGTATCTCTACACAAACTTTCAAGTTCGCCACAGTCAATTAGTATGTTAGGTGTAGTCTTAGCATGCAGGAACAGACGTTTGTGGGTTATTGGCAATTTTAACTCGATTCAGAAATCTTCTGAAAAAATGGGAAAGGCGCTTTAGCTTTGCCTACATGCATGTCATTCAAGACTTTTATTTATTATGTCGATCTAAATGAAATCATTGATGACAATGACTCTCTCACTTGGTCAGACAGAAGGAAATATGTTGATCTGGTCAAAAGTAAAATTGATAGATACTTCATTTGTTGCGTGAAGCCATAAAGGAGAAGAGAAGAGGACGAGAGAGAGAAAAAAAAACTATTTTTATAATCCATTAATCTGCCCTAATCTCATGTTAAATGAGAATTAGGGTAAAACTAACAAATAACAAGATAATTCCAAGACTAGACGTTTATCTGTAAAGAGTTGTTCCTAAAACTCTTAAATTCTTCAAAACACCATCTAACACACATATTATTCAACATTCCGCCTCAAGCTGAAGCATAGATGTTAATCATGCTCAGTTTGTTACAACATCTAGAAAACTCTGCAACAGACAAGGCTTTAGTAAAGATATCAGTTGCTTGATCTTTAGAGGCTAGGCTTTAGTAAAGATATCAGTTGCTTGATCTTTAGAGGCTACATGTATAGTGGAGATGATTCTCTCTTGAACCATATTATGAATGTAATGGTAATCTACTTCAATGTGTTTTGTCCTTTTATGAAATACGAGATTATTGGCAATGTAGGTGGCAGCCCTGTTATCACAAAACATCTTAAGTATAGAAGTAGAAATATTAAGACTCTTAAGTAAGGATCTAAACCAAGTCATTTTAACAGCAGTTTGAGCCATAGCATGATATTCAAACTCTGCACTAGACTTAGAAACAACATTCTATTTCTTACTCTACCAAGATATGAGATTTCCTCATACAAACACACAAAACCCAGTGGTAGACTTCATGTCATCAACTGAGCCCACATAATCAACATCGCTATAAGCTTCGACATCAAGAGATGTACCTTTTTTAAAAAAAAGGCCTTTGCCAGGAGAGGACTTTAAATACTTGAAAATTAACATAGCTACATCCCAATGTTACTTTTTTAGTCTCTCCATGAATTGGCTTAATTTTTCCACAACAAAGCTAATATCTGACCGAGTTACGGTCACATAAAGAAGCTTACCAATAAATGATTTGTAGGCTTGTGAAGCTATCTCTTCTGAATCATTATCATATAAATGTAGCCATTGATTCATAAGAAGAGTCACAGGTTTGTCTCCTAGCATTCCTATGTCCTATAAAAGATTAAGAACATACTTACTTTGTGATAACACTACTCCTTTATTACTACGAGCAACATCAATGCCAACGAAATATTGTAGTTGGCCAACATGTTTGGTAACAAACTGTTTTTGTAGAAGTTTCTTTGTTAGTGCTATCTCTTGCCCACATTCACCTGTCAAAAAATATCATCAACATACACAACTAGCACAAGTGTACATCTAGATCCTTTCTTGATGAACAATAAATGGTCCAGCTGATACCTCTTAAAGCCACATTCTAACACAACTTCTGAGAATTTGTGAAACCAAGCAAGAAGACTTTGTTTTAAGTCATATATACCTTTCTACAACCTGCACACCTTACCACACTCTCCCTGACGTTCAAAGCCATGAGGTTGTTGCATATAAATAGCCTCATTAAGATCCCCATACAAGAAAGTATTTTTGACATTAACAGATATAAGGGACAATCATAATATACAACAACAGACACAATAAGGCGTACGGTTCTCATCCTAGCCGCAGGAGAAAAGGTCACAACAATGTATCATGAAAGTATGACCATATCAAGTAATTGACGATATTTACGTTCGAAAATACCATTTTGTTGAGAACTGTGGGGACAAGTAAATTGAGGGCAAATTCCTTATTTGGTGTAAGAGTGCAACAATGTATTGGATTTGAACTTACAAGCATTATCAATGTGAATGTTTTTTACAATGGAACCAAATCGAATCTTTATTTCAATAATGAAACTTTGAAGAATACATGTAACTTCAGACCTCTCTTTTAACAAAAACACCCAACTGATACAAAAAAAAATCATCAACAATAACAAGGTAATACATAAACTTGACCCGACTTACAACCCGGCTAGGCCCCCAAACATCAACATGAATAAGATAAAAAATTGAATGACTTGACGGGCTAATACTAGAAGGGAAACTATTTCTAGTGTGTTTGCCCATTTGACATGTCTCACATTGGAATGACTCAGACACAGAAATACTATGAACAATACCACAAAGATTGGACAATGATAGATGTCCTAGTTAGAGATGTCACTTATATGGGGTAAGCTTAGATAGAGTCATAGATGCCACACCCTCCATTTGTTCTGACAGTATGTAAACTCCCTTGTGCTCATGGCCACCACCAATCGTCTTTCAATTGTGCAAGTCCTGAAAAACAGATGAACCAAGATCAAATATGACTCTACTGTTACAGTCATCAGTTTTTTAGAGAGAAACATATTTTCATTCACTAACCCTAATCTCCATAATAAAGAGATTAGAGCTGAAGAGAGATTTACAAATTACCTGAACAAAAAATAGAAGAATATTTAAATGAACTCCTAATTATTAAATATTGCAAAGAACCACAAAAAAACATAAAATCTTCTAATTCATCACTCTCCCTCAAGCTGAAGTATACATATTAATCATGCTTAACTTGTCACAACATTTAGAGAAATCACCAATCGGAAGAGCTTTGCTAAAGACATCTACAACTTGATCTTCTGATGATACATGAATAGTGACTATGGTTCCTCCTTGAACAAGATCCCAAATGTAATGGTAGTCTACTTCAATATGTTTAGTCCTTTCATGAAAAACTGGAGAGTTTGCGATGTATGTGGTTGCTCGATTGTCACAATACATATTCATGGGAAGTGCAATCAGCACACTTAGGCTAGGTAATATGGATTTAGCCCAAGTCATTTCAGCAGCAGTTTGAGTCATAGCTCTGTATTCAGATTCTGCACTAGATCTCGGCACCACACCTTGCTTTTTGCTTCTCCAAGATATAAGGTTGCCTCTCATAAATACACAGAATCTTGTGATAGACTTCATGTCTTTGATTCAACCAACATAGTCAACATTACTATAGGCTTCCACTTTCAAGGTCATGCCTTTTATGAACAAAAGTCTTTTGCCGTGAGACAATTTCAAATATTTGACCATTATTAAAGCAGCATCCCAATGAACTTTCATGGGTCTTTCCATAAATTGACTTAACTTTGTCTAGATATGATGGCACAATTGGAAACTAGATTGTAATAGATATAACCTTTATGACAACTTCCATTGCCAATGAAGACGCAAGCTTGAGCTTTGGGTTCTAACTTTGAAGTACGTCTAGGGCCATTCAACGAAAAGAGGGTACATCCAAAGGTTCTTATATGACTATATTTGAGAACTTCATGCACGAGCTTCTCATGCAGCGTCATTTGTAATTCTACAATAGGCAACCTGTTAAAAGATGAACAATCATTTTAAAATAATCAAACTAGAATTTTTGTGGCATATTAGCATGAATAATCATGGTAAGTCCCATTTTCACCAGATGTCTATGTTTTTGTTGAACGATAACATTATGTTGAGATGTGTAAGGACACATTATCTATCAACGAGTACCTTGGTTGGTTTTCAAGAAGTGTGTTAAATTCTTTGCTCATGAATTCTCCTTCTCCATCTAAATGAAAAATTTTCATTTTTGTCTCAAATTGATGCTCTACTATGCTTTAAAAAGTTTTAAAACATGGAAACATATCACTTTTCTTGGACAAGGGGAAGATCTATGAGAAGCGAGAGTAGTTGTCAACTATGACAAAATAATACATGTACCCTTCTCGCAAAGCACATGGTGCTGGCCCCCAAAGATTAGCATGTAACACTTCAAGTGGTTTGGTTGCCGGAAAATCCTGTCAACCGTTGTTGGAGGATGATGGAGATCACCGACTCTAATGCCATGTTACAGCCAGCAGTCTTTGAGAGAGAAACATATTTTCATTCACTAATCCTAATCTCCATAATAAAGAGACTAGGGTTGAAGAGAGATTTACAAATTACATAAACCAAACATAGAAGAATATTTAAAAAGAACTCCTAACTATTAGAGATTGCAAAGAACCACCTAAAAACATAAAATCTTCTAATTTAACATCTACATCGCAAATCATTCGTCAATTGAGTAACAGACAGAAAGTTAGCAGGAAATCTGGAGCATATAAAACATGGGAAAGAAAGACAGATTAGAGAGTTTCACATCCCCAATTCCCATAACAGAAGAAAGCTTGTCATTGGCAAGTCTAACATGTTGAGGCTACGAAAAATGATGTAATGAAGTAAATAAGTGAGGCTGACTAACAAAATGTTTTGAAGCTCTAGAATCAATAATCTACATGGTACCTGGTTCACGGTAAGTAATACCAACAAACAAAGAGGAATCCATCACAACCGAGGAGGCAATCGTTGAGCTACAAGCAGATCATACTCTACCTTACTCATAGTCATAGTGGAGCTATCAGGACTCGTCATGGAAGCAGTCTCTCCAAGTGGTGTAGCAGCTCAAGCAGAACCTACAGGAATCTGAGAAGAGAATGTCCATCTACCACCTGAAGTACTAAATCCTCTGTCATTCGAATTAGAAGCTGGGACTATGTTTGTCCCAACATCTATCTTCCAAATGTCTCAATTTTCCACAGAATGTACACTGAAAACTTCCTCTGCCCCCTGCACTACGACCTGAGCCTCTTCCCTTTGTGATTTGTCCACACCCTCCATACACAGCTAAGGTTACACCAGAAGATTCACTTTGGGGCTGAGAGAGAGATACAACCAATCTACTGAGTCTATCATATGTCTCAGCCTGATCTGAAACTTCTGTTGCAATGAACATATGTACTTTAGCTACCTCATACTTAAGGAATAGACCAGCTGAGATATTTGCCACCATTGTCTACTCAAAATGAGTCTTGTAAGATGCTTGACATGGAGGTCAAAGAGCCTTCAATCATTAATACATTACTTTAACTGAAGCAAAGTATTGAGATAATTCTAAGTCACCTTGCTAGAGCTTGAGTAACTCCACCTCAACTTGTAATATTTTTGAAACATTCTTGTCATGAGAATAAGTCTGTCTCAAGAATGTCCACATGTGTTTGGCAGTTGCATAGTAAGCAAGAGTATGAGCAATATCAGTCTGAACACTATTCATAAACCATGACGTAATAATATTATTTTCTTTCCATGTAGTATACTTCCTTGTTTTAACACTCGGTTAATCTTCTTTAATGATGTGGTCTTTCTATGTCCTACTACAGGCATCATAAACATACGCAACTAAATTTAATACTTGTGACCATCCACTTCACAGTAAAACCATAGATGAATGGATTCCCAACAACTTTATATTCAGTATGAGACTCAATCTTAAGGTTGTCTGCCATGTTAGACTGTTGTCCAAGTTCCATTACGAAACACAAAAAAACAAAACCACCCAAACTGACTAGAATATGCAACAGGAAGTAGAATATGCAGCAGACGCTGACGATAAGGAGCTTTCTGCGTAAAAAAATACCACTTTATAACATAGAGGACTGGTCCATGGCAAACAAGAAATTGGTCATCATAGGTCTCTTTTCATGTTCCATTTACATCCACATGTAATTCACAATAGTTTTATCGGACCTAACTAACATCCACGCCACACCACTACTTGAGGGCTGATCATATAATCCACAGACATGAGCAGATATTTTTAACACTTACTATTGTTTCCACACGTAGCAAGAGACCACGATGTAATAGGTCAAATGTTGAAGGAAAGAAAGATGCCAGAATTTAGCAAGGAGTGACCAGCGACAAGGAAAAATAAACATGTGACATTTTGACTTGAACTCTGATTTTGACGTGGACTCTAAACGATGTTGCTCGACTAATATAGTTTGACTCCATCCAGCTTAAAGAACAATTAACTCTTTTGCTTCCACTTCCACTTCGACAAAGCACCAATCTAGGGTTTTAACCTTTTGTTGAGAAAACTCTATATCGAGCCCAATATGCACGATCCAACTATTTTACCCACAAAAAACCTCTACGATAACAGAAGAAGAGGAAGAAGATGGATACAATGAAAAAGGCGACGAAGAGAAATAGGTTTCAGTCGCAAGAAGGGTTGGGCTCACCGTGTTGCATGAAGCCAAAAGGGAGAAGAGAAGAGGAAGAGAAAGAGAGCGATAGACACAGAGAAAAAGAAATATTTTTGTGATCCATTAATCTGCCCTAATCTTATGTTAAATGAGAATTAGGGTGAAACCAACAAATTACAAGATAAGTCCAAGACTAGAACATTTATTTGTAGATGTTAGTAAAACTCTTAAATATTCAAAACACCACCGAACACACATATTATTCAACATCATTAACGCAGCCTGGTCAGAGGTATTTGTTAGAGTTTGTGAACTTTTGATTTCTCATAGGGCATCATCGGATTATGTACCCCTTATATGTAAGAACGAACCTATTCAGTAGAAAAATTATGGAAGGGGTTTTTTTGAGATGCTTTACTCTCTAGGAAAAAGAATGCGAAGTGCAAACACATTGTGACAAAGGCTTGGTTGGCTATTGACAAAGGCTTTCCTGTGGTTCAATTATGTGCAAAACGAGGTATGGTAATGAGATGGCTGAAACATTGGAGTCAACATAAACTTGACAATGTCAGTCACTTGCAAAAAGAATAGAAGATAAAGATAGAGGGGATGTTGATTCTACCAGTTGGGTTGATAAAAAAACTCGGGTAAAAAAGGAATTGATAGAGCCCTTAGAGGAAGAAGAAGTTCATTGGAACCAACGTTCTAGGATGCAGTGGTTAGTTTTTTATGATGGCAATAGCTGACTTTTTCACAAAATGGTTAAATGTAGAGCCATGAAAAAGAGTGCCATGGAAAATTGGACATTTAGAAATCGAGTTAGGCATCAAGACCTCAGATGCAAATTGTCGGATGCTAAGAAGGAAGTTTGGTCTATTTGTATAGAGGTTCTCCATAAACAGAAATGGTCTGCCATGTCACGCAAGCGATTGACTGATGGTTAAAAACAAGGACTTTTAGTCCTTTTTGGTAGATTCATTCATCTGAGGAATGGATGGTGGAAATGGCCTTTATGGATTGTGCATCTTGTAATTTCTATGCTGGTATCCTATGGAATAATGAAATAACTAAAAAGAGGTGACTCCTCCTATCGAGGAATCGATGGGGCAGCCTGGAGGATATTCAACAGCAACTTCTGTTGAATGAGTTTCCTGGAATTGTTCAAAAAGGTTGTGGCGAAACCTAACTCTAAGAAATGGCTCACAT
The DNA here is from genome assembly GCA_011799765.1 of Nymphaea thermarum. Taxonomy (NCBI): domain Eukaryota; kingdom Viridiplantae; phylum Streptophyta; class Magnoliopsida; order Nymphaeales; family Nymphaeaceae; genus Nymphaea; species Nymphaea thermarum. The sequence continues at coordinate 453,903 of JAANDH010000155.1, read as the reverse complement.
GGATGAGCAAAGTTGGGAGCCAACCTTTGTTAGGTGCCAAAGCTGCATGTTTCTATGTTTTACGTAGGCTGGCTTTAAAATTTGTTGTCTATAAATCATCTCTCTCACTTGAAGCTCTTGGAGCAAGGGATGATTGATGTATGATTGTGTGATGGCCTATTGGCTTGGGACTTGCATTCCTTAATTCTTTTATTTTTTCAGATTAATGGAAAGGGAACAACCCGACCCATTTTGGCTAAGAAGTGCAACTTGGCAATGCAATTAACAATCAAGCAAACCCTCGTGGTATGTACCAGACCTACTTCACGTGGACTTGCACTTCCTGCATCAAGAAGACATGACAGTTGGTCATGTCATGATGCACCATGGACATATATTAACACTTGGGGACGATGCACCACGGACATATGGTCAAGAATAAGTGACTAACTTTATCTCCTTACCTTTATGTTCATTATTGCTACATATTCACTTTCCCTTTTTTAGAATTTGTTATCAATTACATTTTTTCATAATTTAATACACAACATTGAATATATGATGATCCAATATTTGATTTTTAGAAGATTTCTGAGACGGTAATGAAAAAATAAATAAATAATACTATATGATGGACATGCTTCCTTTTCATCATTGGTATAAACCCTCTATCTTTTTATTTTCTCAACTTCCCCAATAGTTTTATGTGGTTCTATTTGTTGTTATTTTTATTTCAATATTTACACTCTTAAAGCCCTACATGACCAACTACTCATAAAGTGGCTTTTTTTTTTTTTCTGGTGTCACAGTTTGGGTTATTTTGGAGGTGCTAGTGCATCGAAGGTTCTTACTGGTTTTGTTGAATAGGTTTGCTTGCCAGTATCATGATTTTGTTCCAAGATGTAGCACACCATTTATATTAATTATCAAATTGAATTTTTTCTTGGCAGGGAGAGGATATGTATGCCATGGCTAAGTGAACCTTCCTTACATCCAACAGCATGTTTGCTTCTCAGTCATTCTTTTGTGGGAGACCAAGCTGCAACAAAAGCTCCAATAAACAGATCACTGACATGGTCGACTTCTCCTTATGGCTTCCGGCCACTAGTATGTATAATTGAGAGGTGTTTTTCTGCTTTCTTCCTTTTTTCTGGAAAAAATTTCTATTTTGTTAAAGTAATGGCATCAGTATCAACTCTGTGTCGTAACAGGTATCCTCCTCCAAGGTTGCTTAGCTATCCAGGAAGAGTGAGTTTCTGACAACCTTATTGCCGATTTCGGTTATCTCTGATGTTGATAAAGCAGCATCAGTTACTTTGCGAATAGATCAGAAAGGGAAAGCGTGGCTAATTAGTTTGCCAATAGATGGTCAAAAAGTGAAGCAGAAGATGAAGCAACAGTTATCCTCCATGCCAATTTTGTTGTATATGTAATGGACAAACGTTTTATACTTGAAATGACTAAATCGTTATGTCATAACAATTTGATATATCATGCAATGGACAACCGTATATATCTTTTATAAAATAAAATAATAATAAGTTTTTTTCTTAAATTATGTACGGGTATTATACGGTGAGGAATTTTTCGGGTATAATACGGTAAAGTTATATCTCGAGAATATCTTGGCAAATTTAAAAAAAAAAATATTTAATAAATCTTGAAAATTATAAAAAACAAAAAATAATAAAAAAATCTAAAAAACGCATATAATACGCATTGTTTTCATGTTTTTTATTTTCTAGCGTTTTTTAAAGAAGACACGTCTAATTGGCGTAACTGCCGTTTTACACGGCTGATTTATTTCTTGCATATTATAAGCCATTTTTTTCGAATAATACGTGTTTTTTGTGACAATGACATTGTCACAAAAAACGTGTACAGGTATTATACAACAAGAAAAAAGATAGGTATAATACGGTAAAGTTGTATATCTCAGATAGAAAAATCTCGGTAAAATTTTTTAAAAATTTAAAACATTTAATAAATCCTAATTGTTATAAAAAAATAAAAAATCATTAAAATATGAAAAAAACGTAAAAAAGGGTATCATATGCATATAATATGTGTTTTATACGTGTTGTTTATTTTCTGATGTTTTTTAAAAAAAGACAGGAACAAAACAAGTATTATACAGCTGATTGTGTTTTGCCTTATTATACGTGTCTTTTTCCTTTTATATATATATATATATATATATATATATATATATATATATATATATATATATATATATATATATATATAGAGAGAGAGAGAGAGAGAGAGAGAGAGAGATGATGGGTTCGAATCATTCCCATGAGTGCATTGCATCGGAATGATGCAGGTGACCTGATTCGTGTGCATCACCCTTGTGATGCACAAACATTATTTATAAAATTTTTAGTGTTTTTTTGCAAGGCTTTTAACATTATTTTTAACATTTTAATAGTTTATCTTTCTGATATTTCCAAATCAGTTTGCTTAGTGACATGGCTTATGAGCTGACATGCATGATCACTTGTACAGGTTTTTATTGCTTAATGACATGGCTTATGAGTTGATATGCATGGTCACTCGTATAGGTTTCTGTTTGTTTATTTTTTATTTTTAGTTACAAAATAACTTAAATACTTTAAATTAATTCTGAAAATAAAAGTAATAAACCCCCGTCACTGGTCCTCGTATTGACAAAGAAACGACAAAATGTTGAATATACATAAAAATGGTTAAAGTGAAAAGAAAGAAAGGAAAAGCTTTAAGTAAACATTAAAAAAGTTTAAAAAATTGTTAGAAAAAGATTAAGTTGAGCTTAACATGAACATAAAAATGGTTGAGCTGAATGCCTACATGCATTAGCTTATAAAAAAAGGTTTCGTGAAGGAAATGCTAAGCAACCGCTTTTGAATCTTTTAAATGTTTTTTCCTTGGGCGATTATCTTAGATCTTCAACAAGTGCCGCTTAATATATTAATTTCTTACCTATTAGTACATTGGGGTAGTAATTATATTTTATATTTGATATTTGTTACTTTTTTATGTTGTTTTTTTATGTTAGAATTATTTTTCTAGATATTATATTTTTTTTTATTTGGATGCTTACTTATTATTGCTCTTGGCTGTCGCATAAAATGTATTTCTAAGTAATTGCTCTTATATAACATGGCTTCATGAAAGGTAATGAAGTTAAAAAGAATGAAGTATATTTATTTATCGAAATATACCGGTCCCAACAAGTTGAGAAGAAGGAAAAAAGGGTACATCCTTCCCCATCTACTCCTATAACACCATATGGGTTACATGCACAAACTATTTTCTTTGGTTTTTTGATCAGATTACCATTTATAAGATACAATGAACCTCAAGTACTACGAGACAAGCGCTACTCCACGTCTCCGAGTTCGAGTAGCTCCAGTTTAGCCGGCAGCTTAACCGCTTCATATATAACTAGCAGTTCAAGCGGCAGCCTGGGGGAGTTCCACAACCTTGTGATGGTGATGGCCATCGTCGATGAAGCGCCTCCAGAACCAGTGCTGCATCCATACACGCTCGGCCATTTCCTCAATGGGCACGCCCTTGGTCTCGGGGAGGAGGAAGAGGACGAAGACGGACATGATTATGACCCAGGCGGAGAAGAAGGCGAAGATGGCGTACTTGAGGTGGCAGAGCATGGAGAGGAAGGACTGGGCAATGACGAAGGTGAAGAGGAGGTTGACGCAGACGGTGACGCTCTGGCCTGCCGATCGAGTCTCCAAGGGGAAGGTCTCGCTGGGGATGAGCCAGCCAAGGGGACCCCAGGACCAGGCAAAAGACGAGACGAAGAGACAGACAAACACCACCACCAGGATCGCCATCCCGTGGCCCAAGTTGTTCGATTGGTCCTTCACCTTCACACCGAGCAGCACCGAGATGATCACCTGCACCAAGAGGCCGCCACCATGAGAAAGAGAGGAGAGAAAGAGGTTAGGCGTATATACATATATAATAGGATTTTTTGGCCAACCTGAGAGAGGAACATCTGTACGCCGGCCTCGAGAAGCAGGACTCGACGGCCAACTTTGTCGACGGAGTAGATGGAAACGAGCGTGGAGAGGACGTTGACAGCGCCCGTGATGACGGCAGAGTAGAGGGAAGCGTCGCTGCCGAAGCCAAGAGTCTTGAAAAGCACGGGCGCGTAGAACATGATGGCGTTGATGCCAGTGAACTGCTGAAACACCTGCAGCCACACGGCTATCACCAGCTGCGGGCGGTTCCGCCTCTGGAGAAGGTTGCGGAATGGGTGGCGCACCTGCCTGGCTGCCTCACTCGCCATCACGATCTCTTCGAACTCGGCCTCAACGTTCTGGGTGCCGCGGATCTTCTTCAGCACCTCCTTGCCCTTCTCGAGGTGTCCCCTCTCGATGAGGCTGTTGGGGGTGTCGTCCACTATGAGGGAGCCCATTAGCAAAAGCAGTGCCGGCACTCCGGCCAGCCCCAGCGACAGCCTCCAACCCCACGGATGGATCCTGCCATTTACAATGGTATCCAATCAGTGGTTCGAGTATATTTACATGTAATTGATAAAAGCAAGCACACGTAGTGCTCCCAAGCTGAAAAAAGTGTACCCTTGTAGTCTTGCTGAACCGCTCTATCAGTATTCTAAAAAACATTGGACTTCTCTGTTGTTTTTATGTGTATAATTGAGCAACACAATTTCTAAGAATGTCCCTTTAACATTTGAGGTTAGTATTCATGAAAATTTTTAAAAAATTTACACTATGAGGTAACCGCACACACTGATTCCAGCTATAAACCCTCAAAAAGTAAAACAAGAAGGGCATCAAATGATGCTTGGGAAAGTAGCATTATTCCCCATGCTCACCACTTTTTTTTTTTTGAAAAAGTTCATAATCAACCTGTGTAGGGATAACAAATACGCTCAGAAGTAAAAAATAAGTGGGGTTAAGATATTTTAAGAATTTTGTAAAGAAATTTGCTTTCTAGACTTCTAACTTTTCGTAACCTTTTTTTGTTCTTATAATCAGCCCCCTCTTTCTACTTAGTCAAGGTTTGGCCATTATACATTGTTGTGTACATTTTTTTTTTGAATACATAACTAGTTTCGGACAACTGCTATTGTGGTTGAGATTATTTGACTTTATATGTGAATAATGAATCTGAAGCTAATATTTTTTGGTTCGCATTAATTAATTAATTCTTTTGACACGATGTCCGTTAGTAGCGTTACTTCTAAATGTCAAATCAGCATTCACTTTTTTTGAAGTAATTTTCCATGTGACCAAATGTGTGACAGAGAGAGAGAGAGAGAGAGAGACCAATTTGGCTACCCGAATGATTCGACACTCAGTTTTAAGTTGTATGCAAACCTGGAGGTGCCGTAGTTGACAAGGTTGGCAAAGAGGATGCCGATGGTGACGTTGAGCTGGAAGAGGATGTTGAGCCCTCCACGGATCCTGGTCGGTGCGATCTCTGATAGGAACAGCGGCACCGCCTGTTGCCATCATTTGAAAGATTCCACAACCAAACATTTGTCAGCAAACAAGACTCCATCTTGAGATTGTTGCGTTGATTATGAAAAGCCAGAATTCAAAGAGATAGAGTTTTGAGATGAAGAGAATAAATGTTTAATTATATAGATTTCTCAGCAACAATTAGTTTAAACCCCCACTTTAATCCAAGTGTTTAATGAAAAAATAAAACAATTACTATCTAGGAGTAGAGTTTGTCGATATGTATCCCTGAAAAGTTCGCTGTGACAAGTTCTCTCAATTAGAGTGATCATCCTCCTGCCCAACTTCTTGACCACTGCTAAAAGTCGGATGCCATGAGATTTCATCCACAAAAGCTTGTGGAAAGAAGTAGGGTTGTTAGTTGTCAACGTCTTGGACAAACAAAAAAAGGGATACATAAGAATCACGATTTTCCCTCGCGCGAAGCCAAAAATATAAGTCAAAGAAAAAGCAGGAATACCCAATTTTCCAACTCAAAGGAAGTTAACGACAACATGTGTTCATGTCAAGTATAATGTTTAGCATGTTTGGCTCATTCCGCTGCTCTTTCACACAGGAGCGTTTGACTGGTAGAACTCAATGTATGTACGTCCCCCACCCACATGGCTGGTGCCCACAAGACCAAAAGTCGAGTTGTGATTCCCTTCCTTTCACACCATGGCCACCACGCGTGACGATGAATATCAAGTTTGACGTCATTCTTGTTGACTCAACTTGTAGAACTACTGTTCCGTGCTTGGCAACTCAAAAGCATGTGGGTTGAACTTTTGGCTCCTTAATTAACTGATGGGTCTGACGCCACCAACTGCTAGCTAGCTCTCGTGCTAGATCGGACGGACCCACTTATATTTGATCTTCCGTATGCTTCGCGCGCCCAAGAATGACAAACGGATCCTCCGTCTGTTTTCCTTCATGTTTTAATGCTATCTTGGTATTTCCAGAATTAACTTCATCATTTCTCAGCGATTTTAGATGGCCAATCAAAAAAGTTAATCCAGACAAAACTCTTTTCTTTTTTTTGCATATTTTGAATCTTTGATTTGTTAAAATCTGCATTTAACATAACCTGCTAAAAAAAAAAAAGATACTATGACTTTATTAAGCGGACTTAGGTTCACTCCTTCAATATTTGGGCTGCCCACCGTGCGACCAGAGACATGTGGTTCGATCGTCCAGTTTATATGTTCTAAAGAAAATTTTCAAAAATTCAATTTTATGTCAACTAATACAATTTTATCAAGAATGTAAGCGATCTACTCATCATGTTCATGTAGCCGGAAAAGGAAGAGGTGATGGGGAAAGCTAGCTGTACCTGATTGGCGAAGCCGACGCCACAGCCCAGCAGGATCCTTCCGATGATGAGCATGACGATTTCCTGAGCGGCGGCGTTCAGCACGACGCCGATAAGGAAGAAGATGGAGGCCATGAGCATGGTGAGCCTGCGGCCCAGCTTCCTGGTCGTATAGGACGCGAAGAAGGTGGCGGTCAGCCCCGCCAGGTAGAGGGAGGAGGTGAAGAGCTGCAGCCCCTGGTTGTCGTACTGGCAGTAGTTGCTGTCGTTGCCTCCGCCTTTCGCCTTTGTCCTCTTGTACACCGTCGGAAAGAACTTTATCAAAAAGTCGTCCATGGACGTGACGCCACCTGCACCCACGCATACGGATCAGATAACAGGCCAATTTCACCAACGACATTCGGTCTGAACCTTGTGAACGACTGCCCCTTGATGTAAAGAAGGTCGCTACTTTGAGAGTTCAGAGGAAGTGGTAACGCCGTTGTAAGAACTTGGACAAAGAGCAAACAAGTCTGTTGCACGAACGAAACAGACTACCAAAAGAAACAAAGGCTAACAATGTAAAGGAGACATTTGAAACTTGAAGGGAAAGCAGAGCACTGGTTGAGGAGGGCCTTGGGAGGTTAAAAGAAGAAAGGCTGAAGAAAGAACAGAAAACGGAAAACATGTCGATTGTCCACAAAAGTAAAAAGAAAAGTGAAAAAAGGGCAAGTCAAGTCTTCAGAACGGCTAAAACACAAGCAAAGGCATGCAAGGAAAGTCTAGAAAACGGCCAAATTGTTTGCTCACTTTCAACCAACTCTAGAGACGACTTGACTTCTGGCATCACTTTGAGGAAAAGATCCCAGTGGCTTCCTAGAACTTTTTGGGAGACAAAATAAGAATTATTAAAAAGGTTGGAAAGTGAACCACAAAATCGATGTATGACCTGATTAACAAGAAATTTTTTACCAAAAAATAAGCATAAATCTTGGTACAGGCGCGCGCCCTGGTGAACAGGGCTCGACAGAAAACTGTTGCACGAGAAAGAAGAAGCATAGAAATGGGAAAGAGCAAGGACGAAAAAAAAAGTAGAGCCGTGGAATAAACAGGATCTGCTGATTAATTTCGCTACAAAAGGAAATCAAACGAATTTTTTTTCCTCATGTCATGAAACGGGAAAAGCGGAGCGGCAACCCTGCAGAGAAGAGCACGCCGTCTAACAAGCGTGAATCACGTGATGAAACTAAAGGCACGGATTGTCGAAAGATAATTAAACGATTTTGTCATATTTTCGAAGAGAAATGAAGAAACAGTGAGGCACAAAAAGTTCAACTGAGACGGCCTTCCAATGACAGGAACAATATAAACAATCTGGAAAAAAACTACGATTTGCGATCGATAATACTGCAACGAAGAGTAAATCTGGGGATGCAGTGGCTAGAAAATAAATAAGCAATTACTTAAAATCTTTTACCTGAAATCCCGACGTCGTATCCAAACATTAGTCCGCCAGTGGCAGCCATGATGCAGGAAACAATAACGATCGGAGTGATCTTCCCCTCGAACTGGACCCCTCCGGTCCTCGCCGGCGCCGAGAATCCTGCCGCCGGCATCTTTTCTCTACGCTTATAATAATCCCCAAGGAAGCCACGTATTTCACAAACCCTCTGTTAAGAAATTAACAGGATAGATCAGACGACTGTGAAGGACTCGTGCTGCGCAGTCTGTTCAATATGGATACATATAGAATTGATCATACAGAGATGAACACACAGCAAGTTGATAAAGATAAGGAGAGACAATAAAACGAAAATAAGCAACAAACTCATAAATCTGAATCTACTCTCCATTGAGAGACGAGTGTTATATCAGGCATTAGCCATCCTTACCCTAACTTGTTGCAGATGAGAGCTTCGTTTGAGAAGACGATCGCTCGCGAGGACTTTGTTAGGAATGGAGCGCATGGGAGTGTGTCTATTTATAGGCAAAAATATTTATCAACATCGGAAGTTTCCTCTAGTCTATCCTGGGCCCTACATTCAACTTTACACGTGGATAACATCTCGCCGTGTCGTAATAGATTCTCACCCACTTTGGTCAAGGTCAACGTAGATGGCTCCGCCTCTTTTTCTGAGAGTACAAATCCATGGAACCCCAGGTGAGGTAATGGCTAAATATCAGGTGGCCACATTGGTCAATAGTTGCACGCCCGAAATTTATTTTATTTTATTTTTAAATCTGTATTTGCCATATATTGGCATTTTTTTTATTAGGAGTCAACAAACTATAGCTAACTATAACTTTTTAAATGAAATTTTCAAAATTATACTTTTTTAAAAAAATTGAAGGAACGACGCGGTGGACCCTTCGGATCACCTGGTTCCATTTCTAAAGAATGGGAGTCGGATATTTAATTTGTATGCCAATGGTCGGCTGGCGAAGGTTCTAGTGATATAAATGTGAACTTGTGCACAAGCTATTCTAGGGGTGAAACGGTAATTGCCCATAAAAAAATAAAAATAAAAAACTATTTTCAAGAAAACTTTTTTATCTACATATTTGTGCTTTTTTAAAATCGAAAATTTTATAATTAATGCGTTTTACTCAAAATTTCTAACTCCGCTCCTCAATCATGCGGTGTGGACTTGGGAAGCAAAAGAAAAGAGGGAAGTCTTTGGTTCTTACCAAATTGAAATTTAAAATATCTTTTCTAAAACATAAAATCTTAATAGGACATGTGTATCTTCGCTCTAGGTATGTGATTAAATAATAGATCACCAAACAAATAAAATACACGTAATATCGTATCTGTGGCTTAACCCGGAGTTACTGCGCAAGGGTTCTCCTATTTCTTCCTCCAATTCATAAACTCCCAACAACTTTTTGCTTTCGGCACATGGGTGGACCATACATTGCTTTTCCATGACCTTTGGGACCTGTAATTCAAATTCATGATCATCTCAAATCTACAAAACTAAAAAGAATTTGAATTGCGGTTCCATTTGCTAAATAATGCAGAAATTATCTTGGGACATATATGTGTTGGCATTTGATCCAAGATGTTAAGGAGATGCATCTTAGTCCCCCTCCCCCTCCCCATGAGCAAATTTCCGTACAACTATTTGTAAGCCGAAAGGTATCTCACTACTTGAGAATTTCTTTTTTTTTATTGACCTTGACGACATCAGGATGTAGGGTTGACACTTAGTGCATATTAACTAGTACTCTGATTTTACCCAGCTGTTGAGAATTTTACCAATATACATAAAAAGCGAAAATAAAACAAAAGGACACATGTCCAATCAAATAATAAGTCAAAATATATAAAAACCAGTTCAGTGGTATGTTTTTTTCTTTTTTATATATCTTGTGCTATATAATTTTGGTGCTTGAGAAAAAAATGATATCATACATACACACACACACACACACATATATATATATATATATATGATAATTATGGTTATGGAGAGTCACATAGTTAGGTAATGAAAATGTCGATTACTTTTTTTCTTCTTGCTTAACCAATTAAAGTCAAGTTTCTCCTAGCACTACAGAAATTTGGAGCTACTTATCATTTGCATATGCATTCAATGTACAATTTCAAAACGGAATTGAATCTCCGTTCAATATTTGACCGAGACCTATAAAGATCGAAATGGATTTCTTATGTTATAAATAAATCAAAATATACAAAAGCCATTCTAGTCAAATGCCATTCGTGGTTGTTTCTCAAAAAAATGATGTGTGAAATTAGAGACATATATAAATCAAAATAACAATCTGGTTTGTTTAATATATAAGATAATTTTAGAAGGAACATATATTCAATTATTAATCTTGGAATCCTGTAAGATGTTATTTACATTGTAAAGAAGTTTTATTTACTCATTCATTTATAAAATGGTGGATATGAAAAACGCATGCATAAGGCAGACTAATGAATCATGTTGAAAATAAAAAGTGTACTTGAGTTCGTCTGAAACTCAGACTGTCACCTGCACATACATACATACATAATTACATATGTGTACTCCAACTTGTGTTTTTTCTGATTACACATCAACTTGTAGTTCAAGTTTTTTAAAAACATATAAAACGCCACTTTTGGCGCTGGGCAGCTTGTGTCCAAGGCACCTCCAGCAAAAGGAGCCTCTTGTGTCTCTGGGCTTTGCTTTTGCGCATTTGAACACATGGATAAGATATTCCCGATTACCAATTAAAGTCAAAGTTGTCTAGTGCTAGAGGTAAAGAAATTTGGATCTAATTGTCAATTGCGTTTGGGTTCGATATACAGTTTCAAAACGGAATTGAATCTCCGTTCAATATTTGACCGAGATCCTATACAAGATCGAAATGGATTTCTTATGTTAGTTAGATCCAAATTATTTTTCTCTCAAAATCTGAATCTGATTATAGAGATTGAGGTGAAGTCAAAATTTGAGTGAAAAAGTGAATCGGACCCGAACCTCATCGTTCGGTTCTCGAGTGTGGAGGCTGCTGAAGAAACGATGACAGCGGCATGACGTCGTTTGAAAATATAAAGAGAGAGAAACGGGAAAGAGGAAAAGTGGACCTCCGGCAGATATTTCTTGCATTCCCACGGAGCCGTCGGCATATCGCAGCCGTCGCAGCTCCAGCTTTCGCTAATCGAGTCTCTTACGTCTCTCTCTCCCCGTCACCCTTCTCCAGTCCACGCCCACGCCCAGTGCGCGTGGACTCCCCGATTCGATCGGGTCCACATTGTTAAACAACACGCTTTGGATTTGCTCACTAATATAAGATTGGATAAGATCTGAATTTTGGTAAGCATGAGTCTTGATTCATAACTGCCCCGACTGAACAAAATAACAAGTAGCCAGTCCCCTTTCTCCAGTTTGTGACGTAAACTAGCCGAATCGGGTCCAAATTGTAGATGGGTGGGATTCCATTTTGTCAGCCAATATAAGATTGGTTAAGACCTGAATTCCGGTAAACCTGAGTTGAGTCTGGATTTAAAACTGCCCCAAAATGAAAACAAAAAGAAAAAGAGAAAAAGAAAAACGAACTCTGCGTGGCGAACTACGATGCAATAGAAAGGGTTAAAAAAGGTAATTTTTTTTTTATGGCAGAGTTACTCTTTGTTCACAACTTTTTTTCTTTTAACAGCCTCGGATTTAAGGTCAGAACACAAGCTTGTATTAGGACTTTAAGATAGGTCCCAGTCCCACTCACAAAAACTAAGCTTGGGCATCGGGTTTGCCCCGACCCAATAAGGAGCCGGGCGGGTCCAGGCCCAACCATTAAAACCAAAGCTTGAACCCGGCTGATTAAGTTAAAAAATATATTTTAAATATAAAACAATATATAAATATAATTGATCATAATAAAATATTACATATATATATATAAATTTATAAAAAATTTAAAAATTATCGAGCCCACTAAGCTAGCCTAATAAATTATCTGGCCGGTGCCCTTTTTTTCGAGCTTGAGCTCACGCCTGAGTTGAGCCGAATACCAGGTACCCACCGGCGGCCTGACCCGGTGCCCAGCTTTAACAAAGCTTCACTTTGAATTGAGCTCCATATAACAGGTACGAGCTCCACTTGACAATCAACATCGACCTCAACTTGTTTAACACATTTCTTTTATCGACGATACTATGAGTCATCGAGCTTGTTTGAAGCTCATTTAAACGAGCTTGATAAAGCTCATTAACTTGCTGTTCAGCTCGTTAACTTTGATCAATAATTTAACTATGGCATTCTGCCACCTATCGCAGTCATAATCATTGTTGTCTATATGAAAACGCATGTACCAAACTATTAATTGTAGAAATAGCAAATAATTTCACACAAATGAAAGATTTTCATAAATAATAAACATTTGACATGTAGAAGTAAGCCCGGAGCGACAGACAAATAGTCCGCACAAATGCAGCCTGGTATAGGATTAGCATACATAGAAACTCTCCTCTAACTTTGGGAATTCACCAGGTCCTCTAAAATATGGTGCTCCAACACAATCTTGATGTAGCCTTTTTAATTTTTGAATTCTTTTTATTTCATGAGATCTTCCCCTCATTGAGTTCATCAACAAACTTTACAAAATTCGCTCTGTTAAATAAAAAAAATCACTTTAACATAACCATGCATCTTTGTTGGTCAATAACGGCATTAAAAGTTTAAACTTGTTACATAATAAGTTTTAAATGATGCTGAAATCAAGGCAAAGACAACATAAAGTAATAACAAACAAGAATTTAGGCAAATCAATTTGTCACAAATGGCTAACTTCTAACATGAGAATATCAAAATCACATATGAAAGAAGAAACCACTTGCACAATAGAATGGCAAAAGTTTTGTGATCAAAAGAAATACCTTAAGGTTGCATTTGATAGCATCAGATCTTATATATGTGATTGCATAAAAAGGTGTATTTTGAAAGATTCTTAGTTTGGTAGCATAAATTTTAAGTCCAGGTTACATGTTAGCGACCACAGACTTAAGGTCAGATGAAGGGAGAGAGGGGGGAGGGGGGGTCAGATCTTAAATCTATGGATTTGAAATCTTAGGATCTCGAATCACTGCAAATCTAAGCTCCGCGGTTAAACAAACACAACCTAATGATAAACATAAAAGAAGTACACAAATGAGCATAGTGGAATCTTTCGCTACAAGGATCATCAATGGTATACCTATCTGGGTTTATGGTTTCTACCCTTCAAGCAAATGGCACAATTGGCAGCACAAATAAAATAAACAACCGTGTTGGCACTGCGTCTAATAATGACTCGACAACGCAAAGCCTTAATCTGGCAAGACCCATGCCTATCTCAGAAGACCTGGCAGTATATATTGACAGAAGCAATAGCACAACAAAGGTACTAAGAAAAGAGAAAAACATTGATTTTAACTACAAAAAAACATACAACATTATTTTTTATAAGTAACGCTCGGCACCAGGCCAGGGGTCTGTCAGCCTTTCAGGTCTCAAAAACGGGTTTGGACCAGCCTGGGCCTCACTCAGCTCTGATACAAATATTATAATTAGTTTTTAACTATATATATATATATATATATATATATATTATGGGCCGTGCCTGGGCCTGGTCCATGATGGTTGGGGCCTAGGCCTGAGCCGTGGCTGTGAAGATGGGGCCAGGCCCGGTCGTTCTTGTAATGGAAACTAACTTGACCCGTTTTTGGATAATAAAACTTGGAGAAAGAGAGCCAAATAATTCAGGAGAAAAAGACGGAAAAATCAAACAACGGGCTTCTCTCACTTGAGGGGGCTTCACCGCCCCCTATTGAATTCGGGTTTGTCACGGCCGAAGTGGACACAGACAGTAGTGGTCGTCAAGTACTTATTCCTGCCCTTGTTGAGCTCCAGGTTGACGGTGATCGTCGAGGGTGTGAAAGTTGAACTAGTTCTCCTTTACGATATTCAGTATCTCCTTGTCCCGGTGCCATAGGTCATGTCCACGAACACAGTAGGCCGAGACTACGAGAGAAAATCTAGGAAAGATGGACACTGGGGCGGTGCTGCCTGACCGTGGTAGAAAATTTGGACAGAGTCATGGATGGTGGGGCAAAGGTGCCGTGGATACTAGACAACGGTGAGCATGGGCGAAGCCAGGCATTTTCGTAAGGACGGGCCAAATGGGAACTGAGTTTTGTGGGTTGGATTTGGGTAAGGCCAAACTTGACTTATATTCAAAAAATGCATTGAGACAATTTTTTTTTTTTAAATTTTTACAGTAGATTTTTTTTAAAAAAAATTGATTGGGTGGGGCCATGGCCTAGGCGGCCCCCCTCCCTCCGACCCTGATGGTGAGCCGCTTTGTAGCGGTGGATCGTGGAGTGAGCAATGATTTGTTGAGAGAGAGAGAGATGAAAGACAAAATTTCGAAAAATTTTTACCCTAACCCTAATTCTTCGACTCGATCATGGTGAATCGGTTTCTTTAAAAAACTAATCGAGTGGAGTTTCAACAAGTCTGAGTTTGAGCTGAAATTTAAGATGGAGCTCAACTCGTTTAATAAACAAGCCAAGCTCGAGTCGTCGAATTTAGATGAGTCTGAGTCCAGCCCAAGTTGACTCGACTGGTTGCTCAAACCTACTTGATTAGAAAATGATTCAAAAATACACTTTGACTTAATAAGCGCATAACTAAAAGGAAGCCGATCAATGAAAAGTTATTTTGAAAATTTGGGACTCCTTTCTATAGTCAATGGTAAGGTTGCCTGTGGTGAAAACAGCGGCCACCCGTTTTCTTGGTTAACACACGAGTCGGCCTGGTTGGGGAGTCCTCTTCTGGAATTGGTCAATTTCCAGCAAACTGTCTGGTGTTTGGAGCCTAACATATAACACTTGCTTGAGCGTGAAAACTTTATTAAACATTTAAATGGCCAAACTGGCTGGTGTTTGTCATGTTTTAAATAAACGCATATAATGCCAAAAATAATCGCCAAGTGTTTACGCCGTGTTTCAAAAATATGTAAAGAATATATTTTATGACAAGTGTGAACCCCGGTGCCAAGTGCAATGACTTTTACTATTTCTTTTATTAGTGAAGACGTCAAAGTGCTCTAATAACAATATCATGGCTATTATAAAATATTAGCAACACCTCACCGTAACCAAGTAGGATTCCCCTTCCACCTTTAAAACAAAAAAAAGTTTGTTTCACTTGCGTCATCATGCCGTCGAGATTCCAAGTCTTCATAGACTACGAAAAACAAATCTCTTTTGAACAAGAAGTAATGTAATTAAAAGGTAATGTTTCCGTGTACGTGTGATAGAAGACGGCCGTCCATAGTAATACATGTTATTGTTTTATTATCAAATTTAGTTTGAATATATATATATATATATATATATATATATATATATATATATATGTCTTAAAATATATATATCCACATACATGGCGCAGTAACACTGTTACCAAACGACCTCCAATGGGCTATTTCGAAACTTTTTATACACTTAACCTACAAATTCATTAAATTCATTGGACTCTTTTCTTTTCAAAATGTTTAATGAACATAACTAGGGATGTCAACGATACATCCGAAACGAGATTGAATTTGGATTTAAGAAATAACATCCGACTAGACTCAATCTTAAATAAATATCCTACGGATAATAAACATCTTAACAAGTCTATCTGAATTTGAAGTGAGCTGGTATCTGAATCCGAACTGTAACCTGATCTCTGAATCTAAAGTGAGCTGGTCCATATCCGAATTGGAATCTGATATATGAACCGTGAGAGCTGATATCCATGCCTACCAACATGGTAAGATGTTATGGGCAAAAGGTCCTACCAAACACACTGACTTAACATCATGGTATAATAAGAGTATAAATGTCATATGAAGCTAATGACTTCCATGGAGCTCCCAATAATAATGCCCATATAGTTGCCACATACACCATTTGACCTAAAATATTTACAATTACATTATACAAAAAAAATTTAGTTAATTAATATTATGTTTATTAAACATTTTTATGTAATAAAAAAAACTATTATAGTTAAGACATCAACTAATTGTAAATAATAAAGAAAACTTCAGTTAAGAAATTTCAACAAAATTTCCATTTTTAGAAATATAAAAATTAATATCCAATAAATATATTTAATATTGAAAAATTGTGGAACTCTTAACAAAGGTTTTGTTTATCAATTATTTATTTAATCAATGAAGTAAATTATTTTGTATAATCATATAATTTGTCTAAAAGTCTTGCTTATTTGATATATAACACAAAATTACCAATTTAAAAGCAAAAACCTTAAACGAATAGGAAAAAAAGATTGATTGAATATTTGAATCATCAAATCAACTCAATAATTTAGAGCCTGAAATGTGCAAGTGGAACAATTTGCTTGAAAGATAAACAATACAATGCGCAAATGGATCAATTTATAAGTTGTTCTATTTATGTAATTAAGCAAACTAATAAACTAAGAGGACTAACTCAAAGAGCTAGTGATGATGTGGAGCGAATGAAGGTTTCACATCATTGAACACTCTTTATACATATGTCAAGCAAATTATTTTAATTAACTCAATGAAATGAGAAAATTTCTTTAAACATTGTATTTTGTAAATGAAAACTAATATGGGTCACCTGATTTAATAATGATCAATAAGTGATCATCATAAAAAGTTGTCTACTAAATTAAAATTTGTTGTTATTTAAGAATATAAAAATCATAGTTCAATAATTTATTTATTCAACAAACAATTTTAATAATTAGCCAAGCATATTTGTATAGACATGCAACCTCATGAAAATTTTATTCAATTGCTAAACTAGTTGCTTCAGATAAGTATTTAGAACAAGAGAATTGATCAGAAGAAGTATCTGAAAATAACTTAAAATTTCTAAATCGAGAATTAAACCCAAGTTTTATTAAACTATTTTATGTAATTACAACTATTTAGTTAAACTATTTTATGCAATCAATGAATGCATCAAGGGGAGAAGGAATCTGGCTCAAATTCACTAAAAAAAAAAAAATCGACTCACTGATAAATAAATCGAGTTTGAATTTAACTTATACTTGAAACATTAACGAGTCAAGTTTGAGTTATAAGAACTCGACCAAATTAAGCTTGCTTGGCTCAACTTGTAATTACACTAATGTTGTCAAAATCATTTTTTAAATCAAATCAAAAAGTTAAAATGTTTAGAAAATAAGTAAATCAAATTGGAATAAGAAGTAAAATTGGATACCGGGCTAGGGGCTCGTCGGGCTTTCAACAGGCTGGGCCCGAGCCTTGAAAATGACTTCATGCTAACTGGGCCTTAGAAGAAACCCGGCTGCACTTGGGCCTGGGCATGGGTTGACATTTGGCCAAGTCTGATTTCAATTATTTAAATAATTTTAAATAAAATTATATGTATATATATATATATATATGCATATGCATATAATATAAATATTTGTACTAAATTTGAAATGGGCCCAAGCACACCTAATTGAAATCGTTTATGAATCTGAATGGTTAAAAATATGTCTTGATTAAAAAAACAAAATTTGAAAAGTGGTAAGAAATCAAACATATAAAAGCTTTATCATATTAAAAAAAATGATAAAGAAGCTTCCAGCCCGTTCCCCTTTGGTTGTAAAAAAGTTGTTTTTTCTATTGGTAATTTAATGTACATCAGTAGAGATGATTGGTTATTTGTCACTCCTTTCTTCCTCAAGACACTTCTTCCCTAACACCATCCAACAGAAGTTACGTTGGAGGTAGAAAAACTGAGCAACTACTGAAAGAGAAGAAAGAGGGACTGCTGAAAGAGAAGGATAACAGAGACACTTCTCTCTCCCTCTCCTTCTCTCTCTCTCTCTCTCTCTGAGTTCTTTGTGTTTCTTGTTTAGTTGTTTTTTGCTCTTTGTTTTGTTTTGGGTTGATTTTTGTGTTCCTTGTTTCTCTTTTCAGTTCTTTGGGATCCATGTTTTCTCGTTTTGTTTTCTGTTATGTTGTAAGAGCTTTAAATAGAAGTGATATTGCAGAAAAGAGGAAGAGTTACTCGCTTCGCTTGTCATCGTTATATCTATTGTTTTGACTTTTGAGTGATGCCATTCTTGCTTTTTATCCTTTTATTTTATATGCACCTTCTTCTTTTCTAGGTTCTAATCGTTTGTCTATGAAAAGGCAGGGACACCAGTTGTCTCTAATGTCTTTCTTGATTGTAATGAGCAGAACCATATGGCTCCTAGGAATTTCTTGAATATGAGTTTTAAAGGAATCCGTGAGTCTAATGATTTCTCTACTTTGATTTGAGTCCTCCTAGATTTTCTAAAAGAAATCGGGGGATAACAAAACAGATGTAGTTAATTGGTAAAAGTATAGAGGGGCATGTATGATCAGTTGATTTCGCAAGCCAAACATGGTCGATTGAAGGCCAACAAATCTTATATACTGGCCTTACCAGAAGAAGGGGAGAAATAGAATGTCCGAACCTCTCCAAGATATATCTAATAAGGAGCTCTCAGAAGGGTGCCGTTGAGAAAGGATAGCTAGTTTCTTTAGCTGAGGACTTTGGAAGTTGCAATCTAATCCTCTTCTGAATGGTAAAGGCAAGCTTGGAGGTCTTTGTCAGAGCTTGGAGGTCTTCCATGTGTTCAGTCAAATGCCATCTCCACCTAAACTGCATCTTCGATTTGCATAGTCTACAACTTTTCTTTATACAAATATAACTTATTTTAACCGCACCATGAAATTTGATGTGTTGTTTGTGGTCTCTGACTTGGCTGATGAGAAAGCTCTACAAGTAAAGACCGAATGTTGTGCAACACATTTCCTTACCATGTCACTTTTTTGGGAAAACTTTGTTTAACAGAATCAGTTTCACATTCAAACTATTTGCAATTTCAGTATGAAAATTTTAAATGTAAAAAAATGCTTTGTCTTGTCTGATTCAAAATGACACATCTTACATCATTATGCATGCAGAAGGTGGCGGCCCTCATGCCTATCAAGGATTCTCAACCATAGTAATTTTCTGATGCATTTCTACTGTTAGTCTCATCAAGTTAGAATGTTGAGAGGACTGCATAGGCTCTATTCTACAACAACATGCATAGGATCTTGACAATATTGTTGAAATTATGATGTAAAAGTTACCTACCAAGTGTGGTATGATGTAGTATGTGCATGTGAACTAAAAATCATTCATGCAATGATGCGTCATATGTTAGCTTTATCCACTTTCATCTCAATACATTTCCATTTAGAATGGGATACAAATGATTTATCTTTTCTTGATAAATTGAAAAAAAAAAGAATTATATTCATCTGTGCACTTGCTGATACGTAACAAGTTTTATACGAATGTCTTTTCCTGTCCTATTGGACTATCTATGTGATTAATCATGATTGGATTTCATATCATGGTATATCTTTTTTTAAAGCTTTACGGAGAAAAATCATCTTCAAGAGAAATTTGTTAATGGCTGCAGTTTGAAAATTTAACTTGGAAAGAATTACTTGGTTGTCTGTTTCTCAATGATACTTCCTGCACCACTATACTGTTAGAAGATGGTGGTTCTCATGTCTATGATGGAGAGATTCTCAACCATTGTTTAGAGGTCTAGACATGAAAGTTTCTTAATGATGTCTATTATAGTTCAACCTATCTAGACCATAAAAAAGACTGTTGAAGCTCTATTCTTAATAGAGCAGTACCTAGGAGGAATAAGATGAGAAGCTAGTGCTTTGAGAGCCACATGTTCTCATGCTTCATAGTTTTTAAAAGTCCGATTTGGATCAGATGTGCATGTGGTTTAAAAGTCATATTCCAATCGGATTTGGATATGACTTAAAAGTTGGATTCGAATATAACTTAAAATTCGGACTCAGATCGAATTCAAATATAAGTTAAAAATTAGATTCAGACCAGATGCAGATGTAGATTTTAAAGAGATTTGGATATGGTATAAGCTTTTTTTCATCCGCATTCAAATCTAAGTCTGAATCCAAATACATGAATATCTGAAAAATGGGATATGGTAAAAGGTATATCTGATCCGTTGACATCCCTAAACATAAATAACTTTCAAGTTAGATGCATGAGATAATAAGATAATGTTTTTGTTCTCAAACCAGGTAATAGAGCCATTATGTGAGTATTTTATGAATCTGTCCTAAAGATTGGGGTAGATTGATATTGAAATACTAAGATTAATGTTTCATGAATCTGCTCTAATCTTAGGTCACATTTGTGAGACATTCACAAAACGTCTGTCAAATGATCCATAAGGTGTGTCGTTTGGCAGTTGAAACACTTTATCAAAAAATTAAGTTGGATTCATAGAACACTAGAATCAAGTACCCATGAATATGCTTCAATGTATTCGTGGAACATTCACAAAGTATTCCATTTACTAAATAACCCATAAGGAACCATTTAAGAATACTAACAATACAATGCATCTGCCTCAAAAATTGGTTAGATTCATTGAATACTTTAAAAAGTATCCATGAATCTGCCCTACTTTTCAAGGCAGATACGTGAAACCATAACATATTGTTAATTTTTCCAAACAACCCCTAAAGGGTCATCGTTTCTCACATATATCTTCTTAACTAATTTGTCTGGATTTAATTAAAATTTTTGTTCTTAATATACCGTGTCATTCTTAAGTGTGAAACTTTGTTTGCTTGTCTAGATTGTGGATAAACCATGAACATGGAAACAAAAGCAGCAATTGGACCAGAGAACGCAATCTAGTTATAAATCTCATTCTATGTCCAAATACCATTTAGACAAACCATATCCTCTTTCTTCAACATATATATAGTAGAAATTACCTAGAAGTACATTTTGTGCAAATAGTTCTGCAACCATCAAGAAGATAATATTCCCTATTAATTCCAGAAGGTGATGGGGTTGGGCGTGTCCAAAGTGGTACGCCACTTGCATCTTCAAATTATGTTTTGTTTAGCTATCCATCTTTTTGGAATCATTTTCTTATATTCTCTTAGATATATTGCACAATATAGACTATATAGTAAAGTAGAGTGTAGTAACATATATATAATTTGGTTGTCGAAGGGTTATAGGAACCGTTAAAATACAAACTTGCTGACTCTTGTAATGGACTTGCTTAAAAAGTATGGTGCTGCCCAGTTAGTATTCCTATGACAGCTAAAATGATTTCACTTAATGTGAGGCATGCGTAGAATGGGGAGTCTTTTTCCTAGAAATTATACTTTATAACATGCTTTTTTTTAATTATAAACATGTTTTTAAATTCATTTAATCCCAATGCATTAATGCCTTGAATTTTATGTTTCTGATACTTCTTTTTGTTTAGATCCCTTTATTTTTTAAATTACTTCAATTTAGAAGTTCATCTACGTTGAAATTATTGGCATTCCAGTATCTAGCCTAAGAACATCGTTAATTACTACATCATTGGTTGGAAAATTGATTTATATGTATTTTGTTAGTCTAAACATTTAGCAGGACGTGAATGATGTGTTGCTTGGATTATTATGTGGCCTATGTCAATGTCCTTTACTAGTAAAAGAAATGTGTTCTACAATGATTTTACTTGGAAAGAAAGTATATATTTTTTATTAATAATAATATTATTATTATAGTTGTTGTCATCGCCGTCCTCGTCATCATCATTATTAATTTCCTTTAAGCAAAAAATTTTCTTTCCTAAAGTAGGAAAAGGAACCCATTCTGGGCATATCACCTTCATGCTTTTGGTGTCTAGTTTTTTTTTGAACAATCAAAACCTGAATACAATTTGCTCCTTCTCTCCATAACTGTCCTTTTATAGGTGTGGAGGATGTGTGTAAGGAGGCCAAAGAAGATTCTCCTTTTCCTGTGTAGCTGCAGATGTCTTCTTCCTTCATCTACTGTTCACTTTCTCTTTCCCTCTTGTCTGATCTCCCTAGGTTGAATGTGTTTTAATTTGTCTGCAAGGTTAATTTGTTTCTTTGTTTCCTTCCCTTTGAATTCTTCGCATTCATATGACTTTTTAAGGTTAACTTGGTGCCCTCTTGCTTTCTCCACTTCAAAAAATTAATTTTACTTTCCATGGGCTCTTGCTTACTAATTAGTTCAAATTTCTTGAACCTTGGCACTATATATAAGGGAGAAAAACCAGATCCATTATATATATATATATATATATATATATATATATATATATATATATATATATATATATATATATATATATATATATATATATATATATATATATATATATATATATATATATATATATATATATATATATATATATATATATATATATATATATATATATATATATATATATATACATGTACCCATGAAGGACACCAGGCCTGGAGGGATCCAGCTTCACTCACTCTCTCTCTCTCTATGTATATATATATATATGAAGCACCTTGTCATGCTAACCTTGTATAGTTTAGACAAGTTGAATTAAAACAAATGTGGAACAAGGGTCTGGTAGGTGTGCATGTGTGTGTTTTATGTATTCAAAAAGGTATGTGTTCTATAAAATATGAAAATACTTATGACATTGACTTTGTTAGAGTTTCCATATATTAAATTTAAGATATTAAAATGCCATTTGGATTTGAATAATCTTTAAAGTTTGTATCATATCTATTTTTGGGTTCAGATTTTCCATACAAGTAGATATGTACATTCTTTGCTAATAGCAGGCCATTCCTTGAACTCTAGAAGGATATAAAAGGCCCTTAGAGGCTGTTTGGCATGATGAACACTATATGAATATTTTATGAATCTACTCCCACAATTGAGGTAGATTCATGAACCACTTGACAAGTATTCCATAAATCTGCTCCAATATTTAAGATAGGTTCGTGGAACATCCACACAATGTTCCTCATGCCAAACAACCACTTAATACTAACAAACTTGAAGAGGTTGCATTAAGTGCTATGAACACATGATGAATGATATTTGCTCTGTTACATGGAGGCACTTAGCTATGTAGATTGATATGCCTTAATATATTTTACGTTGACTGAAAAAAAACTCATTAGAAATCTAGTGTTCGCCACCTGCACCACATATAGTGAACCATGTCTACGCAACAACCGTCAATTCGTGTGGCAACCATTCAAATCTGGATTTTCAAAAATCTTGTCTTCAAACCAAATGCAATTTCTATTTGGATTTATTTAGAGCAATTGGTTGATTAAGGGATGTTTGGCAGCAGAGGCATTATGTGAGTGTCGCATGAATCTATTCAAAGATTGAGGATATTCAATAAACAGTAGAACTAATGTTCCATGAATCTGACCCAATCACAAACAAAATTCTTCCCAGGTTCGAGTAGTCATGACTCTCTGTTTAGTGATTGAGTTGTGTAATGGTAGAGCCTCCATAACTATACGACTTAAAAACACCTCCTTCAGCCAGGAGTACGACCACTCATATCGAAAAAACCACCCATGACCAAATCTTGGGCCGATTTGGTGTCCAGTGACCTCAAGCAGGATGGCGATGTTGCTGAAACATTGGAAATGCAAAAGGTGGGTGACCAGATAGAGGATCCTTATTTCTAACACAATTTTTTAAAAACTGAATGAACCGTATAAATGGACTGCAATAGCATGTCTTGGATGGGATTTGGAAAAAAAGAGCTTGTTACTCGTTTATAATGGAGGGATGAAGATATTATGGATTGAGGTTAGAAATCTCAAATTCTTATTTTTAGAAAAGGGCTCTTCCTCTTCATGTGGATAGTGAAGCTGAGCTTCAATGTAGTAAGAAAATGGGCATAGAGATTGATGGAAGAACATTGGTGGCTAGGAGGTGGTTCCCCAAAGATTATATAGGAATTGAAGAATCTCTTAGGGTCCTTTCTAGATTTAGTTGTCAAGCCTTCGTATGGAGTAGAACAAAATTTCTAGCCATTGCTAGTGCATGGAGAGTTGTCTTCCTATTTGAGGATGAAGGTACCCATTCGATGCTAAGGGTTGGTTTTGCTATACTCTGCATTGAAATCCCTTTACAGTTTTCCCCCAATTCACAAGTGGACTTAGCTTTGGGTGATAGAGAGGTTTGTTGCTAGGCAATCATCTATGAAAGTTCAATTAAATTTTGTACAAATTGTAAAGTTAGCTCTCATACAATTGAAAATTATAGGATGATTCAATGTGAACCCAATGTACATCATATGGCAAAAGAAATTAGTGAATGGTGGACTGCGATGAAGATCTCTCGTAAGGTTGGAGAAAGCTGATACCTAGAATAAAGATGAAATACTCCACAACTATGAGCAAACATGGTGCAACTCATGTTTTTAAAAGTAAGCAGTCTTGATGGAAAGTAAAAGATTTGAGGCCTTATCACAAAAAAAAAATTGTTGATGGAGATAGTTTGGGGGTCTCCCTTGCTATCAGTAAGGGAGATGATGGTGTGAATAACATGATCATGACTACAGTATGTTCACACCCTCCTACGAAGGGGAGTCATGTGAAGTAGCAAAATCTGAAATTGAAGTTTTAAAAAATTTTCAAGAGGAAGGGATCTGCCCATCATACCCTGCTACCTTTATAAGGGATAATTAGGCCAAGGACTAAGTAATCTTTTTGGAGTGATATAGAAGCTATCTTTCTCAAGAGAAGTGAGATATACCAGACGATTAGAGAAATGCAGAATGTTGACTAGTGACATAGATACATTTGGACAACAACAACTATTCTCAAATTGAAATGGTGCTCATTATTGGTGTTGCATTGAAGAATATTAACCCAAGGTAGAGTGACAAGGTTTGGTATACAATTCCCAAATAGATGTTATTTGTGCAGTCATCATGAAGAAAATATTCATCTCCAGTGGTCAGTGGCCAAATCTGTTTGGAGTGGATTGGCTTCAAGTTTAATGTTCACGTTAAGGAGATTATGTCAGTTCATGAGGCTATCAAGTAGTGGTGGAAGATAAAATTTTGTCTTGGATGGATTAGATGATGTTGGTTGTTATGTTTTTTAATGGTTGTATGGAGCATTTGGAGAGGCAGGAATGAGATTGCACATGATCTACATCTTATATCTAAAGATGATTTGAAAGGTAGGACATGGAGAGAGATCATGAACATGTTCATAAATGTGACCTAGAGCAACAAAGTAAAACAAGACATCTATATTGTGTTGGCTTCAGGCGTAAGGCTATATTCATGTCCTCATTTTGCTAACATGCATATGACCATCCAATCCATTATGTTTGGAAGGTAGTAGTCAAAAAGCTGATTTGTTTTTGTAAAAGTCAAAACTGTGTATCAATTATGGCAGACATCAAATTTGTACATAAAGCCCAGGCCTAGACAACATTGGACTTCTTGTACAATTTAATTGTCTCGCTATCTGGTTACCATGGGAGAACTAGATTAGTGGCAGGTCCAACAAGTTGGACAAAGAAAATATTTTCTATTCTTAAGATTTTGGAAGGTGGAAGCCTGACTTTCTCTTGGAAAATTTTGTAGTCCTTAAAACAAATCCAGCTCAGTGTGTGGTCTTCCTGACCAATTCCCCTTAACTCCTCCTAAGAGGGGATTTTGCAATGATTTTCTTTTCAGGATCTTTTATGCAGGGACATAATTTTCTTTGTTCATGCCTTTTATGTTTTGTTCTAGGACCTTCTTGTTATTCTTTATTTTTTTGTAACAATGTCTTTTTGGGGGGCCTTTCTAAACAGTAATGAAGCATAATTTGATATAAACTTTGAGGCAGATTTATGGTAACTCAAAGAGTATTTCTACTGCTGACTAGCTCATTTACGTGCACTAATTATTTAATTAATATGCACCAAGATCATTTGACATGTTTCCAAATAAAATGGCAAAATCTCTAGACTTGAATTAAATTTTGTTTGTTTCACTAAAAATTAGGATTTGAGCATTTGAATTGTACACCAAAAATAGGGGATAAAACTCCAGAAGAATGAATCATTTGGTGCCATCTTTAAGAGCAGACCGGTTCCGAGCATCAGAGTAATTTGATGCTTTGACCCACTTTGAGATGAGAAATAACCTTTGTTAAATTGAAATGGAATTGACATTGAGGCTTACCTATAGTAAAAAAAGATGGATGGCCAAGTAGGCAATGGTTTATGTTCATGTCTTCATAAATGTACATTGGGCTAACACCGACCCTTTGAAGGGATTAGGCTAATATGTTTTACATAACAAGAAGTATTTGGTGATCCAATATTGACCCTAGCATTTGAGATCCTATAATAAATCAATGGTGGCTGAAATTTTGAGCTGATAAGGGGCACTATTTCGAAAGCTCTTATACCTCTTAATGGGCACAAATGAATAGTTAAAAGGACCCATGTCAAAATAAAGAAAATTAATGGGGTCGATGTGGCCAACTGCCCATACCAGTGCAAATATCACTCTACTACTAGTATAGATGGTGGGCAATGCAAGCGCTTAAGAGTGCTATTATTTTCTGGTACTTACTAAGAATTAAGTCACCTATAGGGAGTATTGTTGGTTGGGCCTACCTCCGCTTTTAATAACTTTTGAGCTCACTTTTACTAGTATGTTGTAGGACATTTTTAATAAGATAGGGTGATGCATGTGCTTGTGCCTTCATATTGAACCTTCAAGGCGTGTTTGACAGTAGAGATATTCTTGTGAGTGTCACATGAATCTTCCCATAAAAGTTGGGGCATATTAGAGCTCATAAGATCAGCATGGAAGGTTCGAGACAAATTTGCCATTGAAAATGGAGAGGGTTACACAACATTTTTTTGGTTGTCTAAATGGGATTGCAAGTTCCCCAAGGAGGTAAATTCTTCAATGATTGCAATCCACATTTTCAATGTGGGAGAAAACAAAGAAGGAAGGGCAATATGAAAAGGAAGAGGAGGGTTGCACGAAGTAAAGTAAAGAAGAGGGAGAGAAAGGAAGTGATGGAGAGGGAAGGAGAGAGAATGGAGGATAGACAATAGGGTTCATAAGTAGTCACTAATGCCCTTTTCATGACTAATTTGTAATGACAACATATTTTAAATTTTTTGGCTTTTTGACATTTGGCATATTAGAATCATTTAATTGATGCTCTCATATGGCTAAAAGTTAAAAATCTGCCATTAAAAATTGGTCATTGTAGTAGCACTATCGACAATTTATTGTGACCAAAGGTTCATGGTACTTTTAGTAATGGTTTACAGTGCTTTTAATGATGAATTTTTTTTATTTTTAATCATTCAACAACATCCAACACTTGGAAAACCACGTTGCTTTTCGTGAGAAGACATAGGACACAATATTGAATCTCAAAGGCCCACACTCACAATGACTTATTTGACCATAGCCACAATGGCTTTCATTGGTACATAGATTTGTCAAAGGCGAACATTTGGCAACATAAGGAAAATGATGTATGAACAATATCATAATTCAAGAAGGAGAAGAGGGAAAGAGTTGACTTGGCGTTCCACATCAGGGCTTAACTTAATGCTTGTTTGCAGTTTTTTTTGGGCAGCTTGATTGATTGATTGATTAATAAGGTTTTTCTTGACCTTCTCCACTTTCCTAATTAATTGTACTTTCTTTGAACTTTGCAGTGGCAGTTATTCACATCAATAGTTCACGAAGATGACAGATATCATGCAATATAGTTACATAAATGTCAAGTAATTATGGAGAGACCACATAGAATGTTGTCTCTATCTTCCAAATGAAGGGGCTTTTCTTGGTATATTTGGATGTATGCAAACTATAAGGTTTAATTACTCAATATTGAACATTTATAAATATATATATATATATATATATATATATATATATGACATAGAATATTTACCAACAGTGCAAAATAAATGGAAACGTCAAACTCTAGTTCTATCATTCTGCATAATTTTAGAATCACCCAAATGAATCCTTAATTTTTTAAATTAAATACTCAAAATAGTGCATAAATTACCCACATTTTATATCATAGGTAGTTCTATCCACAAAATGTAAAATTTTATATGAGTCACACCTCATAATCATAAGACAATAGGAGCACGTTTGATGATTTAAGTATTGTGTTTTTAGAATATACATTCTCAACATACATTATTTTAGAAACATAATATGTTTGTTCCAAAAAATATGGTGTGACTATGAATGTTATTTCTATACCCAACAATCAAACTTTGAGCATAATCAAACCACATTCTCTGAAACAAAAATGTAGTATTTTAAAAGCACATACTATAGAAATTGTGTTCTAATAGTATAATTTTCTTCTTACCAAATATTTACTAAATATCCCAATATATACCCTAGCAATTTTTTTATAAAACTAGCTAGGAAGAACACTTAATGTTCTTGAATGATAATAAAAGCCTACAACAGATTAAGAAGAAAGAAAATGGAACAAGAACTCAAAAGCCAAAATTCATTCCATCGCTGCAATCCTCTAGTAAGGAAAGCACCTCTTGAGACAACCAATCTTCAGGAATCACAAGTTTGCCAGCTTTAGCAAGATCCCATACAACCCCCATTACATAGAGTCGACCATAAGCTTGAGTGGTCATTTCTGTTTACCATTGTTGGATCTAATGGTCAACTTATTAGTAGGACCAGGAATCCTGCTAAGCATTCCACTTAATTAATAATTTGCATTCACAAAAATTCCAACCTCCCAATTGCTACCAATTTTGGACTACTAAAATTTCCATACCTACCATAAAACAGTAACACCTCTGTAGAACCCATCAACTAAAGATGAAGCCAACTCAACCGTCCATCCACTTTTAACTTTGGTTGTCAAAACGGGTTGAACACATGAGTTGATAACCAAAATAGAATTGCTTTAGCCACAATAGTCGACCACATTTGGTTAAAAATAAAACCACTAAAAATCAGCCAAATATCCCGATTAGTACCATCAACTAATATCTTGACCATGTCTGGACCACACCATTGCCCAAGGTCCAAAGTCTAAGGTTGCACTATAAAAAAAACTTGTTTTTATTGACGTAGAAGAAATGTCATTAAGAATCCAAAATATGTAAGTAAATTTTTTGTCGACATAGTGCCTGATGCAAAAGTAGGCATTAGTAAAAATGTCATCACTGAGACCTTTATCGGCGTGCTGCATCATGTCAGTAAATTAGGTAACATTACTGACATTTCAGCATCAAGAAACCCAATCAATGATTATAAAAATAATTTATATTGGCATTTACTTTTGTCATTACACCACATGATTATTGACACAAACTTATCACGGACGTACCATTGCATCATAAAATGCTTATAGTATCATCATCCACACATTAGTAAATCATATTTTTACTAATGTTTGGCATTTGTTAGAACATGTTCATATTGTACCTACATCTTTTAGCATCAATAGATGTTTTTTTAATATGTTATATGTTACAAAATTTCAATATTGGATACATACAAAAAAATATCAAATTGGTAAAGTATTGACATTAATACATTCAAACATGCAAAGGAAGATGTGATCCCCGAATTCTTTCATAATAAAGTGTCCATGCTCTTATGATCAAGGAAATTATGAATACTTGCAAATCAACATAGTTTTATATTAGCTAGGCAACTAGTCGGATCATTATGTTACATCCAATGATTCAACAACAAGCATTCATTGCTTGGATCAATATGTTCTTCAACAACAAACATTCATTGGGAAGGCCAATAGGTTTAAAGGAGAGCCATACTAAACACTCCCTAGGTAGGCCAGGCAGATTACTCTTGAAAGGGAGAATTGCTGGTTGCACTGGAATGGTGCCATTGAGCAAGGAAGTGCCAAGTGAATCCACATTACTACAAATGCAAACACTTCCATTGTGGTTTGTTCTTGTACTTATGCCCGCGATCTTTGCTACTACTCTCTATGTTTTGAGTAGTGCAAGTTTCATTGTATTAGATGAGCTTCTACAATTGGATTGATACTTTTGTCTATATGTCAACAAATTTTTAGGAATGGACTTGGCAAGTATATCCATGACCATTAATATATATATATATATATATATATATATATATATATATATATATATATATATATATTGCACATGATTGAAAAGTTTATTGTCATCTTTGGAAAGCCTATTATTGTCGCTTATCTCTACACAACCCCTCAAGCAAAGCTTTTTTAGAAAGAAATGAAGCTTGACGCACAAAGCAATATATTGCACTTCTGGTAAGGCTTTACGCCCTGTTTGGATGGAGGGAAGGGAGGGAAAGGGAAGGATTGAAAAATCAATCCTTTGGTTGATTAATTGGAAAGGAGGGAAAGGAAATTAAAAAGTCTGTTTGGTTGCAAAGAGAAGAAAAGGAAAGGGATGGAAAGGGAAGGAAAATATAATCTGCCATCTATGCCCTTTCCACCCACCCAACTCTATCTCTATCAAGAGCATGAGACCTCCTACCATAATCATATCATCATTTGTGAAGGGTCGGAGAGAAAGGATTTTGGTCACTCTGGTTTCCTTGTGCAATCGAAATCATTTTAGCATGTAGTATATTGCACAACTTTCTCATGGGTGTCGATCTAGCTGTTAGCATTCTTGAAGATCTTGATGCAAAACTTATAAATCAACCTAGTGAAAATTATTTTGTTCAAGTTGATGTAGATGAAGATTATAAATTTGGAGAATTCACATGACAAAGCATCTCTTCATCAAATGTCATTGTAGACCGACTTTAATTACTTGATCTATTATTACACGTGGTTTTTTCTTTTTATTATGTATGTCTTTCCTAAACTTATTTTACTTTGAATTTAGCTAATAACAATGAAGAAGAATCAAATATATAAAGACTTAGGAAAGCCTGATAAGATACAATGGAGCCAATCTATGGATGATGGGCTCATTGATACATTACTACTTTAACAAATAACAAGCAATAGAGTGAATGACACTTTTACTACAACTATGTATGATAAGGTTGTGACAGAACTAAATGACAAGTTGAGTAAAATGCTCACCAAAGATCGCATAAAAATCAAATGAAAACGTTAAGTCTAATTTCAGTAGACGAATTATGGCATCTTTAAAAGTGGTTTGAGTGGATTTAGCATTGATTTAATGACAAATATGTGGACAGCTGAACCCGAAGTATGGAAGCCACTAATAGAGGTACCTAATTTTATTTCTACCAATTTCATTATTATTTTTTTATAATCAAATTTTGATGTTAAATATGAGCTTCTTTGTCGTTGCTATCCTTTTTTTTGTGTTTTTGATAGGCAAATCCAATGGCAAAAATGTAGATGATACACTTGTTCCGAACTATGAGAAGTTAGTAAATTTATTTAGTATTGATAAAGCAAAATGGAAAGGATCAATGACAGCAAAAGAAAAGTGAAGCTGAACGACTTCAGCGTATGAGAGTACTGGTGATATAATCTAGCTTATTGATGAAATGGTCAAAATCAAGCAGTATTAGAACCATCGATCAACCTAGGAGACGAGTATGAAGTTCAAGTTGAGCCCCAGAGAGGTTTATTGCCAAAGCGTAAAATGAGGAGAAGTGCAAATGAAGATGATTTGAAAGAGATTGAAATAATGAAAGATGCATTTGAGAGAGTTGTTGATGCAATTGAAAAAAGTAATGTCGTACCAAAGCCGAGACATTCAAATAAATATTCTAAGGAAGACATATTTCCAGCATTTGAAGTCATTGGTCTTGAAAAGCAGTTACAAACCGAAGCATATCTTCATTTTATTGATGATGAAAAAATGATGGAAATATTTTTTGCTTGTTCTTTTTCTAACCGAAAGAATGTTTTACTTAGGATGCTTAGCAAAGCCATAGTTATTTATGGCATGAATGTTATTTTTTATTTTGCTTTGTGATTTTTTTGTCATTAGACAATTATTATGTTTACCGACATTTTGTTTGATTGATCTAAATTTTTATTATATTTATTACTATAGAATGAAATGTAATGTGTACACGTGTGTTCTTCTTTTATTTAATCAGGAAATCAAATTAAAATGTTTTTATTTGAATGATGAAGACAGTGGTCAGACAATCGATAGATAGGTTAGGTCTCTTCGACTTCAAAGAGTCCACCTTGACCAACACTCCCAAAATCGAATGCAGGCTGCCATGATAGAGAGCTTGAAAAGAGGCTAGCGGCCATAATCAGTGAGCTTGAGACAGCTAGAGCGGATCTCCAGATCACTAGAAATGAGCTTTTGAAAGTTAAGGGTATTATTGTAAAGTATTATAAATTCTATTATTTTCTTTCGTTTATGTAGTGCAAACAAACATGATTTTAGCATTTCCTTCATTTCTATCTAAACAAGCTTTATAATCACTCCTTTCCTTTCCCTTTCCTTCATTTTTCTTTTCTTTTCTTTTCATCCCTCCCTTTCCTTCCCCCTCCATCCAAACAAAGTGTTAGGAAAGATGTCTGCAGACTATTTTTTGGATACCATGAGCTTGACTTGAATATTATTTTTTCAACTTTCCCTCAAACAAAATGAAAATCAGTTTCTATGTGATAAGTAGCTCCAAAATTGTCACACTAGACTTTTGGAACAATGTCAATTAAGTGAACACCCCATTCTTGACGCACTTGTTGTAACCAACTAATTTTAGCTGCAACTCAGACATAGTGTCTTCATGTAATTCCTATGGTCTTCTTCAGGTACACCTCCTCATCTTCCACCATGCATATTTCACCAGAGACGACAATGCATGACGCCCCTCCCCCCTCTTTGTCGCTACGCCAGACGATTGAACAGGGAAAGGCGGTGAACCTTCACTTTGCAGATGAAGATAAGGGAAGGCCTATCTATCCCCTTGTCATCATCGGTAAAGGAGCCCTTCTCCACCATCGTAGAGGAAGGGGAAGGGCTGGGCCCTTCCCTACTTCTGTCATCGAGGGAAGGGTATGTTAATGGTAAGACTCAAACTAGACATGAGAAAAATCAGGAAGAGATTGAAGCTGCCAAAATCATCATCATGCAGGTTGGTAGAGATAACGTTCCAGCCAAAACATTTACTCAAATGTACCAGAATTCCTTTCCTATAATCTCTCAAGATGATGTAATTCCCTATACTAAAATCAATGAGATTGATATGATAAACATGGCATGTAAATCTCCTTATACAAAATCTGTATTACTTAAAGGATGGAGATAGTGTGTTTCTCATACTTTTGACAACTACCGTGGGTGTAGGTACAGAGTACCGAACCACGTTAAATTGTGTCCTCTCAAGTGTCCCTCTTTTGTTTTTATGGTATCAGAGCATTTCTTGAAGCAGTCGTGAATCGGAGTAAGAACAAAGGGAGTTCCATCTCATGACAATGACTTCTACTGCGCCACTCAAAAATTGATTATTGGAGCTATCGAGCAGGAGTTCAAACAACTCCTAAGTATCTGCAGATCTCTCAAGAGCCTTTACATAATTTTTTGAAATGCCAAGGAAGAGCACTCAAATTTTCTGAGCATTGCTGGTTGAAAACAAGAAGAAGAGGGCAACGTGCTTATCACCCTTTCATTCCATCGTCCAGCGTTATCTCCATAGGCAATCTTTCAATCTGACATTTGACAATGAGGAGCGTCAATCTGTTGCGGATCCAACGACCCTGAGTTAGACCAGATTGGTGATCGAAGCAGGCCAGATTCATAAAACTTGTGATTGCCTCTCTTCCTGCAAAACAGAGTATCACTGATTTTAGCCTTTGTTCCAGAGGCCAGTGTTATCTTCACAAGCCATATTTCTTTGTGAAATTTTATAGGAAGGACCATCTCTCTGTAACTCGACCTGATTGGTGATCGAAGCAGGCCAAAATCATAAAATTTCCGACTGCCTCTCATTTCTATCCTATGTTTTACCGATTCTTTGAACTCAAAAACTGTGCCAGATTCCAGCAACTGGCGTTGTCAGCTCCGATGATAAAAAGTGTCGAGCAAGGGCTCTTTAGAATCACTTATTTTTGAAGATCATTCCTACCAAGTTTCACAATTTTTGAAGCAGCAGTTGAGTTGTTACAATTTTTAGAAGGTCGCCTATCGTTGGAGAGCTTCCTGCGATGGATTTTAGAATGTATTTCTCTACACTACTATTGGCGTGCGTCTTTATTCAAACAGCAAAATATGGAAGTCTCCAGAGAAGCTAAGTACCCTTACCCCTATAATCTGAATGTTGAAAATTTTATTTCATTGATGCTGACTCAATCAAACTTCCTACTATGGAAGACTCAGCTCCTTGGCCTTATTGAAAGTCAGAACATGCATGGTTTTATTAATGGGAATCATCCCAGCCTACTGAATTTATAACTAGGAATAATGAGTTTATTGCGAATGTTGATTTTTTTGAATGGAAGAAATCAGACTGTCTATTGAGGGGATGGATCACCGGAACACTCTCTGAAGAGGTTCTTGGTTTAGTCATGGTTTGGAGACTTCAAAATAAGTCTGGGTTGCCCTTATTATTGCCTTTGCTCATGAATCTAGGGGGCATGAATTCTTGTTGACCCAACGATTATAGCTTCATCGAAAAAAGGATTTATCTGTTTCTCAGTATCTAAGAGAGTTCAAGGCTATTTGTGATGAGTTGGCTGCCATAGGTAAGCCCATTTCTAATCAATACAAGGTGTTCTGGTTATTAAATGGCTTAGGTAGTGGTTATGAAGAGTTTGTCACCTCCATGCTCACACGGCCTCCCACCATGCAATACGGAGAAGTTGTTGCTCTATTGCATGCACATGAAACCATGCGAGCACTTCATGCTGAAGAGGCTGTAACCAATCATCATTCAGCCTTTGTTGTACACCAAAATCAGCAGCCACGCACATACAATAAAAACAATAGGTGTCATTTCAATTCAGCAGGAAGAGGTTTCCCTCAAGCCAACAATAATATGAGTAGAAATTCTCAAAACAAAGGTGATCCAAAGAAGGACAAACAGTATGCAAATCCCTACAAGGGAATGACATGTCAAATTTTCAATAAACCAAATCATGTGGCATTGAATTGTCGGCATAGGTTTAATCAAGCTTTCGAAGCTGAAGATGTTCCAACGGCTCTTGCTTCCCTAAAAATTTCTGATGGACAAGACCAAACCTGGTTCGCAAACACCGGCGCATCCAACCATATCATGGATAATCCAGGTAATCTCTATTCCATACAAAAATTTTATGGAAATGAAAAAGTGATGGTTGGCAATGGTGAAAACTTTCTATTACTCATACTGGAACGGTCAAAGCCTCTACTAGCCATCAAATGATCACTTTAAAGAATGTGTTGGTCATTCTAGAAATCAAAAGGAATTTTCTTTCAGTTAGTCAATTAACGTCTGATATGCCATACCCTGTTATGTTTGATGCTAATGGCTTTGTCATAAAGAATCAAGTGAACAACAAAATGGTGGCAACGGGAACTAGGGTTAGCGATCTCTACGGACTCCAATGTGAAGGACATCTAAATCTCTTTTCAAGCCGATTCAAGTCTACAGATAAAAGTACGTGACTTGAGAGACTTGGGCATATGCATTCTCAAGTAATAATTTTCTTAGAGAAACAAAATAAGATTAATGTTTCCTCTAAAAATGTTATCATGCTTGTTTGTGAGAGTTGTCAATTAGAAAAAATGAGTAGACTTCCTTTTCTTGATGTTGAAGATTTTCTTGAGACTTTTTCACCAGTGGTAAAACATGCTACTATCCTGATTGTTTTATCTATTGCTCTTCATCATGCATCGGATATTCGTCAACTTGACGTCAAAAATGTCTTTTTGCATGGACTTCTACAAGAACCAGTCTATCTAGAACAACCTCCTGGATTTCAGGATTCTCTCATATTAGATCATGTATGCAAGCTCAAGCGAGCTCTTTATGGTTTAAAACAAGCTCCTTGAGCTTGGTATGACTGATTTGGTACATTTCTTCTCTCCTTGGGATTTTTTGCAAGTGTTGTTGATATGTCTCTCTTCGTGTGCCAAAATACACGGAGAATTCTTGTTTTACTACTATATGTCGAATATTATCCTTACCAAAAATAACACGAAGCTGATACAAGATTTTATTTCACAAGTAAGCTCAGAATTCACCATGAAGGACTTAGGCTTTCTTCATCATTTCCTTGGCATAGAGGCTCACTTCAAATATCAATAGCTGATCCTCAATCGAAGGAAATATGCCTATGAGTTGTTTGATAAGGCTCACACGTTGAATGTCAAAGATATGCCCATGCCCATGGTCACGAACTTTCGCCCATCATTAGATCAAGCTGCAGTGGAAATTGATACCACCATGTATAGAAGCTTGGTAGGGGGTTTACAATATCTCACAATGACAAGGCCGGATATTCTTTAGTTAAAAGAATGTTGAGATATGTTCATGGAACTCTTGATTATGAGATTAGACTCATGAAGAACTCAACCATTGAACTGTCAACTTACTCGGATGCAGATTGGGCAAGATGTCCTCTCACTAGACGTTCCACCACAGGCTTTTGCACTTTTCTTGGGGTTAATCCTATTTCCTGGAGTGCGAAAAAGCAAAATTCTGTCGCTCGCTCAAGTACGAAAGCCGAATATAGATCTATGACATCCGCGACCGCCGAACTCATATGACTCACCTACATACTACGAGATATTGGAGTCTATCTTTCTCAACCTCCAACATTATATTGTGACAATATCTCTGCCATTCAGGTTTCCATCAAACCAACATTACATTCACAGATGAAGCATGTTGATATCGTTTGCCATTTCGTCTGAGAGAAAGTTGTTATTGGCTCCCTCATCACCAAATATATCCCCTCTACTAAGCAAGTTGCTGATATCTTTACAAAACCGCTGCCTCGACTTCAACTTGAAGATTTACGCAACAAACTTGGCGTGTGGATTGCATCCCCCCACCAGTTTGAAGGGCAATATTAATGATAAGGCTCAAACTAGACATGAGGAAAATCAGGAAGAGGCTGAAGCTGCCAAAATCATCATCATGCAGGCTGGTAGAGATAACGTTCCAACCAAAATATTTACTCAAATGAGCCAGAATTCCTTTCCTAAAATCTCTCAACATGATGCAATTCTCAATACTGAAATCAAGGAGATTGATATGATAAACATGACATGTAAATCTTATTGTACAAAATTTGTATTATTTAAATGATGGAGATAATGTGTCTCTCATACTTTTGAGAGCTACCGTGGACATAGGTACAGAGTACCGAACCATGTTAAGCTGTGTTTTCTCGAGTGTCTCTCTTTTGTTTTTAGGGTCTGACCTACTCTCCTCTATCAACAAATGCAGGGCCACCCGGTCCTTTCCCATGCTCCACTGTTGGTGTAGATGTGGAGCATGGGGAAGGGTAGGGTGGCCCTTCCCTTTGTGTTTGTCTACAGCGGAGGGCCTGACACTCCCACTATCTCCCTTGTCGATAGCAGCAAGGAAGGGCTAACAGTGGGAGGGTCGACTCCTTCCTTGTCGATGGAAGGAGGGAAGGGCCCGACGGGGCCTTCGTTCTGTTGACGGTGATGGGTGAGGCCCAACCCTTCAACTTGTTTTTTTTTCACTTAACTACATTATTTTCTTGTATTCTTTTTCCTCTTCCTATTTAGACAGATTTTCTAATCTTAATAAAGAGTGTATATATGTTTATGTCATGATAGATAATGGTGCTTGTGATGTTAACTTGTGCTTGTGATGTAAACTTATTCTGTGTCATAACTTTGTTACTTGGTTAACAATTGATGACATATGGTTTTTGTTCAATTTAACATTTTATATGCCATGTTCGATGATAATAATGCAATGGCTGAAATTTATATTTTTGAATGTGTTATTAGAAAACAAGAGACATCACAACAAAGGAGATTTGTGATAAAGATTAACAAGAAAATGGCAAGTTGCGGTTTTGTTTTTATAGATGATAAGTTCTTGCGTGAGAGAGGTATTATTGTAAAACAACACAAAGTCTATCGTTTTCTTTGCTTTATATAATTTAAACAAACACTACTTTATCAGTTCCTTCCTTTCTTTTCCTTCGTATCCAAATAAGTATTATAATTATTTCTTTCTAACATTTCTATCTTATTTTCTGTATGTGACCCTCATGTGTAATTGACCTTATCATTTGGATCCAGCTAGAATCAAAACCCCTTTGCAACATTTTCACGTTACAGGAACAAGTATCTTCATCTTCTAGGGTACTCTCACTTCTACATTCTCTGCCCTCCCTTTTGAAGAAAAAGGAAAAATTCCTGTAGGGTACTCTCGGGTCACGGTTTACCATAACATTTGGGA
This sequence comes from Nymphaea thermarum, assembly GCA_011799765.1. Lineage (NCBI taxonomy): Eukaryota > Viridiplantae > Streptophyta > Magnoliopsida > Nymphaeales > Nymphaeaceae > Nymphaea > Nymphaea thermarum. The sequence goes on along the minus strand of JAANDH010000155.1, from coordinate 415,426 downwards.
TTCAAGTACGGTTCAAATTTTATCCAGTCATCCGTTTTCGCTCCTCCCTGCTTCGTGCCAGACTCTATCCAAATTCCAGCCCCTCCGCTTCCACGCCAGGAGTTTCTCTTTCAAAAGCGCTTCAGATTCTCCGGACAAGGCTGCTGTGCTGCTGTGGTTGAGGGCCTCCGGAGAAAATGGCTGCCCAATTGTCTACCGCCATTGTAGGCCACTCCTCTTCCCTCAAATGGTCCATGGCCAGAAGTCCTCTCACAGAAACCTACTCTATCGCAGGTCAGTTTTTTGCTTTCGGTTCTAGCTCTCTTCTAGTCTTCCTTCTTTCTTTGAGCTTTTGGGACATTGGGTTCGGATGGGAAACTTCCGTTTTTATGAGGAATTCAGTCTCTCCTCAACTTTTTCATGGTTTAAACATGGTGCGCTTCTACATCATTACATGCAAATCAGGGCCTCTGACGTTTCTTTGGCTCATTGTCTTCTTATTTTGACGTCGTGGCATTTTTCTGCAATCTTTTGTTGGTTCTGGTAGTTTAGTGTCCGGCAATTCAATTCGGAAGTTGAATACAGTAAGAAATTTATATTTTTTGTCAGCCACGAGTTGGGAAGAGAATCTAGTTCTATCATCTATGACATGAAACTGAGAAACTAAAGAAGAAAAATCAAGTAATTCAGTTTAATTGCTTGTGAATGGGAAATAGGCTACTTATTTGTTAGAGAAACTACGGAAGGGAACTGGTGGTAGGAGATAAATTGTTGGCGATAACGGTAGCAAATGATGATACACTTGCATGCTCGGACTTACCATCAGTTTTTCGCCGGGGTAATGGGTGGAGTCAATTTCGTCATTGGAGTTAATTTCGCCACATAGAGTTAGCAACATACGGGGATGATAGTTTTTGTCTGTTTCTACTGTACTTAAAGAGGCAACCATGCCATTTAAATCTAGTTTGTATATCAAGAAAGCTTCTGCATTGTTCTAGGTTTTAGCCCTGTATAGGTGATTTGGACCTCAGGTTTGACATTTCCTCCCATAAGTTTAGCTTCCCTTTTACGTGTCATGGTGGACAAATATTGGATGCAAACACAGGAAACTTTATGTGAAATAAATGCTTACCTTGCACTGCAAGTTGCTTTTAGATTTTTATTGTTGGAGGAAAACCTTTCATATTGAGGTGGTCTTTTACATGAATAGCATATTCTTTTGTTTGTTTTTGTGAAAGTACTTACGTTGCTCTGAAGCATCATTCCATGTGTTTGAGATCTCACTGTCACAGAGCGTGAATCTTGAACTTGATGGCTTGAACACGAGCATGGTCTGATGAAAGAAAGACATCCATAAGAAAGCTCTTGATCAAATTTCGCATGTAGACTGAAAACCATTACATTCTGCATCAAATTTGAGCTTAAAATATTAACTGTTTAATTTTTCTTCTAACAAGCAGACTGCTTGAGTTAAGGTCTGAATTTCTGGTTAAAAGCATTGACTACATTTTGTTGATTCTGAAAGTTCCCACCTTACCTTTAGAAATGCTGCAAAAGGTAAGAGGAAGGAGCAGATGAAGAAACACATCAAGAACTATACATTAGTAAAACAACAAGGTTCTCTTTTTTTTTTCTTCACTGATATTATTTGTTAAAGACTAATTGCTTAAGTAATTTTCAACAAAATACATTATGTCAAAAATTAATTTACCAAAATTACAGGAAATAAATCTACATTAACTAGAATTTCATTCCTAAATCCTAAGAATCTTTCTCAAGTTGTACGTCTTTTAAGTTTTAAGAAAACAAAATTGAACCCTGCTGAGACCAATATATCCATAACCAAAAGCACAGAAGTTATTTTCAACATGTCGAGTTTCAACATAAATATTCTTAATTTGGGATACACTTTGGTTTTGTTGTGTCCAACTTTGTAAAATAACAAAGTTTTTATGACATTCTATCTGTAGAATGAGGTGGTTTAGGCTTAGCATAAGCTCCAGGTTTAAAAACAAGCAAAAAAACACTTTTATGTTTATCCTTGGAATGTGAAAATTTATTTTCCTCCATGATTAATTCAAATAAAAGAAACATTTGCTCTACAGAGAAAAGAAATCTTAACTCTGCCAAATTTGGGTCGGAACCCTAAATATACTTATACAACTTTCTTTGTTGAATTTGTTTCTCCCTCAAAATGATGTTGCAAGGGTCATGCCATTGTGGCTGAGGAATGGGTAACTCCTCCTAAAGATTGATTCATCTCTGAAATTGTCTCTGATAGGATTCTCTCCCTTTTGTAGATGAGTTACTTTTAACTGAGCAATGTGAGCATTGGCTTTTATAGTGTGCATTTGATAAAGTTGCTCCCAAGCCTCTTTCGCATGTTTAAACTTGGCATGTTGAGTGCTAATGGAGATATTAAAATTATTAGGACCAATGACATGATGTTATGATGCTCATTGTCCATTTTTTCCATTTTTCTTGTAATCCAAAACGACCTTGTTTTTCTCAATCTTTTTCAAATTCTTAAGTTTTCCCTTCTACAGTCTTAGTAAGAAATGGCATTTTCTTGAGTTCGTCTTGCCATTATGTTCACGCTTGATTTTTCCTCCTGTTGTGGTTTATAGGTGGATTTAGAGCGAAAAAATTGTTGGTGCATTCAGTGTGGCTTAAATCAGTTTTTCCATGTTTCATTTTTAAGCCAGATTTCAGGAGAACCATTTATACAATGTGTTTGTTTTTCTGCATTAGTCTTTGTTTTCCTCTTTTTTTAGTTAGTTCTCTGTTGTAGTTTCTTATAGATGTGCTAGGACTGTCTGTCACATCTCTTTTTCCTTTCTTCTCATTCCCTTGTTTCCTTGAGAAAACTAAAATTTGTATTAATTTAATTCCTGCAATTGCAATCTCCATGATATGCTTCACTTTTAAGAAAATACTGCAGTTGGATATTGTGGAAGGAGAGTTTCCATGTGTTCAAATCGCTTCAAACTTGGCTCTTCTGCAAATTATGTAAAAAATCAGGAAAGCATAAGGAAGGGATTGAAAAGTCACTCTTCAAATCAGCTAAAATACAGGTTAGATTTGTGTTAAGAGCAAAGGTTTATCAACAATTGTGAGATTGGTAAGAAAACAAATATTGACTTCCTTCAGAACATGCATATATAGGAGCTTTGTTAGCTTTATAGTTATAAATCATGCTTATGCTTAAGATATATCTCATTCTATCTCACCATTTCTCTACTTCTTCAGAGCTGGAGTTTGTAGGTGTGCCACCATTGAGGAAATAGAAGCTGAAAAATCTTTAATTGAAAGCGAAGCTGTAAGTTTCTAATTTTGATATAAGAGCATAACTATCTGAATAAGAAAAAACTCTGTCTGCAGCGAACCCTTATGTTTTCCTTTGTTCACAAAATGTGTTTTGCTTGTTTTATTCAATTGATTAATTTGACACCTTTTTTTGGTGTTCTGTTTCTTGTTTTTTACCATTTTTTTTTCAGAAAGATCGAATGGAAAAAACTCTTGACACGATCAAAGCCAACTTTAATTCAGTGAGAACTGGAAGAGCAAGTCCGGCCATATTAGATCGTATTGAAGTAAGAAGTGGATGGTTCATCTTCTAATCGATTACTTTTTTCCTCAACTTTTTCTCTTCATATTATCCTCAATGTTATATTCTGCTAACTGTCTTCATGCATTGTCACAAATGTTGGGGATTGTTTTGAAAGAGTGAAAAAATGGGAAATAAAGGATAAAAGATATGTGAAGAATTGCAATATTTTGAAAGAAATGCAAAATGAAAATGTCATAATTTCTTTGAAGCAGTTTTTCAGGAAAATGTTTTTAATATATATTAATTTTTTTGACGTTTCTTTTAGCATTTCAATAATTACTTTGACTTTTTTATCAACTTGTTGTGATAAAAGTATTAGAAAACTTGATTCTCATATTTCATTCTGTCCTTTTTTATATTTTTGAAGTTCGTAAGTTTTTTCTAAGAAAAATGAACTTGCTCACTAGTGCCTAAAAACTGCTCAGCAATAAAAACCCGAGAATGATATTTGTGAGACTGGCTTTTATGTAACTGAAGATGTAGACAAAATTAATCTCTATTTATTTTTATTGATAATTAGCCAGTGAAGGTTTTCATCTAAAGTTACCAACTTAGAAACCACAATATAAAATGATATGGGAAGTGAAGTAGGAATCCAAATTCTAAATGAATTGCATGTCAGAAGCAGGAAGCACAAGAGCAAACTGATAAATGTTACAGACGTAATTTGAGAATCGAACCAGACAGCAAAATGAAATCTAATTCCCTGGACAACATTGATCTATCCTTGTTTTAGCCAATAAGAAGAAAAATCGTTTGAGAAATTCAAGCGTGAAAAGGTCAAGAAGAACACAATATTGATGCTGAATTGAAGATGATATCGACTAAAAATTACTTGTACTACAAGTGTTTAAAGCATATTTCATTGTTTATGAATATATGCTGCATTGCTATTTTTATCTAAACTTAAAGAGAATATATAAGCTTTTGTTTATCCTTGTGAAAATAAAACAAAATAAAATTTCTTTTGAAATTCAAAGATAAAACTTAAAGTTCCTGAAGACAGTGTCTCTGTTATAGTTTATGTAAAATAATAGAGCATATTAACTGTAATCCTCAATTTAGAGGGGGATGGAAGTCATATAGTTGCTGTTCGGCAATGTAAATGTTTTTCAGCTTTGGACATCTTAGTTTTATGCGTCCATGTTCCTGGCAATGAAAACTGTTTCAGATTGAAGGAAGGAGGCGAGAGAGAGAGAGAGAGAGAGAGAGAGAGAGAGAGAGAACTTTTTTTCTATTCATCACATAACCCTAATCTCTTATTAAAAGAGAGTAGGGTGTCGACAATATGTATTTACAATTTTAGTCCACTAAAAGTAAGAAAATAATAAGTAGACCCACTTCTACTTTTTAATATTTCAAAAAGACTCTAGAAAACTTTAACGCTCCCCCTCAAGCTGGAGCATAAATATCAATCATGCTCAACTTGTTACATCCTCTTCAGAAATCTCTAATGGGAAGAGCTTTAGTAAACATATCAGCTACTTGATCTTTAGAGGAAACATGAATCGTGCTAATGACACATTCTTGTACCAAATCTCAAACATAATGGCAATCCACTTCAATGTTTTTCGTCCTCTCATAAAAGACAGGGTTATTTGCAATGTAAGTTGCTGCTCTGTTATCACAATACATCTTCATAGGAAGTTTCACTGAAATTCTCAATTCTAGAAGCATTGATTTGACCCATGACATTTCAGCCACGGTTTGAGCCATCGCCCTATATTCAGATTCAGCACTAGATCTAGCAACCACATTCTGTTTCTTGCTTCTCCAAAAAATAAGATTGCCACCAATAAAGACACAAAAACCTGTAGTAGATTTCTTGTCATTTACTGACCTTGCATAATCAGTATTACTATATGCTTCTATGTCCACACATTCTCCTTTTTTGAACCATAACCCTTTTCCCGGGGCTGATTTCAAGTATTTTATTTTTACCACCATTAAAGCAACCTCTCAATGAATTTTTCGAGGTTTTTCCATGAATTGACTTAGCTTATTCACAGCAAAGCTGATGTCAGGTCGAGTGATGGTTAAGTATAAAAGTTTCCCTATCAAAGATATGCAAGAGCGAGAGTCAAAAGCCTCTGATTCATCATCATGAATATGAATTCGAGGATTCATAGGAAGTGTAGCAGGTTTGGCTCCCAATAACCCTGTTTCCTGCAAAAGATCAAAAATATATTTCTTTTGAGACATCACAATCCTTTTACTATTACGGGCCACTTCAATACCAATGAAATAACGAAGTTGATCAAGATCTTTCGTGACAAAGTGTTTCTCTAGAAACTCCTTTGTCTGAGCTATCTTTTGAGTACTTTCTCCGACAATATCATCAACATATACAATCTATAGCACTATACCAGAAGTCCCTCGCTTGATGAACAACAAGTGATCAAGCTGGGATCTTCAAAATCCACATTTAGAGACAATCTCACTTAGCTTATGGAACCATGCACAGAGACTTTGTTTAAGCTCATAGATAGCCTTTTTGAGTTTGCATACCTTGAAACACTCCCCCTATCGCTCGAAACCAGGTGGTTGTTGCACATAGACTGTTTCAGAGAGATCACCATATAGAAATGCATTTTTCACGTCAAGCTGAAAAAGGTGAATCCTATTGAATTGCGAGAGATATAATTAGAAGAATAGTATCTAACCATGCCACAGGCGAACACGTCTCGAAGAAGCCCACCTTATAAGTTTGTGTATAGCCTTTAGCAACAAGACGAACTTTAAAGCACTCTACGGACCCATTAGAATGATATTTGATGGTATTTGGAGCCAACAACATCACAATTCACTGGTGGTTCCACTAAGTCCCAAGTCTTCTTAAAAAGAAGAGCATCCATTTCCTCCTGCATGGCGTGCTTCCATCGTGAATCTAATAAGGCTTGGTGGTCATAGGTCAGAATGGTGTGACTGGCCATAGTTCGATTAAATTGCGCCAAACTTGTGCTCAAATAGTCCATAAAAACCGAGTTAGAGATCAGATGCCTTGTGCACTATCGCTGACCCTTGCATATGGCAATAGGTAGATCATCTGCAGAATAGTCATCATTTCTTCCTGAGTCAGTCTTATCATTGGAATTTAGCTCCTGAGAAGACTCTGGTGGGCGGTTTGGAGATGGACCTTGATGTCGAGTATAAACTATTGGAGGATCAAGAAAACGATCACATGATAGTAGTTGAAAGGAAAGGATAGCCTCAAGTGATAATGGGGGAATAGGAAGAGGAATAGACACGGGGAGCTCAAACAAGGTAGTATGTGGATTGGAAAAATAAGGACGAGACTCAAAGAATGTAACATCCACACTGACAATCTCTTTCTTGTTCTGGGGATCAAAACATCGACAGCCTTTTTGATTGGCAGAATATTCAATAAACACACATTTGACAGCTTGGATGGCAGACGGGGGTAATCTGTTGGTGAGATAGCATGCGATAAGAATAGCATCACCCCAAAAGTAGGCAGACATATGAGTATGGAACATGAGGGTGTGGGTCACATTTAGAAGCTGTCGATGTTTGCGTTCAGCAACACAATTTTGTTGGGATGTGTGGGGACATGTATATTGTGGTCGAATCCCATAATTGACATAAAATTGAAATAGAACTGAAGATTTAAATTAACGAGTATTATCAGTGCAAATATTTTTGACAATAACACCAAACTGAGTTTTTATTTTATCGACAAATTTCTGAAGAATACAGATGACTTCAGACCTGTCTCTTAACAAAAATACCCAATTGACTCTAGTAAAATCACCAACTAAAACAAGGTAACACCAGAAACGTGAACGAAAGGAAACTCGACTTGGACCCCAAACATCAACATGAAGAAGATCAAAAGGACTTTGACTCGATGGACTCTGACTTGAAGGGAAACTACTGCGTGTATGCTTGCCTAACTGGCATGCATCACATAAGAAAGACTTTGATGCAGGAATATCTGGAAAAGTGCAACGAAGCTTGGACACAGAGGGATGACCCAGTCTCACTGCAAAGGAGAAGGCTTCAACGTGAAAGAGGAAGCAACAACATCTACAGAGACAGAAAGGAAATAGAGCTCCTCACGTTCATGGTCGTCACCAATCATCTTTCCAGTTTGTAATTCCTGAAAAGAACATGAACCAGAGCCAAGTGGAGGACTGCTATCTATGAAGTTTGGTTGGAAGGAAATCTATGAAGTCTTGTATCAGATCTGCCCTAAACAGATCTGATTTTTTTTCTGGCTGTCGTAGAAGAAGATCTGTGAAGTTATATATCAGACTGCCCTTTTTGATGTTGTGTGTGGAGTCACACTGTTTGAAGGCTGCTGTTTGGCGTGTGGAGCAGAAATGACCTGCTGATCGTGGAGGCTTTAGCTGTTGTTTGTGGGTGTAGTTTGGCATGTGGAGCAGAATGGTAGACTGCTAGACATATGTGCAGTCGTGTGCAGAGTTACTAAGTCTGGTGTTGTAGGCTTGTAGCAGTCATCTAATATTCCGGTGGAGTAGTATTGTGGACTGTTGGGGGTGTGTGTGCAGTCGCATGTGGGTCAACTGGAATTGGGACTATTGGGACTGCTTATTATTATTTTTTTTTGGAGTTCTGTGATCCGTAAAGATACATTTCTTGATTGAAGTTGATTGGAATTTTACTATGGCTGATGGTAATGTGTTCGAGGGTTCCAATGATTACAAGATGACTGAAAATTCCTTCTCATATGCCAATACTACTGGAATAGACTCAGCCTTCTCTGTTGGTGCTCCTAC
>JAANDH010000155.1:330439-405391 GCA_011799765.1 Nymphaea thermarum | reverse complement strand
GAGCCTTTTGACTCTAGATCTTACAGATCTCTTATAGGGAAACTGCTGTATTTGACGGTCACTCGCCCCGACATTAGCTTTGCTGTGAATAAGCTAAGTCAATTCATGGAAAAGCCTCGAAAGGTTCATTGGGATGCTGCTCTAATGATTGTCAGATACTTGAAATCAGCCCCGGGAAAGGGGTTATTGTTTAAAAAAGTAGAAGGTGTTGACATCGAAGCGTATAGTGATGCTGATTATGCAGGATCTGTAGATGACAGGAAGTCTACCACAGGTTTTTGTGTCTTTGTGGAAGGCAATCTTATTTCTTGGAGGAGCAAGAAGCAGAATGTGGTGGCTCGATCTAGTGCTGAGTCGGAATATAGGGCTATGGCTCAAACTGCGGTTGAAATGTCATGGGTCAGATCAGTGCTTCTAGAATTGGGTGTTTCAGTGACTCTCCCAATGAAGATGTATTGTGACAACAAGGCAGCGACCCATATTGCAAACAATCCTGTCTTTCATGAGAGGACGAAACACATTGAAGTGGATTGCCACTATGTTCGGGACCTAGTTGAAGGAATTGTTAGCACCATTCATGTCCCCTCAGAAGATCAGACAGCTGATATCCTCACCAAGGCTCTTCCCATAGGCGATTTTCTGAGATGTTGTAACAAGCTGAGCATGATTGATATATATGCTCCAGCTTGAGGGGGAGTTTTAAAGAGTGTTTTTGAAATATTAGAAAGTTAGAGAGGTGGTCTTTAAATACTTTCTTATAGTAGTTGGACTGTTTTAGTAAAGTTTGTACAACCAACCCTAATCTCTTTAAAAGGAGATTAGGGTCACATTAATAGATGAACTCTTTGGCTCTCTCTCTCTCTCTCTCTTCCTCTCCTTTCCCAAACATCTCTCTCTCGTCTCTTTCAATCTGTAACAATCATTATGGCTCACAATTGCCGAAATAACTTGGATAAATCTATGCTCATCAGTCTAGGAGTTCAGGTGAAGGTTCTTATGAAGATGAGATGTGACAACAAGGCAGCTACCTATATTGCCAACAATCTAGTTTTTCATGAGAGTGTCAACCATATAGAAGTCGATTGTTACTATACTAGTGACATGGTCCAAGCAGGAGTAATGTTCCCTACTCATGTGTCTTTAGAAGATCAAGTTGTTGGCGTGTTTACCAAGCCTCTTCCTATTGTTGATTTTGCAAGATGTTGTAACAAGTTGAGCATGATTGACATCTGTGCTTCAGCTTAAGGGGGAGAGTTGAGAGTAAACATAGTGACTGGGTTTTTGGTAAATATGTTAGTGTTAGCATAGGAGGTTGTTCTTTTTAAGTATTTTATTTCTTGGACTGAATCTGTTTCTTTTCTGTTGCTCCCGGATACTTAGTAGTAATAAGGAGATTATGGTTAATGAAAGTTGAATCATCTCTTTCTTCTCAAACTTGTCTCAACACTTTGAGCGTGAGAAAATGAATGAAAATTCTCACCTTTTTGGCATTTTTTTCTCACCCTCTTCTACTTCTGTCTACTAAATAGACGTTCTTTTTTATCTTTATTTCTTAGCTTCTGCAAACATTCTCCATAGTTGTAACTTTCATAAGTTATCTAGTAAGGTATTTGAACTCTAGAGAAATAAGGTCCCAGACCATGTTCCACAAAATGTATGGTAAGAGGTAGGATTGGGTTGCTTGTCCATTGCAGGTAAGGAAGCCCAAAGGTTTGGCATTTCTGGCTGGGTAATATGTGGTTGAGGACTTAATGTTAATCTTTGAGGCTTCTTTTGGACTGCATAGTAGAGTATTGAAGAACAACTGTTGTGATGTAAGAAATGTTGAAAATAAGGAGATAAGTGGAAGATTGTTCAGAACTATAACAACCTTAATGGATGTGGTCTAGTTAGGGGAAGATGGAGTGGGTCCAGAACTCTTTACTTGAAGGCATTATCAAGTAAAACGAAAAGGTTGGACTCGTGCATGGATTGGAACACATAGTTTTGATCAAGTTGAATATGAACCTCGTGCATGGATTGGAACACATAGTTTTGATCAAGTTGAATATGAATCTCGTGCATGGATTGGAACACATGGTTCTTGACTATTGTAGAAACAAGCAACACAAGAAGAGAGCGGAGAAGAAACACACGATATACGTGGAAAACCTCAGTAAGAGGTGAAAAACCACTTAGAAGCTCTAACCTAGTGGCCAAACCGCAACCCTAGGAGAGAGAATGTTATTTCCACTTAATCAACAATTACACAATAAGTGGGATTATAAAGAGGGAGACCCGCCTAGGGTACCGAGTCACTCTCGGTACCCGCACCCATGGGACCGGATCCATATCCAGACCCGGTACCCTATACACGATATTCTAACAACTATGAATCAATAATGGTTAATTCTCCTAGGAGATGGACTTCCCTGTGTGTAGAAACTCTTTGTATATTGTCATTGAAGGGAAATAGAAGGAAACAGAGAAAAAAAAAGTACTAAAGTGAATGGAAATAATTAAAGCCCTGCTGGAGACCAAATATTCTACTATTCTACATCATATGACAAGAGGCCACATAACATGAACACGAGGAGGATGCCCTTTGTTATGAGTGTGGTGCATGGCATATACAACTGTGTTTTCCCATAATGATTAAAGTGAAAATCACTAATTATTTTACTTGTTTCCCTTTCTTTCTTATGCAACAACTATTTTCTTTTTCTTAAATCCCAGAATTTGTAAGTGAGCAAAATTGAGATGATTTTAAAGCCCTTGTAAAGTTTGTGATACAAATATAAAAACATGTTTAATTGAGGGGTACCATCTTTCTCTCTATCTCTCTTTTCTCTCTCCCTCTGTTTTTGAAATATGACTTGGATTTGACCTTTTACACCCATTGGTGTGAAGTTATTAGACAATGCTTTTGCATGTTCAGAGTGTAATGCATGTTAATTGTTGCTTTCTTTTGTCATGTCCTCCTGTGATGTTTGTAATTTTTGGCAATAATTTTCTTATATTTGAGTTCCTCATTTTTTTTTTATTTCTTTGTGGCAACTAGAACAATAGCAGTGAATTAGCATTCATTTCTATTTTGTCTGGCGAAAATGATTTCAGGTATCTTTCCATTACCATTCATTTCTATTTTTCTTGCTAAAATGATTTTGGTTATTTAACTTTTTCCTTTTGCAGAGTCTGCAATGTTCTAGTTGTTGGTCTGAAGAAGTAATCTGGAAATATGCTTTCGTGGAATTTAAATTTTAGTGCATTGCTCATGCAGGATCCCTGATTCTTTGGCATGCCTTCATGATAAAGTCCTTGCAGTTGCAGCTGATGCAGCCATGAACATGGCTTCATATCAAGTGAAAAAACAAGTGAATAGACTTATTCTTATGTTGTATATATTGATGTTTGGAAGTTCCTTTAGTGGTTAACTTTTTTATTTTTCCCCCTTCTGCAGGATCCTTCTCCAGGGATTATTGGCAACATCATGAAAGGTTTCAAAGGTGGCCCTGTTCGGAATACCATAGACAATAGTAAAGGCCTTTCAAGAGCTACTTTTGTCGAAGAGTTGGGACACATTTTTTCCAAGAATCCATTCCATGATTCTTCAAAAAGAGCCATGTGCCAGCAGGATGATGTGGAACTTAGTATTGGTATGGATCATACCGAAAATTCATGGCATGCACTGGCTTTCGGTTTCAGTATGTCACGAAAATTAACTATCGGATTGTTTTTTGTTGTTAGATGACATTGAAATCGATGACATTGTACCAATTTCATCATCTTCAACTGCCAGCAGCACCTTAGGCTCCACCAGCAAGCAGAATAGAACAGGTTCTTGCAGTCTTCTTCTGATGTCTCATTTGTTTATCCAGTTGATTGATGTATGTTTTACTACAGATGAGGAGTTTGAGAGGGAAAAGTTACTGGGTGGAAAAGCAGCAGCTGAAAAGCCTAGAATGAGAAGACCTGAAGAAATCATTGCCCAATACAGAAAAGCAGGGGTAAGTTGCAATAATTTTTCATATTTTGTGTTTTACCCTCAAAATCACACGTATTGTTCCTCAGGATGCTTCTGGAGCAGCAAAACAGGCAAGAGATAAGCTCATGGAACGTCAAGAAAAGCTTGAGGTACTGACCTTCCATTATTGTTTGCAGGGGACTGACTGTTGCCAATCTCATATATATGCAATTGATTTATTTCCTTGGTTCTTTACTAGCACCACTCCAAATTTAAGGATTAGCTCTAATGTATGTATGCATATATGTTTTTATATGTACTGTCATATATCTTAAACTCATAGTAGTTTGATGTATGATTTGTATATATAAATATATGTATGTATGCATAGGCTTTTATGTATGTATTTTCTTTTTATTTTTTCTTGTATTTTTCTGTATATCCTTTTATATTTCTTTTTTGATCAAAGGGAACTAGCTGTTGGCTTCTCCCAATGGCTAGAGTCTGGCCGTTGGAGCTGCCCCACATCTAGCTTCTTTTTTCCTTCTTCCTTGCTTTCTTCTATAAATAAGGGACTTGGGTCCCTTGCTTAGTATGGGCTTTAAGGCCTGACTTTGTACTTCATTTGAGATTAATTAGAAGTGTCACACCTCTAGTTTGAGGTTTCTCATTGTGTGATTTGTTGGAGTGGCTGGTATCTTCAAGAGTGTGACTCTTAAATTGTTTCTATTCTCAAGTTAAGGCCTGCTTTACAATTATTGACATTGTTTTTTTCATTTTATTTTAGTTTCTTACTCAACAATGAAGCTTTCTTCTACTTTCTGTCCTCTGCATTTACTAGCACCACTCTTTTCAGCTACTTGTGCCTGTACATGCTAAGAATCTGTTATTTCTTCTTCCTCTCAAAATTGTGAACTATTTCCTTTAGTCTGTTCTCTTGCAGTATTATACCTATAAATTCTATATTTCGTCTGCATCTCAAAATCTGGGTTAGTGCATTACACTTTGAGTTGTAATGATATCAAACTAGAAATGCAAAGTTTTGTTCAAAAGGTGAAACCGTTGTCACAAAATATTGTTCTTGAGAAAATTTCAGTGAGGTTTTTCTCGTGTGTTTTTCGGCACAGTTAAAAAAATTCGGGAAAAAATCTCAGCATATTTAAAGAAATAAAATAAATCATAAAAATAAAAAAATAAAATAAATGAAAACTAATAATTGCAAAGAAAGTGAAAAATATCTTGAAATATTTTATTTCTGCTGAAATTTTCAAAACCTTACGAAATTTTCCCGATATTTTGGTTTTACTTTTCTTCTCATAAATATCGCAAGATTTTTGAAGATCTCGCGATATCTGTGACTCTGGATGTAAGTGAGGTTCAGGGTTAACCACCTTTATGTAGCGTCCCATACACGAGTGTACATGGAATCCATTCGCTGGAACCCAAATAGGCTTGTGTCAAATGAATAAACCGAGCTAGAGTAGACAAGCTAAGCTTGTTTAATAGATGAGCCAAGCTCCAGAACAGCTCTCCCAGACTTGATTAACCTGAAGTTGGCTGGCCTAGGTTTGAATATTGTCATGTATGAGCACTATTTCCAGTTTATGTTGCTCAAGGGTTGATCGATGGTGTCTATTTTTATAAGAAAAAAGGGTCAAGAATCCAATTGCTGTTATAGCCATGTCATATGTAACATTAAAAATATTTATGTTCTGGCTTAACTTGGACCCAGCAAAGCAAAAGTTGAGCTTGGGTGAGCAGCTTGTGCTTGACCAACCCGATCTTGGATTGAACACTGCTCGTGTGCATCCATAGGTCTGTACTGTTATACAGATCTGATGAAGTTATGGTCGTTTTTTTTTAACCTTACAGCGAAGTTTTCTTTTTTAACGTTATTAGACCCCTATCTTTCTGACAGCTTATAGTAACAATGTAATAGCTTGTCCTTGAATTTAATTGAAGCTCTTATACACTGTTGTTATATGCTCTGTTGTTACTGGATACACATTTTATTTTTATGGCTGCTGCAATTTAGCATGTGCCTTATGATAACTTCACATTGTGTTACCAGAGATTGGACAGACGCACTGCTGAGCTGGAGAGTGGAGCTCAGAACTTTAAGTCGATGGCCGATGAACTTGTCAAGACACTGGAAGGCCGGAAATGGTGGCAGATATGAATGTATATTTTGTCAATGTCAAATCCATGCATCTTGCTCTGCCACTGCGTGTCCTTTCTACTTGCCCCAGATATTCTTCGTTGAATCTTCAACTTCAAAGTTGATGTATTTTGTGATATATTTTGAATGTTGTTCCATATGCTTGTTATTGTAAATGTTGTCCTATGTAAAAGCTGCTATAATGTATTCAAGGAAAGAACCTTCTGGGAACATTATATTTTCCCACTGTATCAAGGTACTTATATTGTTTTTCATTTTTAAAGAGATAAATTATATTGAACAGTAATGATCAATTGGTTTGTGCAGTTCCAATTTTAAGTATTTGATACTGTAGGTGTTGAATTACTATGTTGGGACCTTCGAGTGAGTGAAAGGTTTACAATCCACTGCCTGTAAAGGAGCCCAAAGGCCCTCTTATTCCCTTTGCGTCTACTATCCTTCAGTGTTGCGCCTCACTACTTACGATGTAGAGCCATAGCCTAGCATCCATATTTATCGAACTAAAGACATGCCATTTCATGCATCCCTAGCCCAACCAGCTACTTTGTACCCCCTTGAGGCTAAGATTTCCAGTCTTCAAATTTTGGCATAATCTGATGATGGCTGCAGTCAATACTTTCATCTCTCTTTTCGTTCAGGCGTACACATAAGCACATGCATATGTAGCTTCCAAATTTACATGATTAGTCGCCTTTCTCGGTTGCCGGTGGCCATTTTCACTTCTATTTCCTTGCCTGAAACCCTTACAAATTCCGTTCTTTTTCTTCTTTTCTATGCTGATCTGTTTGATCTTAGCGGGATGGTCCTTTCACTTCGACCCACTTGGTTAATGTGACGGAATTAGTATCTCTAAGTTACTGGAGGTCAAAATTTTGATTCAGATTAAAGAATCTGCCTAAGGTAAGAAAATCATTAGCCAGTATTACTGCACCATTAAGTCTACTAGGTTCCTCTGTAAGGGCTTTTCCATATCTAAACCCGTTAAAGGTGGTCCTAAACTATCTGAATGAACTAAGGATCTATATCCAATCAAAACACTCGATTAAATGTTATAAACCCGAAGGGGCAGCAAAGAAATCCAAAGCTGAAAAAATGGTCTCAATACTGAAAATCTAATTTAACAACCATGACATGTAAATGAGTTGAGATTTCTCTCATATCTAAAGAATTTGTAATAAATGGCAATTACATTTGTCATCTGACTGTTTCCACAATAAGTATCTACTTGGATGCCAAGCCCACGTAGGTTAACAAACCATGTCAGATCTGCTAAGCCAGATGGTCACATTCTACTTTTGGACCTAAAATCCCACAGTTTGATACAACTGTGGATTTCAGCTATCACAGATTTAAGATTTCCTCGGATTTGAGATTCGTGGGGGAACCAAAGGCTCCTTTAGTAAAAAAAAAAAAAAGGAACGTTGTCCAAAATCAGAATTACCTTTACATTTTCATTCATAATTCCTTTTAAGGGTAGTGTGGTAATAGTAAAATATTATTATTATTATTATTGTTCTTTTCTATGGATATGGCTCAAAGATTGCCTCAAACTTTGAATTATATTCATGGAATGTTAGTGTTGAGAAACGACCATTTTAAGTGATTAATAAGGTAAGTTATGAGTACTTCGAATCCATTTGGATCAGACCCTGTCCCCAAAGCTTTAGATCCCTTTGCATTTCATTCTTAAGCTCAGATCCGAGTTCCATGGCAGTTGAACTTACAGGGGTGCCCATCAAAACAGGCCTGTTAAAGCCGGACTAGGTGGACCCAAACCAAAGAACTGAACCTCAACCTGGATCTAATCCGGGTCAAGTAGTTAACAATACATGATCCGGATGTGGGTAGGGCAGAAAATGTGATCTTAATCAGTGCACCTGGTAACGGACCCGAGCCCACTTAAAATACATCTTTCGGGTCGGGTAATACAAGGCTGCCCAAATCCTTTTTCTTGCTATCGGGTACCGGACCCGATGCTTAAGAAAGGACCCATAGATCCGATCCAAATCCAAAGCCAAAACCATTTTCACTAGTGAAAGCGGGAGACATCGGAATGAAAGCAGCAGAGCGCAAGGACGCAGTCTCTGCGTTCTGCATCGTCTTCCAAATTCAGGCGGCAAGGGGCGGAGGGAGAAAACTGCAGAAACCTAGGGCTCCGGGAAGATGACGAAGGTCTATGGCACGGGAGTGTACGATTTCAAGCGCCACCGGGTGGCGGAGTATCCAGTGCAGCCGGTGACGACGGAAACCCTGCCTGAGCGGCGGCCTGGTGGCGGCTCCATTACCCTGGTGGACATCCAGAAGGACCGACTCACGAAGATTGCCTTGTCCAACTGGTCTGTTTCTGGTGATGGAGGCTCAGCGGCGAGCCCGCCCTTCCGGCCGGAGCTCGTGAAGGAGATTTACGAGACGGAGCTCGTCGTTTCCGATGGCGGGAAGACCGTCCCGTTGCAAAGGGTCATGATCCTCGAGGTGAGCCAGTACCTGGAGAACTATCTGTGGCCAAATTTCGTGCCTGAGACTGCGAGTTTCGAGCACGTTATGTCCATGATTCTTATGATCAACGAGAAGGTAACTAATGCTGCCGGGTTCCGTTTTTAGGTTTTCGTACGCGTCTGGCTGTTAATTGCTTTCCATGTCAATGATAAAAAATGGCAAAATGGCGGGTGATTATTCGTTGATGCGGGGAATTTAATTGTCGAGTTGCTTATGATGCAGTTCCGGGAGAATGTTGCGGCGTGGGTTTGCTTTAGAGACAGAAAGGATGTCTTCAAGGCATTTTTGCGAAGAGTTCTTTTACTGAAGGAGCAGGTTTCAATCCCGACTTTGGCTTGAATGTTTTTGTGATGCTCTTTTTTGGGTTTGGTCTAGTTTGGCTATACTTTGTTACCGTCAACTTTTCTCCAAGGAGCTGTTCTTCGTATCGATGACAAGAAAGAGATATGGTAATAAGATTGATACTTGAAACAGCTAATATTTGAAATAAATCGGTAGAAATTAGTACAGAATCTACATATATGTAGAAGGATTAGTAAATAATTTTGATGGTAGATCATCAAAACTTATTAGATAGTTGTAAAGTTATTATAGGCTTTTGATCAACGTGTTTCTTTGTGTGGCTTTATCAACTCCATTGAGTGCAGTGAAACGCTTAAAATTTCGTTGTCTTTGTGGCAGGGATGAATATATCCCTGATGATGGTATACTATAGTATACAGGCCTTTTTATAGTGAAGGAACTGATGTTAAGTGGTATCAAGAAATAAGATAGCTGTAATCTATTCAGGTTCCACTCTGAGTATGTGAAATTTTGTTGTTTCTACTCAGTGGTTAACTGTTTGGACATGCCTGTTTGGCTGATTTGCAATTTATGGACACAATAAGGACAAGTGATGGTGACTTGACGATGCTCTCTGTTAAAATTTGGTAGCCTACTTCCCGTGCCATATTGAATAGGACAATGTCAAGGTGTTTCTCATTTTCTGTCGACTCAACGTGTGTTAATTTTTTCTTTGCTATGGCATCTGTCTCTAATCCTGTTTATGAAAGAAAATTTAATAACTAGAACTTGAAGTGTATTCTTACCAAGATCAGAGGGGAGGATACATGAAACTCTTACTGTAAAATTTAAGAGTATTAAAATTTTCTTTGAGGCCATCAGCTAAGATGGTATTGACTAATATCTACATTCTATGTTGTCCTGGCACATCTATGGGGCTTAGTTGTCAATGGCTGAAAGTTTGGGCGTTGACCACTTACAAACACTCCTTAGCACCTCATGGGCACTTCAGTTTTTGAACATAGAAGTGACAAAAAGATAGAACTTTGATGCCATGTGTGCACACTCTGTAAACGTTTGCATCAGATATTTAATGTATAACACACTCTAAAAACCTATTGGTGTCTTGAAGAGTTGAACCTAGTCATCTAACTATGAGATTTTGTTGACATTAGGCAAAAATGGAAGAGACACACACACACTCTCTCTCTCTCTCTTATTTTTGATTCTTTTGAACCATGGGCAATGGTGAACATAAGTTTTTTGAGCTATAACTTTCTTTCCTTCTATTTTAAGTTTATTATGGTTTGATTTTATTGTTAGAACCTTTACAAATAAGTTAAAGATTACTGTGGCCGTGTGCATAGGGTAGCATCAATTTGTAGTCTGCAGGTGTTGTGGACCCATTTGACCATTGTGGACCAACTTGACCATTGGATAATTGTGAAGAGCTACTTGAGTTAGCAAGTTCCTGCTCATAGACATGTGCCACTAATTGTGTGATACATGAATCATAGTTATTCAGTATAAAGTAGCATTTTTTTTCCTTGCAAATGATTTCCCATTATTTTTCTTTTGTTCTTTTAGCACCAAAAGAGATGTTCTCTATCCACCTTTATATGTTTTTTCACAAGGCATCTTTATTTCCTTTGTTACCTAGCTAACTTAGTGGCATAGTCATATTTTCTTTTCAGTTGTTTTTTTTTTTTTAAAAAAATTTCACAGCCCATGTGTGGACAATGTGTGAAAATAACCGTATTCAAGTGTCTAATTTTTCATGAATAGCAATTGCATCCAAGGCAACTTGTGTTTGACACTGCCGCTTGTCTTAGTGCCCATGCAATATGGTGTAGATTTATGCTAGTATTTACAGGCAAACATTATGCTGGAACATTTGGTGGTTAAGTGGAAATGTGGAACTAACATATGTGTTTAGACTTTAGATAGTTGCTGGTGAGTGAGGTTCAAGGATATTTTGAGTCATGGAGTGCTCTAAGGGATGCGTGAATGCAGAAGAAATTTCTTGTAGAAAAATTTGTTTAGTTGCAAGTTTCTATGGTAAACTAGTCCTCCCCCATGAAATGAGGCTATTCAATATTGTATTTTATTTCATGCTATTTTGGGTTAATTTTCAAACTTCTTACCTTGAAATGTTTTATCATTTCGCATGTGATTATCAGGCCTACACATTTGAGAAAGAAATATTCTTTGGAGAAGGTCTCTTCCTGTATTCGAAATGAGTTTTTACTATTTTATTTGTGAAAATGTTGACAAAATTTCATAGAAGTTTCGATATTATAAAATAAACAAAAAATGAAACTGTACATTTAAATATATATAAAGGGACTGTCGTTGGAATATGTTCTTGTGACAATGTGTTGAAAATTTGAAATGTGGTAATATCATCCTGATTCCGAGTTGTAAAACTTATACAGGGTACTCTCTTTTCTGTTTCTTTATGGTTTCATTGCTTACTTGTATTCTTACCCAAAAAAAAAAAAACTGAAATACCTCTTGCCTCATAGCTCTGTTCTTCATTCTTTATGTTATTCACGTTGTTAAACTTCTTAACTTTCCTGTCTTTTTCTCGTGAAAACCAAATCTGAAAAAAAATATTAGACTGTTATACTCACCAGATATACTGCTCTTGCAGGGAAGAGATTTTAGCATTGCAGAGAAGACAAATTACTTGCTTTTCATGATTAATGCTTTTCAGGTAATTACCATCTTGTACCATATTGTCATGACCTTTGGAGTAAACTGCATATGCTTCGTGCAATATAGTTCTCAACTCTTACATACTACAGTGAGGGAATCGTATGAAAACAGTTTACTTTCCTTTAAATGCCAATCTTGAAATCCGGTTGTCTTTTGTGTGCATGGTTATTGTTACAAGTGTCATCAGTTTGTGGGCATTGTGGACTTGATCTATTTGATCAGTTCAGCTTTGGAGGCTTCCTTCCTCTTTGATTGCACGACTATGATTGCCATGTTAAAGCAAAATGCATCAGATAATTATGGAAGATATGCAATCTAGGTAAAGTAATGAACCAGTTTCAGAAATTCCAACAATTAGAAATATTAATTGATGTATGATAATTAGTTAAACAATCATCCTTTTCCTTCCTTTTGTTATAGCCAGTATAGGTAGAATTAAAGGTGGATGTTTTCTTTCTTTGCTTTTTCAATAACTATTTAGGACATTTTATTAAAGAACTCTTTTTCTGGAAATTAAGATGGCAGTGCCTTCTACCTCATTTCTTTCTTTGATCCATTATATGTGGAGCACACTGAGTGTTCAAAGACTCAAAGGTGTTAGAATGTGCCTTTAGGGGCATCAGTGCCGGTTGCTAAAAGATCTACTTGACACCTAGGTGGGATTAGTTAGCTAGTTAAATGGTTATACATTAACTAAATAATTATCTATACATTCTGATTATTTCAAATATTAAAGAGACTAAAAGGAAAGGAAAATGAACTCAGGTGCTCTACTAAGTTAGTCATCCAAGTACCTAGGTGGTCCTTGTTGCTAGCTTGTGCCAATAGACTAGACTTGGTGCAGACCTTGCTATTAAATAGGTAGTGTTGTCCTAACCAAAAAATTAAACAATTCTTCTTTGTCTGCCATGACATATTACATTCTGAAAGATTTATTGATTGATGTCTGATTTTCTAAGCTCATTGTTAAGATATGCAAATTTTATTTGATGACAAGTCTTGTTCTTTTCAGAGTTTGGAGGATGAAGTGGTAAGAGAAACTGTCCTGAAGTTGGTTAGCTTGCAGTTGTGGCACAATCTTTCTGTTGGTCGGTTCAAGGTTGGGTTCATGTTGTACGCTAATTCTTTTAATTGTTTACAAATTCAATGGCGGAATTAATTTTTTTTGGGGTCCAGATGGAACTCTGTCTTCATCCACATCTAACTGATAAATGGAAAAAAATGACTCGAAAAGAAGCCAAAAGAGCAAAGAGAGAAGGGAATACTTATTATGATCCAACAAAAGTGCTTGAAGTGAGGTTCTTGAGGAACTTGATTGATGAATTTCTGGAGGTATTACATTAGATCACTTGGATACCTTTTTGTTACTTCATGTCTTGATGAATTATTTTTTGATTTTTTTTTTTCTTTCCTGTTGATTCTCCAGATCAGGTAACTCTTAATTTGCCGAGATTCAACTTTGTTTTTCACATAGTAGACCTGTTAGGAACCAATTCGAGACCATTATGATTTTCTCATCCTTATTTATTTCTCCTGCCTAACTGATGTAGTGTGCATGAAAGGTTGCTGATAGACTATAGTAAATGAGTATTTTCCAGATACTAGATGCTGAAGTTTTAGCACAGAAGCAAACAGATGATGAAGTGATGCAGCCAGTTGATGCCAATGAAATTGATGATGCTAGTGTCCTGTATTGTGAGAGATTTGTGGAGTTCCTGATTGATTTGCTTAGCCAACTACCTACACGAAGGTACCTTGAAAATTTTGTTCTTCTTTAATGTACCTGATTTCCTTAACATGTGTTTCCCTCTCCCCATTATCCGCTGGTGCATTATATGCTGTAGGCATGCAAAAAAGCTAATAGTTCACGAGTATACATCTTTGTACATATCAACATGGTTTGCATTCTTTTACAGGGATTCTATCTACTTCAAAAATGTCAGGCTTTTGAATTTCCTTATTATAGCAACACAAACTTTAGCATCCTTGTCCTGCATTTGCATATGATAATAAACGTACACCGACTTCTCTGACTTGGCGAAACCCCAGCACGACTATATTAGTTTGTTTGACCATGATTTGACTTTTTGCAACTAATTTGCAACCTGGCAGATTCAACTTGGCTTGGCAATGTGTTGATTAAAAAAAAAAAAGGTACTTGGTTTTAGACAATCTGCCAAGTCTAACACTAAACTTGGACGACTTGCCAGAGCTCGAGTTAGGGCGAGCTATTTGAATCTGTAGAATGAAAAACAGTCTTGACTTGGCCTCAAACTACAGAAAAAGTGCGCTTAATTAGTGTAAAATTGAACAGGAACTAAGGCGTGGGTGGAAAACTAAGTGTCTCCTTTGTTCTCCTATTCGACTTCCTCCTCCAGGAGTCTTCCTTTTCAGTTCACATTTCAGTTCAGCTGCTCTGGCCGACCTCCAGCTGCCACGGCTGAATAATCAAGGCCTCAAAACTATCATTGAACCATGGTTGAACTTTTTCCAGAACTAATTTGCAACTTGGCAGATTTGACTTTCGCCCAAAATAATAATAATAATAACAATACTTGGTTTTCAACAATCAGCCAAGTCAAACATTAAACTTGGATGACTTGCCTGAGCTAGAGTATGGGGTGAGGTAGCTGAATTTGTAGAATTGCAAACAGTCTTGACTTGGCCTCAAACAACAGAAAAAATGTGCTTAATGTAAAATTAAGCATGACTTAAGGCAGGGGAAGAAAGCGGAGTGTCCTCTTTGTTCTACTATTCGACTTCCTCTTCCACTCGAGTCTTCAATGCACCTTTCGGTTCAGCTGCTCTGGCTGACTTCCAACTGACATCCCTCAATAGTCATGGTCTCAGTTTCACTGCTGGACTGTTAGACCATCCCTCATGTTCACCATATCACCTCTGGGCTTTCTCTCGCTCTTTGTTCTCTATTCATTGTCTGTTTCTGGATTGCCCTCATGTTCTCTCTCTCTCCCTCCCCCCCCCCCCTCTGTGCTTTCACATTAAAAAACTGTGATCCTTGATTTGTGTTTCTTTTTCCTATTTTGAGGATATAAAATGCTTCTTGTTGGAGGATATAGGATCTTTCTTATTGAATTAAGGTACTTGATTTTTTTTTTGCGGTTAATGTAGATTTCACAATGCTTTTCTCTTCCTCTTAATGGTTCAGTTGCTTAGATTGTGCTTGTTGACAGGCAAGAAAGATTTGTCTATAGAATCTATATTAACATGGTAGATATGTAATGGTTAGCTTGTGAGAAGGCATAGATTTCTGTGTGCTTGTTGATGTGGTAAGAAAGATTCTTCCATAGGATCTGCAGTAATCATCACATGTGAGAAGATAGTGTATTGTTTGTATTTCTAATTTATTGAACCAACTAGGTTGGTAATGATCCTTTTGATTTTAATTGTAGGTAACGGGTTTTCTGGGCATTGATGGTTGCTTCAGCTGTTTTATTGCTTCCTGCGCTGCATATGTTATCTTATGCATAGGTTTCTTTAGAAGAGAGTGTTCACATTTATTGCAATTAAAATGTAATGTGCCCTATAGTTCATTTTGGTTGAAGTATGAAACATGTATATTTCTTCCTTGTCTCTATTAAAATATGAAAACTTGATTTGTTCGAGTCACTGAATTGATTCACCCTGACTGATTGTCTACCGAATCCATCACAAAAAGTCCATCCATGGGTTTCGGCCTTTCCCACTGATTTAGGGCTTCCATTTATGTATGTTTGTCCCAGTGTCACAAATATCGCAGGATTTTTAGAAATTTCGCAATATTTTACGAGAAAATGAAATAAAACAAAAAAAATCGGGAAAAAGTCACGATATTTTGATGATCTCGCCAAAGCAAAACTCTCATGATTTTGTTGTGATCTTTTTGCAATTTTTCCCCAAGATTTTAAAATATTTTACTTTGAGAAATTTTAAAGGTTTTTTAGGTTTTTATGATTTTCTTAAAAATTGTTGAGATTTTTCCAAGATTTTCCCGAGAAGAACAACTTTGCTAAAAAAATACCCGAGAAAAACCTTGCTGATATTTTCCCGAGAACGATATTTTGACATTGGTTTGTCCATGACATGCTTAGCTAGTTGAATAAAGGAGGGAAGAATTGCTGTATTCCTGAACTTAATAGCTGTAACACATGCAAATGTCCTGAGATTTTCCTTGATTTTTGCAGATTCCTGAGACCTGTTGTGTCTGACCTTGCTGTTGTTGCCAAATGTCACTTAAGTTCTCTTTATAACCATGTAAAAGGAAGACTGTTTTCCCAATTGGTGGACTTGCTCCAGTTTTATGAAGGCTTTGAGATTGACGATCATGATGGCACTCAGCTAAGTGATGATGATGTCCTCTTGTCTCATTACTCTCGATGGCAAGCTTTCCAGCTATTAGCTTTTAAGAAAATTCCGAAGGTTTGTATACAAAGTGTTTGGCCATGTCACTTCTGTGAGATGTGTCATTGGTTAACTTTATGCCAGATGGAAAAATCAGAGTTTGAGTTTAAACTTTAAGTTGCAGATGTTCCTTTTTTTTTTCTTTTCTAATTTCATATGAATCCTTATATATTAATCTTCAATTCTAGTTGCGGGATCTTGCATTGGCAAATATTGGCTCCCTTCATAAGCGTGCTGATTTGTTGAAGAAACTGTCCATGTTGTCAAATGAAGAGCTGAAAGACCTGATCTGCAATAAGGTCAGTCACATAGTTTATATGTGATATAGAATGTGAAGAGTTTCATTTGAGAACAAATTTATGTCTTGATTTGTGATTGATGGAAATGCCCTGGGATTATCAGCTTTACAACTTTTATGATCTTACAGCAAGAAAACATGAAAGAATTACTTGGTATATGCAACTTGAAGATACATGAATATGGTTAGGGTATTAAACAAATCTATTAGGAGAATTGAGACGTGATCACTGTGTGCTGTAGCTTTAGAAGTTACTGTAAGACTGAGTTATGAAAATCTGAAGTTCCAACTCGCCGGTGTTAAGGCAGGTACTTTATAATATGGGTGAATTGTTTTGATCATTCACTGACATAGATCCTATGTTATGTCTATGACTTGTTTTGGTAAACATATCTATTTCCTATTGTGATGGCAGTCTCATACCCTCTCAACACATGCATTTTAATGTTACGAGCTTGTATCCATTTGAACTTACAAACTTCTGAATACCAGTACTATGCTGCAGATCTTCTCTAAGCATAGGAGTTGATATGATCTTACTCTTGTGATTGGTATCTGTCAATATTTTCGCAGTATCATCTTCCTTTTCAGCCCTTTTTTCTTTTTGGTGCAATTATATATGGAACCTCAAATGTTTTGAGTTAGCAAGAGGGATGGCAGATTTCAACAAGAGTACTAAGCTTCTTTTGTTGTGGCACACATGCTAAACTTGTTTTGTTCGCCACTTGACCTTGATATTGGTAAAAGCTGATCCATACACAATATATAACTGGAATGTGTGGTATGGGAGCTAATTAATGGTGATATTATAATTTCCATGAATATGTGTTAATGATGAATTTTAGTTTTACAATGCATTGTTGTGTAAGCCATGAATTTTTCAACTTTCAGTTTTTTGTTTTTTATGGAGTTTTGTCAATTATAGTTTTGACTCATGCCTTCTGTTCATGCTTTTAATTTGGTCACATTATTGTTCCAGCTCAAATTGATAACCAATGATGATCCATGGGTTGAAAGGATTGATTTTCTTATGGAAGTCATGGTCTCCTTTTTTGAGAAACGGCAATCTCAAAAGGAAGCAATAAATGCTCTTCCTCTCTATCCAAACGAGCAGATAATGTGGGATGAAAGCCTTGTTCCTAGCATCAATTACTCTGGTGAAGGCTGCTTGGCCCTGCCCAAATTGAATTTGCAATTTCTTACACTCCATGATTATCTTCTGAGAAATTTCAATCTTTTTCGCCTTGAGTCCACATATGAAATTCGGGAAGATATTCAAGAAGCTGTACCACACCTTCTTTCATATATAAATCATGAAGGTGAAACTGCTTTCCGTGGCTGGTCAAGAATGGCCTTGCCTATTAAGAATTTTAAAATTACTGAGGTAAAACAGCCTAATATTGGGGAGGTGAAACCAGCTTCAGTTACAGCAGACATCACATTTAGCATATCCAGTTATAAGGCCCACATAAGGTCTGAATGGGATGGCCTTAAAGAACATGATGTTTTATTTTTACTGTCAATCCGTCCTTCTTTTGAACCACTAAGTGAAGAGCAGGCTGCAAAGGCAACTGTGCCAGAAAGGCTGGGACTCCAGTATGTGCGTGGCTGTGAAATAGTTGAAGTCCGTGACGAAGAAGGCACTCTTATGAATGATTTCACTGGGCGTATAAAAAGAGATGAATGGAAACCACCAAAAGGTGAAATGCGCACAATAACTGTTGCTTTGGATGCTGCACAGTATCATATGGATGTGACTGCTATTGCAGAGAATGGTGCAGATGATGTTTATAGCACATTCAACATTTTAATGAGAAGGAAACCTAAGGAAAATAATTTTAAAGCAATTTTAGAATCAATTCGGGACTTAATGAATGAATATTGTATAGTTCCTGATTGGTTACATGACGTATTTTTGGGTTATGGAAATCCTTCTAGCGCCCAATGGAACAACATGCCAGACCTTTTGGATGTGGTGGACTTCAAGGACACTTTTATTGATGCAGACCATTTAAGGGGGAGCTTTCCGGAGTATCAGGTACTTCTTGTATCATGTAAATCTTATTCTGTTCATCAGTGCATTAAGAGTATATTTCATCCAACATTTTCTGATTTTTCTGGCAACTGAGTATCACCTTCCAAAAAATAATAAAATAGTCAAATCCCTCTGAGGTTCTGATGATATTTGTCTAGGTTTGCTTTGTAAGATCTGATGGAGCAGAGGATCTGCATCCAGCACCTCCTTTTCGAATAAGGCTTCCGAAATCACTGAAAGGTCATGGTCAGGAAGTTTCAGGTGTTGACAAGCCTAACAGTGTGAAGGCTGCGAATGCTGATAATTCAACTAGCATGGCTGCCAGCAAAGAGAAAATTATTGTAGAAGCATATGTACCTCCAGATCCTGGGCCTTATCCCCAAGACCAGCCAAAGAAAAATACTGTCAGATTTACTCCTATCCAGGTATAAATATTGGGAACAATATTTGTGCATGATAAACCTTTTGTTTTTCTCTTTTGTCTTTTTGAAATGTTTAACATCTTTTAGGAATTTGGAATTGACTAAGTCCTCGAAGAAGCCACTGATTCACTGTATTATGTATCTGTAGACAGCTGATTTTCCCGTAGCTTCCTTGTCTCCAGACCCTCCTGCTGCATTCACATTAGAAGTCACTGTCCTGTTGAATTTAGTTGGAAACTTGTATAACCTATAAGTTTGTGTGCTGCTGTATGCTGATCTCCTTGGTAGCCATCAATATGTGCATCTATAAATTTGTTTTTTCTTTGGTCATATGCATGTATCATGACAAACTTATAAGTGTTATGGTATCACCTCTCACATGTATTTCTGCATACGAGGAATGCAGATCAGGCATGTGGTTTTTAGAAAAACAGCAAAATGATTACTCTTGGTACAATTTCACTTTTTTGAAGACATTTTTTTGTAATTTTTTGCTAGTCTGAGAATATTTTAGTATGTTGTCATCTGTTATGAAATAACATACGAGCCTTGCAGGTTGAAGCTATTATCTCCGGAATACAGCCTGGGTTGTCAATGGTCGTAGGTCCACCAGGTACTGGAAAAACAGATACAGCTGTACAGATCTTAAATGTCTTGTATCACAATTGTCCTTCTCAAAGAACATTGATCATTACTCACTCAAATCAGGCTCTGAATGACCTTTTTGAAAAGATAATGCAGGTAAAAGCTGATTATGGTTCTGCATGGATACACATATTGTCTTTTCAAATTTGAATTTTTGTGGGTCACATGTTATAGAAAAACTTGGTGGAAAATCGTGGTTGCTGCTGACATTTTCTGTGGTTAAAGTCTATTGCTATTGTGTGCTTTATTTGAGCTTCTCATCTTCAAAGATGTAACGGGAGAAACAATGTACCACTTTGGTTCATGAACATGGATATGTTTACTTGGTTGGGTTTGGTATGGCATTCTTTTTAAACCTAGGCCTAGAGTAAAGTACGATGGCTGTATGTATATTTTTTTAAACGCAACAAGTACAAAATATGTTAGTTTTGTCATGATATCTTGCAAATAGCACTCACTCCAAGATAAGGAATATAGGAGTTTAAGGATAGATTTAACAAAGAAGATTTAACAAAAACATGCTTAACTTTTGAAGTAATAACAAACCCGTTTCTTGAATAAGCATGCTTATCTTTTGGAAAAAAAAAAAAAAAAAAAAAAAAAAAAAAAAAAAAAAAACTTGTGTTTGAATCCTGTACTTTTGAGTGCTGTGGGTTAACATACACGGTGAAAATGAAATTTTTTTGAAACTGGAGCACATGTTTTGATCTCTTTAAAAGTAAGATGCCTTCTGTCCATCTCTTACCTGCTGAAATGGTTTGCAGCTAGGGGAGAGAAAAATGTGTACCTTGTTACATACATGACGGAATTTGCCTCTCTGGGGTAAACCTCCTGGAATATGCTTTATAATTTGCATGGTGTATAAGCGTGATCGATTTTAGCTATGAGGAACACTAAGATGAGACACTGTCATAGTAAGCCCTTGTAGGTAATTTGTGTTATTTGAATTAAGTGTCATGCTGGGTGGCTAGATTAACTGGGCATGGAAAAAAAATAAAAATTGATTCTTGCATTACAGTTTTTAGTTTTGGAAAATATTACACTGTATGCTTTGAACTGTAAAGAATGCAGTATTTGATTTGTGTAAACTTTTATGTGCCATATGCATGAATGTTTTCAAGAGAAAACTTTTCAGTGTTCCTCGTGGTTTGAGGATTGCTAGTGCTGTATCTTTTTCAATGCATGCCTTTCAGAGCCTTGTTGTTTTTCTTGGTAAATTTAGAGTACTAGCGAGTTTGATTATTTTTGCTCTTGTGTCCTGTCAGAGGGATGTTCCTGCTCGTTATCTTCTTCGTCTTGGTCAAGGTGAGCAGGAGCTGGACACTGACCTGGAGTTTAGTCGCCAAGGTCGTGTCAATGCGATGCTTGTCCGTCGCTTGGAGTTGCTTTCAGAAGTTGAGAGACTTGCTAGATCGCTTAAGCTGCCAGAAGATGCTGGCTACACTTGTGAAACAGCAGGCTACTTCTTCCTGCTGCATGTTTATTCCCGTTGGGAACAATTTCTTGATGCATGTGAGCATAACAAGAATAATCCAACATTCATCAAGGACCGGTTTCCATTTACTGAGTTCTTCTCAGACACACCACAGCCTGTATTCACAGGCGAATCGTTTGAAAGAGATATGAATGCTGCTATGGGATGTTTTCGTCATTTGAAGACTGTGTTTCAAGAGCTTGAGGAGTGTAAAGCATTTGAATTGCTGAAATCAACAGCTGATCGAGCCAATTATTTAATGACAAAGCAAGCGAAGATTGTGGCTATGACATGCACTCATGCTGCGTTGAAAAGAAGGGATTTTCTTCAGTTAGGCTTCAAATATGACAATTTACTTATGGAGGAGAGTGCACAAATTTTGGAGATAGAGACATTTATACCAATGTTACTTCAAAGGCAGGAAGATGGGTACGCACGACTTAAGCGCTGCATACTGATTGGTGATCATCATCAGTTACCCCCTGTTGTCAAGAACATGGCTTTTCAGAAATATAGTCACATGGATCAAAGTCTTTTTACAAGATTTGTTCGGTTAGGAATCCCATATATTGAGCTCAATGCACAAGGTAGAGCAAGGCCCAGTATAGCTAAGCTTTACAATTGGAGGTATCGAGATCTAGGGGATCTTCCATATGTTCAGAATGAGCCAATCTTCCACAATGCTAATTCTGGATTCTCCTATGAGTACCAGCTTATTGATGTGCCTGATTACCATGGCCATGGTGAGTCTGCACCATCACCTTGGTTTTACCAAAATGAAGGGGAGGCAGAATATATTGTTAGTGTTTATATATACATGCGGTTGCTTGGTTACCCTGGCAACAAGATATCCATTTTAACTACTTATAACGGCCAGAAATTTCTTATACGAGATGTCATCAACAGGCGGTGCATGCAATATGGCATTGGTCCACCAAGCAAGGTATGCTGAAAAACTTCTGGCTTTTTTCTTTTGTCTCGTTTTATTGTTACTGAGATTATTGCTTCATAAATATCATCCATATTCATTTTGTGAGGGAAAACTTTGTCTACTATAGAGAACTTGACTGGCTTTCATGTGCAGGTCGCCACTGTTGATAAATTTCAAGGTCAACAAAATGACTTCATTTTACTATCTCTTGTACGGACTCGATTTGTGGGACATCTTCGGGATGTTAGAAGGCTTATTGTTGCCATGTCTCGAGCACGTCTAGGGCTGTATGTGTTCTGTAGACGGTCTTTGTTTGAACAATGCTATGAACTACAGCCAACTTTCCGTTTATTACTCCAGCGGCCTGATCAACTTGGTCTTACCCTGGATGAGGCTACCACTTTTACTGATCGCCATGTTGGAGATACTGGCACTATGCACTTGGTTTCTGGTATTCAGGAGATGGATAGCATAGTGAATTTCAGGATGCATCAATTGTACCAGGTACTTTTAAGTTGTTCAGCTGCTTCTTACCCAAATGATATTTCGGACGCATTCCATTGACCTTTTACTTGTCTTCCAATGACCTTATCATACTTCCGGCTGCATTAAGAATAGTGAAAATCAAAGAAGTCCCTCTTGGTCTTGCAGTTGGCTTATATTCTATTTTGCATCTTTCAGTTTTAGTATTTGTTGTAAATGTTCCTTTGTTTATGAGTCTAGTTTTGCAATTCATTTTCATGATCTCACAGGGTCGTGAATGTGTAACTGAACCTTATTAATTGTTATCTTTCTCAAACTTGAATCGTTGAAGCTCTACTAATTACGTTGGACCTGTCTAATATATGTCTTGCATTCACAGGACTGGGTATGTACGTAGTACGTACTGCTTATTATCAGCTTTTTGTGGTTATGCTTGAAGAATTTGGATGTATAACCTTTGTTGTACAATGTGTTCTTTTTGGGACAGGCACAAATCATGAACCATCCTGCTAATCCATACTATATGCACTCTGAACATGGTACAAACGATCCTGCAGAGGTCAATGGTCTTGCAGGTCAGGATTTGTCATCTGCAAATGGCAATGATAGTGGTAAGCTACTTGAAGAAAGTGAGGAGAACGGCATGCCCCCTGAGAATGATTCAAATGGTGATACTGAAATGGAGGAGTGAACTTTGAACTCCATCTGTAGATGAGGATAGATGAGAATGGGCTAATAACTCATTGGATGGTTGGAGGCAGCGATAAAAAGCAACGCAAGCAGAATTGAGTTGCTTTGAATTGTTTGTATCCCAAGAAGCAGCCTACAGCTACTGTGCTCGGGACTCTACATTGGTCAAGCCAACAATACTCTGGCGCCTAAGTTAAGACCTGCTATGATCTCTTAATCCAAGGCCCAAGAGCTGATCAAAGTTCAGGTTGGCATGCATTCTGTGAAATTCGTTGTTGCTGAGTGAAATGATCCAACATCCTGTCTTGTAAAAGTAGTGAAATTTGTAAGCATTAAGCTTGCAAATTGGTTAAGCCATGGACTGCCATGTAGATCAATGATAACATATAGAAGGTACTGTCTGTAAAATATGTGGATGCCTGTCCGTGTTCGTTTCCTGGTAGTAACTTTATCTGATACTTTTAGATAATCTGAATTTCAGTTAAGAATTATCTGCAAGAAAAATCTTAGTGTTTTTCCTACACTGATGGCTACACGTATTTTATGAAAGAATCTCCCCCGGGTTGGTTGGGAAAAGGAGCACGTAAGTCCATCTATTACTGCGAGTTCTCAGCTGATAACTGTCCTCCTTCCTGCGCGACTAGCTTTATCGTCCTAGATGAAGCTAACCCTTCAGGCTTGCATCAGGGGTTGGTCGGTTGATTGTGGGCCTTTTGAGTTTGAATACTCAAGGTGCAGTTGATGATCCGAAGAAATTAGACTCACGAAAAGATAAATTTGATCCGGATTGAGTCGGCACTTTGGTGGCACAAGTTTTGCATTAGATTTTTTTTTTTTGGAAATTGAAGAATTATCAAACAATCTGGGATTTAGCAGAACCTCATAAGCTGGAAAATTTTGTTTCACTAGAGGTTCAAATTTCTGGGAAACTATCAGCACTTTAGAACGAAACTCTGGATATCATTTTTTTTTCTTTCATTTCTCTATTTTTTTTTTCAACACTTCCAGAATTTTCCTGTAAAATCAGCCATTTTGTTTTCCATCAACCAAAAGTTACAACTACCGAGATACAACTTTACAGCCTGGGGAACCCCGAATAGAGTATTGGTAGCACTGGGTTTTCCTTTCATCCATGCAGGGGCGAAATTAATTTTTTGTTGTGAGGAAGTAGAATTATAGTTTCAAAATTTTAATAAGGGTTAAAGTATTATTTTCAAATTTTTTATATAATATACATAATTTTTTTTAAAATTTATATGTAAATTTCTTTTAATTTGGGCGTTGTGGGGGCGGGGGTGCGCTCCTGCTTTCATGTCTCTGCTATAGCCCTTCTGACCAAAGAATCTTCAGAATAAGTGGTGAAGAATTGCTTAAATGGGAAAAATTTCAACCATGGAGTTCATGGACTTGAACCAAGTATATATCAGGACTACCACTTTCGTTAAAGAAAAAAAGAAAGAAAAAAGCCAATAAAGAACACGAAATTCCCCACTCAGAAACAGAAACTACCACCTAAACCGAAAGCCACCGCAGTAGACGTGGGCACATGATATTGATGCAGCCATAAGCTACCCTCTCTAAGAGATCGCCTGTCGACGCGTCTATTTAATGATACCTAACTACATCCATCGTGGTGGGATTTCTGGTCACCAGCGTTCTAGAACCCAATCTGCTTTCGATGGATCATTGAATGCTTCATCTGCCATTCAAACATGTTGAAATCAATGCGCAGTGTGAAGGGCAACCCGTGACGCTGTGATCGGTGGCAGACACACGTGGTCCGCTGCAAACTTCATACCAAACTCACAGATCTGCAACCATTAGTTTGGGGCACCAAACTCCTCTGTGGTTCATAGGCTTTCAACAGGGCTCACGGAAAGCCATGAATCAGCTACCCCCTTTTCCCAATGCACCTGGTCATCTGTCCCTCTCTCTCCCCTCATGTCAAATCTTTCGAAGCGACTAGAACTTGCCAGATTAATGGTGACCATATTCTGTGCTTTGATCTAGGTATCTCTGGACGCGAGGTTCTCAAGCAGCCATCATATTGTGTATCTCTTCGCCGGGGCCGACAAACTTCACTTTCGTCGCCGGCCAAATGCCTCGAACCTTACACTAGACCACCTTGTTCGGATTCTAGAATCCTTTTGCCCCATGCACATTATGGCAGGAGATAAAAATGCCTACTGTGTTGAGGACTGCAGTCTTCCAGTCTCCTCTAGTGGGTACTTCTAAGATTCTTATTTACTCCCACCAGTGAGGATCCTCAATCGCCTGGAAGTGATTAAAAAAATCGTAAGCAATAAACATGGTAGGATTAACGTGATGAAGGTAGGCCATAGGTAGACTTGAGCACGAACCTTTTTTTTGGAACACAAATATGTTACAAAATGATCTTTAGTTACAAAACTGTCGCCGATGTATACTGGATTCTTCAGCTGAGATATCGTTATCATTCTTGATTGAGCTGGTCCCTTGTCTTTTTCTCTTTAACTGTAATAATCTTGCTTGCTCTTCTTCCTTCATCTCCTCTCAAGTTGAAGGACAAATTACTAAGTCGTAGTTTGGTATAGAGACTTTTTCTTTTCAAGTGGATCCACTAATCTCAAATTAACAACCTCCTTACTCGTTTGTAGGGCCTCATTGTAAACTAGATCTTTATTAACAAGTGGCTTGCTCTGACACTAATAAAATGATAATAACCAAGAAGAGACTACAGATTAATGTGATAAAGATGAAATATTCACGTTCATGAATAGCCATAGCTATCAACCTTGATAGCTGGATTGAGCAGAACCGTTCTTTATATAACACAAATCTGTTATCAAAAGATTTTTTTTACGAGTATTAATTACAGAGTTGTGGCCAATATTCGCTAAATTCTTATCTCTAGTTGGGATAGAGGTCACTCTCCAATTGAGGTGATTTCTTATCCCTTTTTATTGATCACGATTTCTTTTCTATCTACAACAATCTTGCTCATTGGTTTGAATATTACTATCTAAATCATGCTCTCTTAAGGAGAACAATACACACTTTCGTCCATAACCGGATAGGCCATTATATGCATATTTTAGACCGTACGTAACTGGCTTAGTTCCTAAAATTTAAGCAAGACGCATCTTTTACTAGTTTGCTGCATTCGATCTCCAATCATATGCCCATCATTATAGGCTTCTACCAAATTCGTGATTTCTCATTTGAACAAGAGTGGGCTGAGGACCCAAAATTTCAGGCTCTTGGTGCAAGTACAAAGCGCTCAGGGTTTTCTGCTACAAAGTCAAATGAAAGGACAGGCTTTAGAGGACGCTAGTTAGGATCAAATGAAAGGCTGGACAACCTCCCCCTTACCTCTATCCTAGCGATGGTGGATCCATCTTACTCGATTAGAGGTTTAGGTTTCGAAGTTTTGAAGGCAATGCACGGGAATCAAGTCGATCATACCAAGAAATTAAGATAGGAACAGGAAGCTCCTTTGCTTTTCTGATCTCATTGGGGTGATACATTTTGGGATAGGCACCTTATCTAGGCAATAAAGATCTCACTCTTCTAGACAAATTCGACAATGGTCAATTTACGCCTTGAAAGTTTCATTGCTGGACTTGAGGAAGCCTGCAGTCTCGGCTTCTGAAACTGCCATCGAATCTGTGAAAAATTGGTGAGACTCGAATCAAATGTAGCTAATTAAGTTGCATCTCCTAATGCATCGGATGTGGAGTTAGGCAACTCCAGCATTGGCTGCCAAGATTTTGGATGAACTAAAACAATCCATGAATGTTTGGATCACTGACCTGGCTGAAACCATTACAGAATAAGAAATTCACGATCAAATCAAGTGGAAGTGGCGGTCAGGAGTATATGGACTTGCTCTCGGGGTCAAGGACGTCGTTCCTGCAGCAAAGGGCTACTGAACTATAACTGGCGATCAGGATTTTTGACTAAGCTAGCGACCTCCGGACATAGACTGCACATTGATTTCTCCAAACTGGCCCTTATTCGGTGCACCTAGCCTTGAACAATAAGATGGGAGAAATGGACCAGTTCCATATCCTTTCTCGTGCACCCATTCTTTGGTCATTGAGAAGGTCCTTTTGGAATCAATGTTGAACAAGAAGCCTACATGTGGAGCATCAAACTCTTTATATATCAATAATCATCTCACATGCTTTAACCTGACCCATTTGAACAAGTGGGGAGTGGATACTTATATGATTTTTAACTACCAAGACGATAATAGATTTTAGACTGTGTTGGAGATCTGCGTCCAGGTGAAGATATCATTTCTCTGTCTTGCTAAGCAATGGCCTGCGAATTTGTGAAATTGCATTCGAAGACTTTTTTTGGTTTTCAAGTAGTTTTGGTATGTCAAAGGATTGATGATGTTGAAGTCAGGTCAAGATATTAACATCGCCAGCGGCTACCCATTGGTGATGCTGTTGAACTTTGCATTACCAGGTCTACCATCTCTGATTCAATGAACTGGCAATGCTGGCGGTTCCAATTAAACACTGGAGTCCCTGTCCTTGGATTCAATAGCAGCCCCGTCCCGATCACTGTTGAAGACAAGGGAGCAACAGAGATGGATGAATTGCTTAAACTTTTACAGCACCAAAATGCAGAACATCACAGGTTTGATTCTTCTCAGTCCTCAGTACAAAAGGGTGGTAAGGCTTGGTTCCACTGCCTAGGGGTTTAGCAATGCAAGCTTTGACCCATAACAGTGTTATAAAAGTCAACCTCAAAGAGCTGAATTGGATCATTCAAGTTTCGCCTTTAAATGATGGAGAGCAACATTTATTGGTTCGACATCAAGATCCAAGGCAGATAACTCATTTTCACGCCCCACCATCCCTGTAGCTTTGAGTAAGTGTAACTAATCTTGTTTTTGTAGAGGCAAAAATGAAGCAGATAGAGGAAAGACAAGTAAAACTTGAGGGCATCTTTTCTCCCATTAAAGACAAAGTTCAAAAATTTTGAGCGCAAAAACTACTGCATGTGCACAAGGCATCAGTGCCCACAATCACCAATCGAGAAAACATAAAAGAAGAGAGTCTGACAGAGAAATAAATGTAAAAAATTTACACACTTGAGGCGTCCCATGAATGCACATGAGGTTCTTATGTATAAAGGACTCATACCATCTGCGTGTAAAACCATCAAATGCTTTCGCCTGTGGCTTCACAGGCATAATCTGAATAATTTGAACAGAGATCAGGAGAGTAAGGTCCATAACTGCTGGTTGGCATTTACTGTATTGAATCTCAGCAGGGTGTTGGGGAGTGTCACTGCAAGGCTAGCAATTTTGGGCTGCGTTGCTTCTTGTCCAACACAAACGCTGAAATGTTAGATTTGAGATGCAATGGATGTTCGTCTATCCGGCACAAGAATAGGCAACTGGGCAGGTGCCCATGTGACCTAATGAAATCGCAGAGAGAGAGAGAGGAGAGAGAGAGGTGCTGAACTGCATTTATTCGCAGGAGCAGCAAGAATGCAATGTCCCTAGAAGTTTTAGGACCCACCTGGTCGAGCAGCTGATCCTAAAAGCCAGTGATGGAATTTCTTGGATTGGTTTTTCAAATTTGAAGAGATATATGGAATTTCGCGACCAGTAAAACAACAGTAAATCTGAAGATCTTACGTGGAACGCGGTTTCTTCGAAGTTCTCATAAAGAGATCTTGGAGCAATTTAATGCTCTTTCTCATTCGTCTCTCTCTGACTCTTCACATTTAAGTCCGAATCCACTGGTAATCAGGGGCTTGAGAAGCACCGAGTCAAACAAGGTGGAAATGGTCATACTTGTGAAATATGAATATTTTACCCCTCCGCTTGAGATGAACCGGAACAAAAAAGACAGGGTCTTTCACTACCTTCTCAATGCAGAGTGAGCCATTTATGTAAAAGTTGTCTATGGATGAGTTCTCTCCGAAAGAAAGACGTATAAATGCCTCCGATTTCCCAAGCCTACATAGTAGAGCACGTCGCGTCGATCAAACATGCCTTTTGTTTGATTATCCCTCGGAGACTAGGGTCGACTACTCACTCGGCTACTTGTTTGTTCTTATCTTAAATATTATAAAAGCAGGGGTGGTAGATCGGAAGGTTGCATTTATTCTCAAAATTTTCGACATATGATGGTCTGCCCTTGATTGTGATCTCAAATATTGACAGAATCATAATATGACTTTGTTAGTTATGCCAGTTAAACAACATAATCAACTATAATATTATGATTCATAATTATGTTGTTAAGATACTTGTGAACTAATAGCTCATTAGTAGACGCAAATTTTCTTCCAAAAAATCATATGAACATGATAGCATGTTTAAAGCCTACTCACCAATGCTTAACCATGTTTGTCGCCCGTGCAGATAGCATTTTATGAGGACCTGAAAACCAAGGCAGTTTAAAACAATAAAGTATTCTCTTTTCTGAATTTTCACATATGGGCACCCTCTTGGGCGTTTTTGAGTAAAAAGATTATACTTTCAGAACACTGATTCTTAAAATACATGTTCAACTACTACGTTTTTGTTACAACAAACATGATATAATCGTAGATATTATTCCTGCTTTCCCAAATCTAATAATTAAACAGTGGACATAATGATAATACATTTTCTTAAACAAAAACATGCCGTTCTTATAACATGCGTTGTAGAAAATACAATGTTTTTCTTATCAAATGCCATGTCAAGTTGCTAATAGTGCTTCTCTTAAGGACATACATTAATCTTCTTTGAGCATACAGACAAAGCGTCTATGAAATCCTGTCTAAGATGCCTTATCAACATCTTCTATAACTTGCATTCGTTTGTTGAATGAAAAAATGAGACAAAGTGCTTCAAAAATCATGTCACAAGGACAGAAACAAACAGTATCTTTGAGTTACCAACAATACTGTTTTGGGTCTTAAGAAACCAAAACCAATGACAGAAGGTTGTGAGCTGAAAGCCCTTGTTTTTGAAGGTACAGTTTGTTTCATCACAATGGTTGAGGTTGAGTCCAAACAGAAGACTCCTTCAATGTTCATCAGTCAGCGGCTGTCAGCGCCAGCTACTACTATTAATTTAAATCACTAGATGCAGTCGCCAGTTATTAAAAGAAAAGAAAAAACAATGGAAGGGAAACGTCTAGAAAGAAGTCAAGGAGTCATAAACCTTGGTAAGAGAGAGTCAACGGGTGTAGTTGGGCTTCATAAATGCAGAGATCAAGAAGATCAAGTCAACTCCCTTCTCCTGCTGCAGATGACATCTCACTGTGAGCTGCTCTCTCTCTCTCTCCCCCTCCATCGATTGATTGCTGGTCAGAAGCTTCTCTCTTCTTCAGATGCCAACTATCCAATACTTTTATTGGTCGCTCTCTCTCTCTCTCTAAAAAGTTAATCATATGGCCTGCTTGCGTGTTGTCTTTCGATGCCAGAACTCCTACCAGACCCACTTCAATAACTCTTTCTCTCTCTCTCTCTCAAGTTGCAACAACCACCGCCCACC
The DNA here is from genome assembly GCA_011799765.1 of Nymphaea thermarum. Classification (NCBI taxonomy): domain Eukaryota; kingdom Viridiplantae; phylum Streptophyta; class Magnoliopsida; order Nymphaeales; family Nymphaeaceae; genus Nymphaea; species Nymphaea thermarum. The sequence goes on along the minus strand of JAANDH010000155.1, from coordinate 374,905 downwards.
CGTCTTCCCCCACGCTCTTTGAATGCCAGATCCGTCTACTTCTTTCCTTTTTAAATTGCGTCTTCCTCTCCCCATTCCATCCCCAACTCACACCCAGCTCTCTCTTTCTCTCATTTTCTCTTTCTCTTCGTCCCGAGCCACTCAGAGACCAAATGGCACCAGCAGCAGACCCTGCAGCCCCTAAGTCCGTGTGCGTCATGGACGCCTCCGGCTACCTCGGCTCCCGCATGGTCAGCCAACTTCTCCGCAAAGGCTACGCCGTTCATGCTGCTGTCAACAATGGAGGTGCTTGCTTTACCGTACTCGTGTTAATCTCTGTTTTGTTTTCCATCCCAACACCTTGTTGGGAGGCTAGTAATGTTATTAGATTGATTTATCTCTCTCATATACCACTGTGGCTGAGTAGAGAAATTATCTTGTTTAAATGTCATGACAAGAAGATGAGAAACAGAACCAGAAGCTCCCTGTTGGAAAGGATTCGTCATAATTAGCCTGGTAAACAGTATGGATATATCGCCATAGATTCTATTCGTCTTCCGAGGCGATGGAAGCTCCCCACTTTTGGGGAAAGACCAACCTCCCGTAGGTAAAAACCTCATGACAAGATCTTGGTGTTGCAGGCATTAGCGTTAATGTTCTGCAACACCAAGATAAGAAGAAGACGAGATTTCTGAAACAAGTCAAAATTTCTGGAAGCATGTCAAATTTTGGGATCATGGCTGTTCCAGAAAAAACCGATTAACTTTTGATACTCCAAACATATTTCTGGTACCTGTGGTAGTAGCTGACACAACCCAATTATCCAATAGAGCCCGTACAAGCCAAAAACTGCGTTTTCACGGATCCAAAGGAGTTGGCCTAGTGAATAGGCCTTGGCTCTAAGGGCAGATTGGTTCAGTTATATAGGTTTCTCTCCCTCCACAGGTCTATGGTAAGTCTAGTTTTTGCTGTGGACCTGTGATAAATGATTCGCAGGTTCTTCCGGCTGCTGCACGAAGGATTACAACTAGATCCCTATTTTCCACTGGGAAAAGAAAAAGGAAGCCTGTAAGTTTATTCTGGCTTTGGGAATGTGCTCTGCGTCCAAACGCCAGCTTAAAAACTAAGGACCTGCTCATCAGTTCCGAAGACATATAGTTTTAAGAAATTCAACTCCTAATCCTTTTCCTTGCCCTTACTTTTTGTCAATGACAACTCACTGATTTTTGCAGGACACAAAATAGTAACATTAAAAATAATAATAATTTGACTTCCTAGACTGCTTCTGTTTCATTTTATTTATTTTTATTTCCTAGTGGCTTAATTCTGTTCTCTGCTTCTGTTGTTACTGAAAGAAAACAATTCTGGTCATGTGCAGCGGAGCTGGAATTCTTGCAAAGCCTGGCCGTAGAGAACAGCGAGAATTTGAAGATGTACTCATGTGATCCACTAGATTACCAGAGCATAGTAGATGCCCTCAGGGGATGCTGTGGTCTGTTCTACACTTTTGAGCCTCCTCACTACCAGCCAATCTACGATGTAAGTGTGAGAAATCAAATAGTCCTTTATGGTTTATCAATTAACTGTGCCAGTAGAGATTTTACTTTCACTTGTCATTGTAATTGGTCCCACTACAGCCGGTTCTTCTTATTGCTGTATAGCCGACAAATCCTCCAATATAATGGACATCCATCCATTAATGATTTTGAGAGCTGCCAGTCTGGTGTCAAAGACAAGGGAAACATCCTAGTGCCCTTAAATAGTATTAATGGTCGGAGGCAATTACTAGATGCTGTGCATTTGATTAGGAAAAAAAAATCCATACCTCTGTTTATCTTATTTTTATGAAATTGAGTTTCATCATTGAGAAGTCCAATAACATCTTTTGGGCAGCGGCTTTTAGTTTACCTTCCAGTAGCAAGATTATGTGACAGTAAAAATTACCATTTGAAACTGCTCAGGTAACATGGCACAGACCACAAACCCATAGATAGTGGGCTAAGCATACCCATGTGGAGGTTGTTGTACAGGTTTCTGTAATCAATGGCAGCATAGGCTTAACTGTCATGCCTTAACTGTAGTCATTTTCCTGCCAAAAAATCTTGAGCCATGGGAGCTTTACAGCAATAAGACAGCTAAGACACGAACGAAAAGGACAACAGAGCGTCACAGAGCTTCTGTTTACATCTGACAACCATCAAACAACTGCATTAAATTTGGAATTACATTGATTTAGCACCAGAATTCAGGCACTGAAAAGACAAGATTAGAGGCTAATTAAGTAAATGTTATGTTCTGCAGGAACTGATAATGGAGGTCGAAGTCCGGGCTGCACACAATGTCCTCGAAGCTTGTGCTCAAACTGAGACAATGGAAAAGGTTGTGTTTACATCATCGGTCGCGGCAGTCATCTGGAAGGAAAACAGGAAAACGGTGACGGAATTCGATGAGCGCAGCTGGACCGATGCTAATTTCTGCAGGAACTTCAAGGTAATTTTGCAGTATATGAAATATGACAACATAATCATTGCGGGCGTGGCTACCAACAATTGTTGGTAGTCGCATACTTCTTGCTCTCTATTTCAAATGCACACATATTGGTAGTGGCTAAATTCGCTCATGTTTTTGCCTTGAACCCAGCTGTGGTACGCCTTGACCAAGACTGTAGCCGAGAAGACCGCATGGGCGCTTGCAATGGACCGGGGAGTCAGCATGGTGTCGGTCAATGCTGGTCTAGTGACCAGCCCGGAGCTATCTGCAACGCACCCATACCTCAAGGGCGCTGCCGAGATGTATGAGGACGGAGTTCTGGTCACCGTAGACGTCGACTACCTCGTCGACGCCCATATCAGAATCTTTGAGAAGCCGGCGACATACGGCCGGTATATCTGCTTCAACCGGCTCATCAACCGCGAGGAAGACGCGGTTAAACTGGCCCAGTTGCTGACTCCTACCGCTGCCATACCCCAAAGGTACCCATTCTCCTCTGAAATGAAAGAATGTCGATTTGGTAACTAAGAAGATGATTTTTTTAGTTGATGACGATGAGAAATTGAAACACAAAAAGGCCTAACGTTTCCCTTTCTTCTCTTTTGCAGCAATGATTCAAAAATACACCAACAGAGGATCAGCAACAAGAAGCTGAACAAATTAGTGGTTCATTTTACAGGAGGACTCAAAGCTTGAATAGATTAAAAAATTGTGTTTCTGGGCACGTCAACAAAGGCTGTCAAATGTACACATCGTCTACTATGTCTTTTCTTAAATATAAATAACGTGTATTTTCATCATTCTTATTAATGGAAAATGCAAATGCAATTGCTAATGGTTCATCTATGTGTCCCTCTTGCCATTTCATGGTTGTTCTCAAATGTAGATAGGCTGAAAAATTGCAAGTTGCAGTTCTTTCCTACCAATTATAAGGACGCACATGAAATAGTGAAAATGTCATTAAGTTAACGATGCGGCTCGGAAAATATAAAAAATCTCTCTCTCTCTCTCATGAGTATGTGTTTCAAGTTTCAACTTTGGTTTGAGAATCGCCCAAGTCAGCTCGAATCGCTAAAAAGAATCGCTAAAAAATCTAGCCACGAGTCAAGGTTGGTTTGCATTGCCCCTGACTCGCCCAGACTCGGCCCGACTTCTCATTGCTCGCCAGATTCAGTGATTTACATTATGGTTATGGTTATTTTAAAACACAGCCGAGTCGATGAGTCAACTCGCTGACCCGATGACTCAGTCATATGCTGATCTGAGTTCGAATCACATGTTTGCCAACTCAAGAGAATTAGAACCTACCACTTGGAAAAGAAAGCGCCCCACACTTCCCCATGCCTGTCTAGGACGCGCATCTTCAGTGATTGGAGTTAGTAAAAAAGTGTCATGCTCTACTTGCATAAGGTACAGAGGAGTAACACCTATAATAATAATAATAATTAAACTGCTAACGTGCTGTTAACATGCCGCGAGCTTGACTAGCTACTCTACGCCCCATGAAACCAAAATAGAAAAGTCTTCAGAATCCATAAAACAATAGTTTTATACCATTGTTAAATTAACTTAAGTAAACCATAATGCCTTCATGTAAATTTTTAGTTCTGATGGGTGCATGTGTTCCATGTTAAGCATATTAACTATGAAAAGACTTAGGGGTCCATTGGATGACATGCAATCTTTGATGATATTGGCACTCAAAAGACCTGATTTTGGAAGCAAAACCAAGTTATATCTCCAAAACTTGGTTTTAGGTGTAATCCAAAGGCCCTCTTAGTTTAACAAATCTAAATGAATTTAAATTACTTTCGTTTGAAATTTTATGAAAATTGAAATGTGACTAAGGGAACTACTCGCTTAAGGATCGTGCTTCCAAGTTCAAAAATACTTTTGAATAAAAACAATGAACAAAATATTTATTGCTCCGTTCCGAACGTTGGAAATTTATCCGTTTTTTAATGGAAAAAATGATAGTATTGTGTGCTCAACCATGTAATGATGTAATGTGATACTAACTTCTAAAATATCTATGAAGATACATCACTCTGCATTTGTTATGTAAAGACACATGATATTTTTCATTCTGCTGACAGAATCATGATTTAGATAAGGACTGGCCCGGACCTTTTTGTTCTCTTCAGTGTATACTAAAGGTGGCCAATCTAAGGAACAGTTCTCTGTTTATTTTTCTCCTTTTTATAAACATAATTTGAAAGAAATCAGGAGTTTGATCGCTAAATTATTTCTGTGCATGATTCGTTAGGTATATCTTGCCCCCACAAAGAAAAAAAAGGTTTGGCTTCAATTATAATTGATGTTCTTTAGTGATTATTGGTGCCTTACTGTTCAACTAGCATAATAATGTGGGTTTTCGTTAGTGAAAGGGATCTCTCGGTCCGAGGATCTGCACCATTGTCAATGTAATATTATTGCTTAAATCTATTTCAATTTAAAGGGGTCCTACGCAGGAAGAGTATTTCATCTTACTGCCTAAAAACCCCCCATTCTTTCCTCTATTCCCTCAAGGTACTAGCCCTTCAGTGTGTCGCGCCTCCACTGTGTTTCAACTTACGTATTGGTACTCCGCTTTTGCAACACAGGAAGTCGACACACCGAGAATTCGAATCGGAAACTGACCACCTACCGACCCCTGCTCTGTCCATTGCACCAATACCTCAAGATGTAGCTTTGATTAATTAAGCCAGTTCTGTATTTTAAGGAAAAAAAATTCTTTTTCTGTGGTTCTTAGAATGAAAACTAGAGTTATGGGGATTTTGAGTTCACTGTTTTCACTCGAGCTTTTTGGATTTAGATACCAATCCAAGCAACTTATCCGTTTGCACCTGCATTTTTTATTTGTCACATAAAATCTAAGTTTTGGTTCACATTTCTACATTGGGCTCTCAACCTAACTTGACTTTGCCCAAAATCAAGTCATTGCAAGCAATTTGAGAGTATCTTATTGCATAATAACAAAAATTCTGCAAGTGTTTGCTGCATATTAAAGTAGTGATGTTCGGGACGTTAGCTGCCTGTTCAATATTTAAGCAGCCTCGAAAACCAAAGGCATCGTTAACCTATAAATCTATGCTTAATTTGATTAGCATTAATACTTTAAGGGGTGTTTAAAATGCATTTGCTAAGGAGAACATTATGTTCTTGGTATACATGCTCTTAGGATATTTGTTCCAACCTTCCAAGAACACCTTATTCTTGCTTCAAGAAATGTGATGTGGTTATGTCTAATGTTTGATTACTTTATAAAAACTATTCTCAATCACATCATATTTTTCGGAATAAGAACATGGTGCTTTTAGAGCATTTGCTTTGAAAAGATGTGTCTCAAGAACACAATGTTCTTCTTACCAAGTGTTGTCTGATGCGCACGTAGGGCCAAACAATATTTTTCAAATTTTTCCCAGGACTAATTTAAAAATTCTCAAAATTATAAGTGGTAATTTTTTTTTTCAACCTTGGAAGAGGGGCCATGCCCTCAGATAGCCCCCCACAGTAGACATTAAAAACAATTTAAGTCGATGATAAATTAACTTTCTTCTCTCTCTCTCTCTCTCTCTCTTTCTATATATATATATATATATATATATATATATAAACTTTTGTTCAAACACTTGCTGCTCTTCAGATTTGCCAAACTCATAGTTTTAGAACCAAAATCTCAACTGGTTGTGGAAAACAAATGTCATTTAATTAACTCTCAGTATTTAACAGTTTGTTGATGTGTCACTTCCGAGTTTGAAGCACCAAAGCAACTGGCGCCACCTCGATAGGTCAAGAGAAAGCGCACTCCATGGTTCAAGCAATCAATGTAAGTCGCACCAAGTTGGTGTGATGATAATATTTAGGTCAGACGTGAAGAACAAACTTAGCCATCTCATTGTCTTGATTTTGTCCTCTGTTCTAACTTTTCTTGTCCTACACTGAAGAACTTTTCTGTATTCCCACTCAAACGATTGTGCTTTCACACATGAAATGGACTCCGGCTGCCCCATTTTTATTTGCTCAGTTATTAGCATTTAATAAGCAGGACGTTGTGTTCTTGGAATACATGCTTCTAGGATATTTGCTCCAACAACACCTTATTCTTGGTCCATGGCATGTGATGTGGTTATGCCCAGTGTTTGATTATTTTATACAAAAATATTCCTAGTCACTTCATATTTCTTGGAATAAGAACATAGTGTTATTTGGAACATTTACTTTAAAAGATGTGTTTCAAGAACACAATGTTCTTCTTACCAAATTCCATTCTAAAGGTTGTTTGATACGAACGTAGAATGAGTATCAGTTCTAAAAATCCGCCCTGCTCGCTTGGGCCCTGGCCCCACCTCAATTTTTTTTTTTAAAAAAATTACATGTAAATTTTAAAAAAATTCACTTGTTCTATATGAAAATTTTGAAAAATGATATTTCAGCCCTAGTCAAAATTTAGAAACTTTAATTTGCAAAAACTTTTTTGGTCTGCCCCGAACCCTGCTAGCCCCTAGCTCCGCCCTGACTTGCAGAAACAAAATAGAAATTAAAAACAATTGTGTTTGATGATAAATTAACTTTTTTTAATATAGATTTTGTAATATATCTTGTTAACTTCATGGTAGCTTGATATGTCAACGATAAATTAATGTAGTAATTTGTTTAGAAAATATCTTGTTAACTTCATGGTAGCAAGAAACTTTTGTTCAAACACTTGCAGCTCTTCAGATTTCAACACAACTGTCCACATGAATCACACTATGAGTGGCGTGTCCAAACTCATAGTTTTACAACCATGGGGACTAGCTCTTATTTTCTCCAACCAAAATCTTTTAAGTGGTTGTGGAAAGCACCAGTCATTTAATTAACTGTCGCTATTTGTCAGTTTGTTGATGTGTCACCTCCAAGTTTGAAGCACCAAGCTTGAGTACTGCACCTCCTTGATAGGTCAAGACAAGGCTCACTCAGCAAGGAGACTTGGACTCCATTATCCAAACATTCAATGTAAGTCACACCCAGTTGCTGTCATAATAATATTTAGGTTAGAAGTGAAGAGCAAACTTAGCCATCTCATTAGCTTGACTTTGTCATCTGAACTTGTCTTGTTCTGCACTCAATCTGTATCCCCACTCAAATGTTTCTGTCTTCACACCTGAACTGGACTCTGGCTGCCCCATTTTTATTTGCTGAGTTATTAGCTGGATGGTAGAAACTTTTCTTGGAGAGCAAGTTGATGAGAGAAAATCTGGGTTCTTCAACTTTTTGAGGAAATACAAAGCTTTGGCTCCAAGCTTGTATGGGAAGATGCATTAAGTAACATGACAGCTTAGATAAATGAATAATGAGGCTAATGGGCAAGAGGAATATTTCATTCTACTGCCCCTTGTTCCTCCAATATATACGAGCTGTTTTCGGTGCTTTGGGGTGTTGAACTTCGTACTTCAACTTGCATTCTATTTGCGGCACATAGAAGTTGATGCCCTGGTGATTCGAAACAAAAACTAGACACCTATCAGCTTCTATCCTGTTCGTAGCACCAACTTCCTCGGGAACTTGTTTTGATTTTTAAAAAATTCAATGTTAAGTTCAAAGATAAGTGTGTTTTATCTATACCATCCAAACTCGGACATAGTTTTATAAAAGAAATCACTTAAATTTGTTGACATCGAGTTTGCTTGTATGGCAAAAATGCTGTATGAAAGTGAAGAACAAAGGGAAATTTTATACTTCAACTTTGGTAATCAAGCTAGGGTTCCTATTGGCGAGGTCAAGTAGCCGTCCATGGTTTCAGCATTAATTTTGGCAGCTCAAGATTGGACAATGGAACCACTGTTTGACTTGTACATCTCCGGTAGAGCCCACGGGAGGCTCACAAAACGTGAACACCACGAACTTAAATGCAGGTCTGACCAAGTGGGCTCGATAATTAAGGGGATGCGTGCAATTAAGTTGACTGGGCCTAGTTTTTCAAACCGACATGGTGGGCTCGATGGGTCGAGTTTGCTTGGGGACTAGCTCTACATCTGTATGTGGACAACTAAGAAAGAAATTAATGCAGGGTTGTTCCCACCAAACTTTGCTTTCGATTGTTCGTTTCGGCTTTCAGTATAGACAAAAAAAAAAAGGTGTCGACCTACATGGCTTCCATGAGTATAATATCGGTGCGTTTGATTACTTTAGATTTGAAATCCATAAGATAAGTGGTAAAATTTATGGTTCATCAAACTAAAATATATGGGTTAGTCCTAAGATCTATAGTTGGAATCCTCATATTTATCTTTTGTGTCGAGAAAATATCTGGCTTAAGATTGAAGGGATGATGATCTGATCTTAAATCCATAGTTCTCAAATCTTGAGGATTTTAGATCTGATGTAATCAAAAGCCTCCATAATAGGATTTAATGTGGTAGTTTTGCATGCAATCACAAAACTAATTACTCAAATGCATGGTTAAGTTAGGTTTATATAAATACATTTTTTTATTTGTTTCAATCATATTTTTTGAAAAAGAATGACTATGAGGATGTGATTTATTTTTGGAAAGTATCACATCTATAAGTAAGCCTGGGCAATGGGCCGGGCCACCGCCGGGTACCTGGTACCCGGCCCTTGAAATAATGATTTCCGGGCTGAGGTTAACAGGCTTGGCCCGGCTCAGTAATTAATGGGTCGGGTTCGGGCCTGCCGTTGTGATCGTCGGCGGTCCGAGAAGCCCAATGCCGAACCTTATCTATAAGTATAATTGGATAAGCTCTTTGTTCTCTCAAATTCTAGTGGGTTGTTGAAAGCTTGTTTTCATTATAATGGGTTGTGTATAAGGACCACATTGGGCTAATGCAAGCGCCTGTGAGTCTGAAATTCAATTGTGTTGCACTATTTTCAAATAATTGGAATAAGATATCTGTTCGAATGCATATAATAGTCATAGTATTATCTGTTTGAATACATAAGCTAGCTCACACATACACTACAAAACACTGAGGACTTCGACGGCTGAAAAACGTCGGTAAAACATCGAGGTGGTCGACGGTGAAAATAATGTCAGTGAAAACTATTAACAACATTCTAGCGGACATGTCGGTATAGAATATAATGTCGGCATATATGACCATCATTAATATATATCGTAAACAAGAAAAAGTTTTGTCTGATTTCATTTTCATATTGGTATCCATTTGGTTTTAGATTTTTTATAAAGAATTTTCTAGGAAGCTCTCTTTGCAATAGGTGTCTCATGTCCACCCATGACTTTGACGCAGGATCAAATGCATGCTCATCAGATGACCTGAAAACATGAAATATATATATATATATATATATATATATATATATATATATATATATATATATATATATATATATATATATATATAAAGTAAGTGAATGATAACTTTGGTTATCTGCTGACTATCTAACTAGTATCCATCTAAAGTAAATAGATGGTTGAGAGAAAAACAAAGAGAAAAAGATGTGAACTAATAATGAAAATATTCTCTTTTTTTTTTTTATTTCTCTTAATTGTCGGTTATATTGGATGGATGGTTTTGATTAGATGACTGATAACTGACTCACTAATATATATATATATATATATATATATATATATATATATATATATATATATATATATATATATATATATATATATATATATATATAAAAAGTAAGTGAATGATAACTTTGGTTATCTGCTGACTATCTAACTAGTATCCATCTAAAGTAAATAGATGGTTGAGAGAAAAACAAAGAGAAAAAGATGTGAACTAATAATGAAAATATTCTCTTTTTTTTTTTTTATTTCTCTTAATTGTCGGTCATATTGGATGGATGGTTTTGATTAGATGACTGATAACTGACTCACTAATATATATATATATATATATATATATATATATATATATATATATATTCTTTTGAGAAAAGTACTAATGATAAGACCGACTTTTAAATATCTGAGAAGAAGAGCAACCAACATGAAGGTAGGTAGTTGAAGGTAGCGATCCAAGTTATGACACAACCACCCTCCTCGCTGTCCCTCCTCTAGAAGCAATAAATTGTAATGACCAAAAGTACGCCCGCATGGCCAGACCAGTTCTAATGAGGAAAGAGATGAGAAACTGATCATGCCGACCGTTAGCCGTCTACATATATATTGACCGCGTACTTCTATGATTGCATATGCTTAAGTAACTACTTACGTCATATCCTTGAACAATTATATATATATATATATTGAATATGTTGACTATATGTACACAATAATTACGATTGTTAATCAATCGCTTGACTTTATATATAGTTTAAGTATGTTGACTACGTACGATGACGATATGTACATACTAATTACAAGTTGTTAACCGATTAGCTTGATTGGTGGTGCAATGTATCACATGTAAAAATTTATATATATTGCACCTATTTCATCATAAACTCACTTAATCAAATGATTCATAAAATATAAAATATAATCCGTATAATAAGTTAGGCATTTCATTAACTTTCTATTGTAACTTGTCGTCTCCTTAAAGAAATTTGGGTTTTATACAGTTGACTCGATGGTTAGAATACTTACCTAAATCCATGTTTTTTTTTTATGCTGGCTAATAAGTCAAAAGTTTGATTGACAAGTTCAAGGGTACATATATCCTTGTGACATCTATGAGCAGAGATGCATATGTGATTATGTGATATGCACATTTTCATGCATCAGTTTAGTTGGGTTAGATTTATGGAACACTAGAAATGGACGTGTTCCAATTTTTGAGTAGGTTCATAAAACGGTGTTCCATTAGCTAATATCCTTCATGGGATTTCAGTTTTGGATTTAATTCGGGTTCCACAGGTATGCGTTTTGAATCTGATTAGGGTTCAGACCCATTTCCCTTGTGCCGGATTCTGACTAAGATGATCTGGTTTTCCGGTGGCCGGTAATAAGACCTTAGGACCTATTACGACCAGAAGCCAAAAAGTTGTCATTGACGTAACCCTAATCTTAAGTTAAAGAGATTAGGGCTGGCGATACAATAATTACAAATTCAGTCCAAGAAACATAAGAAAATATTTAAATTCCTTTCAAACTTTTTAATATTTCAGAAACACTTTTCAAGAGGACCCCCGGATAACCATACCTGCCATTAAAGAATTGACTAGCAACTTAAATGCTTTTATTTTTTTTTTAATTAAATAAAGTCAAAACTTGATGACCCAGACCAGGATTTCACATAAAATAAAATAAAAATGCAACAAACGTTTTTCTTTCATGAAGTAAAAAAAAAAAAAGGAAATAAAAAAAGCCCACCGAATCGAATTATTTTAGGCATATTTGATGCTTGCGGCCTCGGGAGCACATGCACTTATATGCCCTATTTTGTTTCTCTCTCTATATGTAGAGTTATTATTGACAGCTAGCTTGTAAGCTGCTCCGCCAAGTACTGAAGATATTGATCTACATTTATTCCGTCAACAACATTATGGCGATTCATAATGCTTCGATGGGTAATAAATTTAAAAGGTTCTGAAACAAATGGGCACAACTCCCATATTGAGGTGCCATGAAGAAGATGGGAGAACCACGACTTCACTAGAATCAGGGCGGAGCCAGAATTTTTTTGGGGCGGGCCAAACGATTCGTAGGTCGGACTAAGAGGAGCAACGCGTCGGGCCAAATTAAAAAAAATTGACTTTTTTAATATAATTTTTTTTTCTGCGCTCACCCGCGCCATGGCCTAGGCGCCCCCCCTCCCTCTGCCCCTGAGTGCCACATGTTTATGGTCGCTTACTCAATTTCGGCGTCTGAAAATTATTATGTTTTTGGCATGCATGTTCTTGTAACCTATAGTTTAGAAACTGCATGTTCTTGTTTTATAAAATACGATGTGATTATGAATGTTATTTTTTAGATCCAATAATCAACGATTAGACATAATCACCGTATGAGTCCTGAAATAAAGACTACTGTGATATGTGTTACAAAAATATAATGTTTTTCTTACCAAATACCGGTTAAAAAAGCACAATAATTCGTCTCATATAGGTCCTGCTATAAACACCACTACTCCAATCAAGTAGTTGATCTCCACAATCTTATAAAAGCCTCAGAACTGTCAATTTGAAGAATGAATAGTTGAAATATGGGCTGGTAAGGGGGCTGTCTGTCTCCCATGATATTCTCTTCTTCTTCTTTTTTTTGTTCGGATGAATGGTTTTTTCCACTTCCCTAAAGAGAGACCACCACTTGTCCCTTGCGCCGCTCACTCCCAGAAAAAGTATTAAAAAAAAAAGTTACACATATTTTCTATTGAAATCTTTATTATATTTTTTTCGCATGATAACAAAGACCAGGGAATTTTTTGGATGTGCTGAACTTGCTTACTTATAATTGACCCTGAGTGTAGATCTTGGTGCATAACCCTAAAAATACTCTGTTCTTGCCTACCAAGATATTCTCAATGTTTTGATCATTCTTTAGATATTAGACTTTAGGCTTCTTTGAACTAGGGGATTTTAAGTCAACTAAAGCTCTAATTAGGTGGAGTGAGCGAATGATGACTCCTGCTATATAGAGTCACACAGTCATCTAACCTGAGCCGTCTATTTGAAGCAGATGGGAGAAAAAGATGTGAAGTAATAATATATAACGAAAATATCTATCATTTTTTTCTCATTGTTTTTATCTTAACCGTTCATCATGACAGATTGAATGGCTCTGGTTATATGGCTAGGTGACTCTGAAAAGCCAAAGTCACCATTCAATTCTCTAGGTACGTGTATAAAGCCGTGGGTCAACCCGTAACAGTATTATCTGCATTTTAATAATTTAGCCGCAAAAGGGCTTTGATATTTTTTGTTTAGTCTAAGAAACTGCCTTTTAATCCAAGAATGAAAAGTGGGGAATGAAAAAAAAAAATATCTAGTAGATATCATGGGTACTTAGCGAATCTTTTAAAGAAGGAAATAATGGTTGGCTGATGTCAACAGATGACCCGCTCTTTGAATAATGGATACTAGCAGCTGACCTCACCGATAAATTAAAGTATAATTATCGATTTTTGGATTCATTACTCCAATTAAACAAACTAGCGTGCAGAATGTGTATGCAATAATATGAAAGAGATTTATACCAAAGTGCAAACGACGTAAATGTATGTAGGATGGTGTATTTCCTGTTTATTTATTCTCCATTCACTCGTTACTATTTGAAGGATGGTGTATCATAAATATTTGAATTATATGCAGTATGATCTTTATGCCTGCAAAAAACTGCAACTTGAATTCAACAACAGGAGATCAAATGTACTTTTAACAATATCTGTTTTTCCATATGTTTATAAATTTGGATTTAAATATGAATGAAAAAAAATCATATCTGAACTCAAATCTAAAATCCAAGTTTACAATCTGAATCCGTTTCAGAACAAATTTTTAAATTCACATCTGAATCCAAATCCAAACTTTAAATTGAATTAGGCCAACTTTCAAAATGTAAGGGCCAATGATATAAGATTTACATATATCTGAATCTGATCTGATTTCTTAATCAGATATTAAATTTTTTCCTCAGATCTTATTCTTTCAGAACTCTTACACTTTGTTTGGATGAAGGGAAAGGGAGGGAGGGAAATGAAAGAAAAGGAAAAAGAGGGAAAAGGAATGAGAAATGAATGGAATGGAAAGGAAAGGGAATGAAAGAAAAGATGTGAATATAAAGATTGTTTGGATAAAAAGGAAAGGAAATGATAGAATTTTTAATACTTTACAATAATACCCCTAACATTCAAAAATTTTTATTATTCAAATAAAAATATATTTAATTTGATTTTCATTCAATAAAAGAGGAACCACACTTACACTCGACATTTCATTCTATAGTAATAAATATGATAAAAATTTATATCAAATAAATTTTCAGGTGCACTAATTGGATGAAATAAAAATGACAAAAATTTGATTTTGGTAAAGGGACCGTTGTGAAATACCATCCACGTCTCGAGCAGTGTCAAAAAGGAAGAGAGAGACATGCCCGGCGCCCATCGAAGTCTTGACCAACAGCGAGGAGGAAGAGAAAGAGCCACACAAGATCCGTTGATCTCTTCTGCGGGTAAGGTGGAAATGGTATACATGGTAAAGGGATAGACATTTTCTTTCATTCTCAATCCCTCCAATTTTGAAAGCATTGGATTTACCTTAGGGCTTTCTTTCCTTTCCCCCCATTTCCTATCCCTTTCTTTGCTACAAAACAAACTTTTTTGTTTTCCTTTTCTTTCCCTTCTTTTTAATTAATCAACCAAACAAAAGATTGATTGTTTTTTTTCCTTTCCTTTGTCTTCCTTTCCCTCCAACCAAACGGGGGGTTAGGCCGGATATCCGATTCAGTTTGAATATATTAACATCGCTAGTGTTGGGAGCAAGTCACCACCTGTCTATGTGCTTGGCAAGATTGACCATCCATATGATCTGTTGTGTGCTAATGAGAACATGCAGCCAACCCTGATGAAGGGTTCTTATGGCTGGGTGACATAAAAATGTGAAATGCGTGGCGAACATAGCTCTATTCATGTTTTCTTTTATTTGGAGACTTTATCGCTTGCCCAGCAACATAATACCCCAAGGTAAGTACCCCCACTGCCCTGCGCTCATGGCCTATGCTTGCTTAGGTTTATGTAGGAATTGATTCTCATAGAGATCAAACCAACAACTAACTTATAGCAGCCGCTGTCCCATGCAGCTTTCTATTCATGTAGTTGTCTACTTGAATATATATATATATATATATATATATATATATATATATATATATATATATATATATATATATACAGACGGACATTGACAAAACCAGACCCTTTAAGTATGATGTTTGAAGTTTTTTTTGCCACTATGATCTTAAGGATAGATTGATGTAAAATATATATTAAGTTGATCATTTTATGTGTTTAATAGTGTTTTTATAATATGCAACGATGAATGGCTCTCGTAGCAACAACATTTTGATAATAGAAAAATCGACATTTTCCATCAAATCAATTTGATTTGAAGCTTGTTTTGTATGGAATTGTTTTTATAAATATATTAGGATGTTTATATTTTATTTAAAATATTTTTTAGTGAACGATTAAAAGGTCTGGTTTTTAGCCCTATCGTAAGTGTCTGGTTATATATATATATATATATATATATATATATATATATATATTGCACTTTCTCTAGAAAAGGAGATAATGGATCATTGAGCTGGTGTATGGCTTATAAGGATTCAATTATATACTCTGTTGTGTAATCGTTGAGATCCATACAGAAACTATTCTAGATATAGTTTTACATATTTTTTTCACGGCGCCTAAAAATGCCACTATAATCTTTGTTCATGCACGGTCTCTGTGTCTCTCTTTATATATATATATATATATATATATATATATATATATATATATATATATATATATATATATATATATATATATATATATATATATACCTCAGAAAAGTACGTCATTTCGCTACGGTTGTTACCTTCGGAATGAAGTTTTAATTCCCGACAGTATTGGCGTCCAGAATTAAATAGAATTCGCTACGTACGGGACAGCGTCTATTTCAACTGTAAATCAACATATTTTCCGAACGTTGCAACTGTCAGGAAATAGATTCTTAATTCCCAATGGCTAAAACCGTTGTAAATAATAACTATTTTCCTTGACGGCCTAAAATGTCGGTAATACTTTTCCCTACGAAAGTATAGCCGATGGTCCATACACCGTCGGCAATTCATTTACCAGCGGTTCTGGTCGGTTTTTGCCAACAGCCAAGACCATCCAGAAAATTTTAAAAAGTTGTAGTGTCTACTGTCTTATTCTTACTTAGAGCAGAAATGAAAGGGACGGGCGCCAGACTCCAGCAGACGAGTTCTTGGAATGATGGTGACGAAGGAAAGAATATATCAAATATTTGGAGTCCCCTTTTTTGCCTCCAACATGGAGGATCAAGTCTGAACATCGTAGTTGAGAGTTATTTGTTCGTGTTTCTCCAGTAAAGAAACAAAAAACAAAATATTAGTTTGGACTTCAAAAGCTGCTCAAAGTCTCAGTGAAGCACTTGATTTCATGGAGTTCAATGGGTTTTCTTTCTTTCTCCACCCAAATAGAAGAAGTGGTTATACCACGCATGAGAGTTTTCGTGATCGAACAAAGCAATCAGCTGGTGTCAGAAGCGACAGCAATCCATAAATAAATGGAGAAGCAAGTGATGAGAAAGATGAAGGTGAAGTACTTAAGAAGCTCAGAAAAAAACAAATATGCAGTAAATGGAACAGTTGAAGCTTCCTGTCATGTGGGTTTTAAAACAACCGTAACACTAAGGATGATTTTTTTCTTTTTTTGACAAGACAACTGGAGTTTAAATACCACCGGAGTTCAAGTACATACCAGAAGCAAGTAATTGATTTTTATATAATTTTATGCTCCTGATTCATTTTGTATAAGATACTGCCAAGGATGGTCCATTAACTCACCTGTTCATGTTTTACTGTTTTAAACGGAAGGATCTTTCTCGGTATCATACGACAAGCGGGGAAGAACCAAAAAATATGGCAAATTTTTAAAAACTTTAAAAAATCTTAAAATTAGTGGAAATAAAATAAATGAGAAAATAATATCATTAACATCAAAAAATAAGTAAATAAGCAACAATAAAAAATTAGAAAAATAAAAACATGCAGTTTGGCAGTAAAAAAAGAAAAAAGGTAAAAATGAAAAAAATGGGAAAACATAAAAAAAGAGAAAAAAATGTGTTTTTTCTCGTTTTTTTCATTTTTATATTTTTTTTAAATGCCATTTCTTAAAATTTTAAACAACTGACGTATTTTATGGCGTTTTATACGCGTTTTTTTTTTCAATGTGTTTCTTATGACTATGTTAAATGTGTTGTTAGTGACTGTTATTAACCAGGAATGCTCTTCACGGTCCTTCCTGCTTCCAATTTCACAGATTAAACTGTCTTTTTAATGACAGATGCGAGATAAAGATATTGCTCATAAACGTTCAAATCCAAGAATGCAATGCAGATACTATTTCACTATCCGGCTAAGTCACCAAACCCAAACTTAAGAAGGTTTTAACCAGATGCAAAGCCGTGTGAACAGTTTGAAGACTCCAGCTTGATTTTGGATCAGATATCTGACCTGACCATTCTGAAAAATCTGATATAGCAAAAAATTTAATATTTGATAAAGAAATCAGATCATATTTGAATTTGAGAAATGACGTCCGATTGGATTTGGATTCAGATATACATAAATATCTGACCAGAGTTGGATCTAGATTCATATAAATTTAGTTTTAAATAAATATCATATATCCAATTAAGACAGTCATGAAGAGGTTTTTCTCCTCTTAAGAGAGCTGACGACCAGCCACACACTTCCTATTATTACAGTTGACACCAATTTGATCCCGACTTCCAGCAATCAACCTTAGCCCTTTGGATGAAACTTGAATTTCAGGGAGAATGCTATTAGCGCGAGTAGAGATTATACCAGTCGTTGTTGGAGACTGTTAAGCAGTAAACATATTGCACCAATCTTCCTGGAAGCAATCATCCCCTTATGTCAGAATTGATCCACACTCCAAAGCTTTCCCAGACATATTTGAGTGGACCTCACAGCCCCCACATCACTTATCAGTTGCTTTTTTTATTTGACACGAATACTCTGAGTAAATATATTTGAGTTTTACACCGAGTATATGTAGATTGTTGAATTATTAGACATTATAGTGAATATAGACAATCCTGAAAAATGTGCTGTTTTTTACTCGTTCCCCCTTTTTTACCTGATCCTAAAGCTCCAAGTCAGCTTTAGATAGGCCTTTCTTTTAGGTTAGCTGCCCAGACCGACATAGCTTTTGTAACTAAAGTGTTTGAGACCCTCTAAAATGTCTTATCTTCCACATTTACAGCAACATAAGTCATAGCAATAATTGCCCAAAAAACAAGTAGCTCATTTTATCCCCTTGGTTAACCACAAAAATAGACCCAGTCTTCCTCCAAAGAAAATTCTCTTACAACACTTTTACATTGATCACTAACATGATAAAATGGAGAACCATTTACACTTCGATCATGAGGCCAACGTATTTTATATATATTTCATAGAAACGGCCTGCTCATATATTACAGGAGGCTTATAAGCAAGTGGTGTACTAGTAATAATTTACAACACAAACATGGCCCAAATTCCATTTAAAGAAATCATCCCCCAAAACACTCCACATTGTTCACCAACATGACAAAATGGAGAACCAAATCATTTGCACTCTAATCATGAAACAATTGTACCCTACACATATTTGACAAAAGTGTCCTGGCCATAATGTCTTAACTCTTAACAGCCTCTTTTATAAGCAAGATGGTACACTACGTATAACACAAAAATAAACTAAGTCTTCATCTAAAGAAATTTTCTTAGAACATTTCACATTGTCCACTAATACGATAAATCATGTGCATTTTAATCATGAAACTGGTGTACCTATATTTCATTCAAATGCTTGGTCATAATCTTCTAGCTCAACAGACACTCTGGTAAGCAAGATGGTATTACTAATTTTGTCCACCAACTCCTAACAACCAGAAATCCAGGCAGGGGTTGATAGCTGTAGTCACTAACTTGGGAAATTCCAAAGCTCCATGCAGTACTTTCTTCAACCAAAATCAGCTTCAGTATAATTGTTAAAGAAAAGTCAAGTGACCTTGTGTTACTTTTGCACATGATACATCTCACGTGCACATATCTGAACATTTGAAGGACCCGATGTGCCTGCTTCTATTTAACAAATTTAAAAGTTTAAGCTGTCCTTCAATACATGCTGTCGGAGAAACTGACAGGCAATTTTCACGCACTTAATATGAGAGACGATATCTTTGACAGCTTGAACTTCATACTTTTCTTTGAGTTCATTGGCTGAAATATAAGCTCAGTTTTATTGTGTACTGTGATTTCTTTTAGCTCAGAGGCAGAAGAACCTTCACTACGGTAATCACGGAGACTATATTGCACCACATGTTCAGACCCACCTGCAAAAATCCATGAAACCTAACATTAATAAGATTTTTTTCTTCTCCCTTTTGTGGATGTTCAAGCTACAGGCATCTGTCTATGCAATTTGAACCATGAGATAAGCCATCTAGGAACCCTAGGCCTACAAATGCCAACATAAATTTGAGACACGGGCTCCCACTAAGGTTCTCTATACAGTTTCAAGTCAGAACTTCAGTCAGGTGCAATGACAACCTTACCAAGTATCCTGAAGCTAACAAGGAATAATTCAAAATAAGGTGATGAATGTCCAAAACCAAAATTGACAACTAAGCAAAGTCTACCAACCTAGAAAGCCAAACACGGTTGACTTTTGGATAATGAACCTGTTCACTTTAGATCTCTTCAAATTTCTCAGCTTTTGCATATCAGCAGATTTTCCTTTAAATTCAATAAATTCTCCAAGAACATGTCTACCACTTCTAAGCTCCAATCTGCACCCAAAAAAGTCCAAATAAAAAGCTGTAATTTTTTAAGGACAATAATGAACTTGATCCATTGCAGACAAGGGGATAGCAATAGTTGGCAAGCTATGTCACACGGACACGGCAAAATAGCCCACATATCCGTGTCGACTCGCGGGCACGGGAATACGGGTGCGGACACGGCAAAAAATAATAGTCATTAATTTAATGTTTTTTTTTTCATTTTATCAATTTTTTATGATGCATCTAATTATTTCCATGAACAATCCTTTCAGATATTCAGTACTTTTGTGATAAAACACATTTTCTAACAAGATTGTAAGAGTGAACTATTAATTTAATGTTTTTTTTAATCTTATCATTTTTTTATAATATTTAATGTAGCCGTGCCTGCGTATCCAAAAAATTTTGAAAATTGCCATATCCGCACCCGTGTGACATAGTTGGCCAGTGAATAAACAATTAACCTTGATCAATAGTTTTAAATTCCATAACCAAGATTACAGGCAGACAAAAGCTTTAAGTTTTAGCATGTTGAGTCATAATTGCCCCCGTTTTCTTCAAGAAGACACAATATTTTAAATAAAACAACTGAACACATTTTTTCATCTTATGTTTTCACTTTTCTGGAGGCTACAATCAGACATTTAGCGCATAGAGTGGAGACTTGTATTTTTTTGTGTGTGATGTCTGAAGGAAGCGAAGTAGGAAGAGAGAAGGGAAAGAAAACC
Organism: Nymphaea thermarum; assembly: GCA_011799765.1. Lineage (NCBI taxonomy): Eukaryota > Viridiplantae > Streptophyta > Magnoliopsida > Nymphaeales > Nymphaeaceae > Nymphaea > Nymphaea thermarum. Next base: position 354,200 of record JAANDH010000155.1, on the reverse strand, counting down.
ATTCTTAATTGATGCCCACTTGGACACATGATGAATTTACCCAAGTGAAGATATTCCATGGCTGCAACTTTGCCAACAACAATTAAGAAAGTTTACAAATCCAAATGAGATAAGTTTCATGATCGACTTTCAAAGCAAACATAAACTTGATAATTAGGATGTAAGAAGAAAAGCCACATGTACGAGTTACAAAGATTACAAACCTGTCCCACATTGGTGCAGTCCCAAGAATAAAATGAAGTTTTTGAATGGTTTCATTCTGCAAATCACCCTTGGATCCACGAAATGCATCCTTTATCCAATTAGAAATGCCTGCCCGAAAATCAGGCCTAAGTTCATTCCATTTGTTGAAACCAATAACTTCAGGATGAACTGATATTGACTGAGAGGTCCTGCATAAAAAGCAAAAAGTGAAAACAACAAAAACTATATATATATAAGAAAAAATACATGAAGATCACAGCCAATAACATCAGATATCACCTAGAAAAAGTTCATATCAATCATTTTAAGATGAAATTTCTAACTTTTTCAGTCTAAAATTAATGCATCATATATATTTATATTCTTCAGCAAGTTTCCTGTATGGTATGCTACCTCAAGCTATTACCATTTATTCAAGGATGTATTCATAGTACATACAATTTAATGAATCATTTGAGGTCAGAGTTCAAAAATTCGCGCTACATTGCAGATACTGAAATTAGTAGTTTTAGTTTATATATTTAATTTAACAATCCTGTCTGCAGATTTGCACTCAAATTTCCAGCTTCTGGTTACAATGCAGAACAGCTGAATGTTGTATTACAAAAGCATCACTCAATGGGTACACAGTAGCAGGAAAGAGACCAATATAAAGCTTGGACCAGTCAACGTTTATACCTACACTACACATTACTACCTAAACAAAAAAAGTAAAAGTACTTCTGGTCGCATCAACACACAAGAAGCTAGGTGCCACATCACAAAGCATGATTATGGACACAGTTCCATGCAAGATCATATCAGTTCATTCAAGGCAGAACACTTGACATGGAACTGCCCCATATTAATATCCCCAAAAAAAAAAAAATTCTAATTATTTTTTTCATTCAAAGTAGGTTTTACCTTTGCAGAAAAAAGATGTCATAGTAATAACCAAGAAAACACATGATGCAATTTAACTCAAGACACTACGTATGACAAGAAATAACTATAGAACTGAAACATACTAGTTATTCTCAGGCCTTACTTGCATCTTGGATTAGGAAGCACCACTCTGCCTTTCAAATATCCACTTGGCAAAACAGCACCTCTTTTTTCCAGGTAAGATTCAAGTGTTGATACTTGCTGCCTCATTTCCATTACCTAAATAGAAAGATGTTATGAGAACTCCCAACTTCAATAGCTACATGTAGGCAAAAATGTTTTTTTTTTTTGGAAGAACAATGGAAGGTACAAGATTAAAGGAAAAATAGGCAACCAGTGAACAAGCTTCAGGGAAGCAGCACTTAAAAGACAAATGCACTCAAGAGACTAAGGTCAACAGAGTATAGAACTAAGGTCCTAGGAAGTACAGGTTATACCATGGTTAAACAGTACATTCTGGGAGTAAGAAAGACTAGATAACAAAGTCATGGTTCAACATGAACACCAATCACCTGATTCACACATCTGAAATTGGTGAAGTGCTCGTCACTTGCTACCTCTGTTGCAGGTGAATATAGCCATGCATACATTATAGAACAAAAGCCATCAGAAGGGTTGTTCAGTAATAATGTAAAGCTTTGTCTATGCCACCAAAAGCTGTTATCAGGAGTAAGTGCAACATCAAAAGATATAATTCTTTTTTCAAGAACTAAGACTAACCATTGGAAATAGAGGCTTAGGTCTAGAATGACTCTTTGCTTGACCAACAAGCAATGCTTCCTCCGCTTGATTTATTTAACCATTTGCTTCACCAGCGACTCGTGTTTCACAAAGAATTCTAAAGTTCTTTAGATGATACCATGTTTCTGGAGTATCCAAACTCTGTGGCATATAAGCAGGTTTCTTAAGAGGTTCTAAGTAGCAGTGAACCACAAGGTGCCAAATTTTGTTTGTTGAAATCTGCTCTTTCATCAAAACCCCTTGGTTCTAAATGTTTTCTAAAATACATAGAGTAGACAAATACATTTATATGTATGTGCCTATGTGGTGATATACATATCCTACATGGACAAAAAATCATAGTGATGCTCAATAGACAATGTCATGCTTAATGGACAAATAGTGGCTCAAACCCAAAAGAAAAAGTAGATCAAAGTGCAGAGAATTCTGCTAAACGAAGTTTTATTGACAATTTGAGAGCCTCACAACCTGAAACTCTGAAACAGACAATGATTGCACTTCATGCTTACACTACTAGAAACAGGCTTTAGCATTAGCTAAGAGTTCGTAATTGATTCACCTCAAAATAAGCAACGGGTTATCTTCAGATGAATATAAATATCTCTCTTAAAAAAGGTCTTTTTGGGTTCATATTGAAGATTCCAAGCCCACAAGAGAAGGAGAAAATTTGATCAGGTGGAGAGTTTTTAAATTTCAATCTCGTTTCCCCTTGATGTTTTCCTTGAAACTAAATAATTCGCCAACTAAGTATCTCAAATTTGTTCTGATAAAAGTCCCAGAGGAAGGCTACTGCAATGCAAGAGAAACACTGGTCGGAAGCCACCATCCACCGACAAATATTTGCGAATTTCATAAGAATCATTAAGACAGAACCACCACGTTCCATAACGAGAAATAAGAAAACAAATTCAGATGAAGAAGAGATTACCGGATCAGGATGCCGCTCTCGGCTGCCATCCTTGCCTCTGCAAATCCAGCTACGATCATCGCCAACCTCCACAAACCCATGCAAATTCTTAACCGTCATCACCATCACTTCCTTCCTGAATGAAACACCAATATTAGAAACAAACAAGACAGACAAAAATTTCCTATGGAATTTCAGGGAGGACGTCAAAAACCTAATCCATACCATGGGGAAAGTGGGAAATGAACGAAAAAAGAAAGCAGAGAAGTGTATTACCCTTTCGAAACAAGGACCATATCGACATTCCTGCGCTCCCCATTATCGTCGTCCGGGATTCGAAGCCCAACGTACACCTTTCCCCCATAGATCTTCTCAATCCTACAAATTCACCAACAAAGGCCATTCTATGTCGGGAAAAGATAGGAAGATGGTCTATATCCATTCAGTGGTCGGAGTATTCATTAATTTCTAGGGAGAGAGAAAGAAAGAGACTGGGCTATCGGACAGCCGTACTTCTCTGCGACGACGAAGTGGACGTTGGATTCGTATTTGTCGTCGAGCTCGTCGTCCTCTCCGACGACCCACAGCCGGAATAGCTTGTAGATGACCAACCCGCAGACAACCTCCACCCACATGATTCCTCACTTCCACAGCAAGCAATAGCGCGATCACGTCGCCTGAAAATTATATCGTCCGACAGAGAGGAAGAGATGAAACACGAAAAAAGGGGAAGTAGACGGTCGAAGGTAATAAGCGTCGACAAATGAACGTTTTAGAGATGAACGGCTATCTGCTCCTCCTTTCCCGCGAAGGAAAGTTGAGAGGAAAGGACTCGCTATTAAATGACTTGAATACCCTTACTTTCCCGCTTCCATCACATTCGAGTTCAGTATTACCTAGATACAAATACAGCCCAAGATCCAAAGGCCTCAGTCAAATGGATCCAAAAATTTTTTTTAAAAAAAAATTATCCTTTTGTTTTCATGTGAACGAGCCACCGGTACGAGTACGGTGCATCCTTCAATTTGGATGTTGCGCCCTACCACCTTAAGACCCATGAACATAGCGCGGTCATAAGAATCAAACTAAAGATCTGACTTATATAAGCCTCTAGCCCGAACTACGCTATGCCCCTTTAAAACGTGAAAGTGTTTTGATAATTTTGTTGCCAATTCGTTAATTAATTCTATATTTTGGATAGATCTCATTAGTCTATTTCTTTTATCCTCATTTAGAAGGAAAAAAGGGAGAGTTAATACTTTTTAAAAGCTAATATTATTTTTTATCTACACCTTTGTCATATATGCAAACGTAGATGCAATTTTAAAGTTACACTTGATTTCTTAGTATACGTAAAATGAGAAGAAATTGTGTTAATTATTTTGAACTATCTGGCTTCTTTTTTTTTAAATAAAGTAATTATTGTGCACGTTAAAATACATTGATGTAGATTATATTTTCAAGATGCCTTTATCAAAAATGAGCATGAAATCCTCAATGTTTCAAGGATATTGAATGTTTTGTTTGAATGATTTTAAGGAATTGGGTGTGTGTTTTATTATATATGCTTTTTCGGATATCTATATAAACGGATTTTTTATATCATATATGGATCCAAATTTCAAATTCATAGTTTGCATTAGAACCAAATCCAATTTTTGAATTAACATTTGAATTTGACTATTAAACCAAACCCAAATCATGCTATAGACATAAACTATATTTAATATGAATCCGGTCAATATTTACTTAAATCTAAATCCGATCAAATGCCATTTCTTATATCTAAATCGTTATTAATTTGATAACAAATTTTGTTTTCATATCCTTTTTTTTTGTGTGGTTCGGTTGGATATCAGAACTAAATTGGATCTATTGACATCCCTAGTGATTCTATGCCATGTTAGATCCAAAGTTTAGAAAATTCCTCTTAATTAGTTAATTTGTATCGTCCAGTGGGGATCTAAACAGTTCAAATTCGGTTCAAATCCTTCATTTACCAAATTGACCTAATTGCAAATTGGATTTAGAAACAAATTTAGATCATCTTGTCATCATCTGTACCAGTGGCGGAGCCACATGTGGTCTAGTGTGGGCAATTGCCCACACCATCCCCACAAAATACTTTTATTTTTACATTGCTGCCTTCAAATATTTGGCTGCTTATATATATTGTTGTCCCTGCAAGTATGAAACTTTTGGATTAATGTCCCTATAGCCAAAATTTCAGCAGTTGAATATTTTTTAGAGGTTGACATCTCTAGTTGAAGCACCGGAAAATTTTTCCCAACTAGCACCATACCAGCTGGGAATCAAACGAGCAATTTCCCTCAACATCATGGAAACTTTTTTCCTTGGGGAAACAGAAAGCTGTTTTCTGTGAGCGGCAGATGGATGATGTAGACATGACAGTTTGAGTGCCAAGGAAGGTACGTACGTAATGACTTCAAATTCACGTCAAAAGGAGGAAAAATATGTACGTGAAAAGAAAAGAAAAGAAAAATATTTGAAATATTTTCCCTCCTTTTCTTTGTTCATGATTAAACATCAGAAAGATGGTGTTGCACTTCTATGTTCATAAAAAAAATGGTCAGTTAAGAATTCTAGTTGTCCAGTATGTTCTTCTTTAGAAGCTGAATAATATACAAACTATTTCCAACATGGCGGTTTTATTCACATCTTGAGTTTTGAGCAATTGTTTGGTAATGGAATGCTCATAAAGTTATATCTTAACGATGAAGGCAGATTCATAGAACAGCTTCTCACTTAAAAGGAAGTTGGACATAACTCTTAAGACTAAGACAATGTATAGAAGGCATTTGATAAAAACACTGCATTTTTGAAGCACATGTTTATGTGAAACATGTTTCAAACAACTATCACTGAGCGTAGTATAGCTGGTTGGCCTGAGGTGGCACATAGCTGGTTGGCTTGAGTGGCACACTGTCAACATATCCTCAGTTCAGTTTTCGTGGAAGCGTAGTATAGCTGGTTGGCCTAAGTGGCACACTGTCAACATATCCTCAGTTCAGTTTTTGTGGGTGTTACTTTTCTGAACTGCAAATAATGATATGCATGATATAAGTTGAATGAAATACAATAAGATTGAGTAAACAGATTGAATTCGATACATTCAATTCTCTAGCTACAAGTTCTTTTAATTAATGTTTGTAGTTTATTTATCTTCTAAAAACTAAGTTCTGTAGTAATTTTTTCCATTTACGATCGATTGTGCTGAATCACCGAATCAACAACTTAGCTAAGTTGATTCTTAAAAGGATTTTTAAAATGCTTAGCAGTGGGACTTTCTCTCTCTCCCTCTCAATGAATCTTTGTGACCACATCGATGCATTTTCCATGAAATTAACGATGCAAACGTAAAATTCATGTTTGGAAAACCTCGGACTTTTTTATGTATAAACCGAATTGTTGTAATAACATTCTCCAGTATCAGTGTGACCTTTTTTTCTGCTTAATATAATTTCATCCTTTGCAGCCAAAAGAATGACTTTTAGTAAATTCTAGACCAGGTACGTGAAAATAATGTTTAAATGGTAAGTCGTAAGACAATTCTACATTGTGCAAATACTAGATTCGAGTCCAAATCTAAATCGAAGCCAGGGTCCACATAAAGATCCAAATACAACCTGACCAGGTAAATCAAACATGAAACCGAAATACATGTAATCTACAGAGAGAGTAGACATCATTACATTTAATTTGGATCTGCAACTACCTAATATTTTGATGCAAACACGTTAAAAATGGAACCAACAAATCCAGTCCACATACCGATCTTACTTTAGCGATCCAAATATAATAACAGCAATCCAGACTCGAAGTCTCACACATTCGCCAGTGTAACCATTTTTATTAGGTTCCATTTTTATCTTCCAAGAAGCACGGTTGATGTTCTGCGGCCAATGTAAGTCCTAAGTATGTTTTAAATACTAATTTATTAAGAAATATACTTGAAGAAAAGATAGTGTAGAGAAAAATTGAAGTTTAGGCCGTTCAAGTTTTTCACCTCTTGAAAACAGTTAAGAAATACTTAATTCAAGCTCGATAAAAGTATTTATTAATTTAATTTAAAAAATCTGCGGAAATATTTTTTTTTCCAACTTAAAATGGGGCTTAACCAAAATAGGCTATATAATATACATATTCCAGTCAATGAACCGGATAGAGAAGAGCATGATACACTGAATTCCCAAGATTATTCAAGATCTTCCAGGCAATAAAAAACAATCATGTCCAATGAGTGGAGACCATGTGGGTTACAGACAAGCTAGAACGCCAACCAAGAGAAGCGCAAAAAATACGTACAGAAGCAGACATGCACGCATAGATACACGACTCTGCATGTGCAGGAGTCCTTTTCTTCCATATAACAGTGAAGCCACAGAACCCAAACTCTGGCTGTCACCAGTTCATTCGGACAACCGCTGAGTCTGCAAACTTGAAAATTTTCATTGGTGGTTTTAGCAAGAGTTGCCCTATCTAGCTGTAGATCAGTACTTCACCTTCACCACTGTTTACTCAACACCTTGGAAGTGAGCTACAACAACCCAAAAATTTTCGCACACATATGACCAGGAATGAGCAAGTGAAAACTTTAATCTGTAAATCAGGACCTCAGTTGAGCAACTGAACTCCAATGTTAAGATACAGACCTTCCATCAAGTAAACCTTTGCAATATAGTCACCAGAAACATCTGAAACGCCAGTAGCTTTGCTTCAGAAGCATGAAACCAAACACTTGTTTTGTGCTTTTCAAAAAAAAAAAAAAGGCAAATTTTTTAGAAAAAGTACGTTTGCATGAAGATGAGATAGAACCATCTTGACATTGAAAAAGTTCTACTTCAATAACTTTTTTGGTGTTATACATGTATATACACGGATCCCCACGAATCGTGAGGATCCCCTTCATCAGGTGGGAGACAACACGCGCACGCTCTGATGCAATGTGAGAAGCCATATATATATATATATATATATATATATATATATATATGTACATTATCTTCTTGTGCAGTGAGTGTCGCATGCTACATAGTTCGAACATTTTTTGAATACTCGATTCTGGCTTGCCGCTGACTATTACTAAACTTACACGAGACAATGGAGGTTAGTCACATCTAAGTACCTATCCTTAAACCAAACAGGATCAGGAACTACCCACATCACTGGAAACATCTTCGCATGTCCAGAATAGGATAATTGGTAAAATGTATTGCATCATAGCCAAAAAAAATTTTGCGCCATCATTCATCGACTACATTGTATCATTCACAAATAGGAAAAAAATGCTCTCTCTGCCCAACTAGACTGTAATTCCTGAGAACCTTGTTGGAAATAAATTCTCATTTTACCAGCATAGGGACCTTAGGAATTTGTATTCTTCAATGTCAGTGTCCCTTTGACCAAACTTTCCATTGATATGTAATATAAGAAGTTGCCTCATTCCACAAATTGGGACCTGCTTTCCCGCATTTCAGGGTGCTGGAAGAACAGTCCGAACATGGTTCTAAACTTTTGCTTTTCTCAAAGCAGCTGCACAGGGGCGGACCCGTGATCTTTCATTTCCCAGTGCAGGCACGTTTACCATTTCGACCAAGCAATGGTCCTCAGTAATGTAACTCACAATGACCTTCAATTGTACATCTAACATCATTTCCCATAAAGGGGTTCTAAAACACTATGAGACGCACCAAGAAAATTAGACAATCGACACAAAGTTGTCCTTCACACAGGAAATGACAGTATGAGAATTGATAAGTAAATCCATCACATCTACGTATTCGACAGATCGATCATAGCTGCTAATCAGCTTGATCAATCAAAATAATCACGCTGATAGTACTCAAAAGGACTTCAAATATAGAAATTAAAATGCTAAAATACAATTCAGTTCTCGTCTCTCTTCAGTAAATGAGAGAAATGACCAGTGAAAATTGTGACATGTAAACGACGGGTGTGTAACTAGACACTCAATGGTAACTGGAAGTAGGTAATCACAAACAGAGAAGCATAGCAATTTACAACCTGATAAGCTTAAAGACCATGATATAACCAAAGGCATGTCACCGAAACACAAGGCGACATACTAGAATTGATAAAGAAAATAGCAATAATACCTGTACTTCTGAAGATGCTACTTGTGGCTAGTTTTTTTTCTCAGGAGACCTCCAAACTTGTGCAACAATGCCTTCTTCTTCTTATGTTGCTGTGTTTGCAGCATGTTTGCACCATTCTCTGCACTTTCTGTTGCTAATCCATTTGTCTGGATTAAATCATCACAGTCCATTTTCGAGTCAAAATCCTCATCCGGAGCCTCCTGCCCATTACTCTTAGGAGATGCCTCCTTGTCACTGATCTTGCAGTTTTCCCATGTTGATACCTCAACATCAAGAGAATCACCTTCTTCCTTGCCATTCTCATTGCCCTTCCCGTTCCCATTTTCAGACTCCGGTTTTAGTTCTACTAGATCAACATTAACAGAGACCTTATCTTCATGCTGCTTCTCTATGTTATCTGGGGTAACAACCAAAATAGATTTCTCATTGATATTCTCACCTGGTGCTTCATCAACAACCTCAGCTTTCCTTGTCACTTCCAGGCTCTTCTCTTTGTTCACTAATTGCTCATCTTCCTTGGCTCTTATTGAGGTTCTTTCTTCTAATAGTTTTGTCAGCTCTTCAATTTTCTCCATAGCAGCAGCTTCTCTGGCATGAAGATCTTTGTTTTCTTGACTGATCCTTGCTAGCTCATTCTCCTTGTCATGAAGAATCTCCTTCAACCGCAGACTCTCATGTGTTGCATCTTCAGTAGCTTGCCTTGCAGAGTCAGCTTCAGCCTTCAGTTGGCCAAAAGAATCTTGCAGTTGGATACCATCTTCCTTTGCCATTTGAGCTTCAGAAACTGCAGCTTTAAAAGAACTAGCCAGCTTATCCGACTCTTCTTTAAGAAGCATGATTTCTTCCTCTGATTTCTTCATACAACTCAAGAATTTAAGTTCCTTTTCCTCCCAATCTTCCCTTGAGCTTTGCAATTCAAGGTCGTTCTTCAGAGCAATATCTTTATAGTGATCAACCTCCTTCCTTGCTTCACCAACCAGAACCTGATATTTTTCCTCTGTCACTTGAAGCACCATCTTCAGATCTTCGACCTGGGATCGTCCCTCTGCAAGTTGGTCTTCAGTAGTAGCAAGACTTTCTTTGACTTTATTGGTCTCCATGGAAACTTCACGTAAAGCCAGAGCTAAATCATCCATTGCATTCTTACTTTTCTCTTCTTCTTCTCTAGCTATTCGTAGCTCATCACTGAGCTTGCTCTTCTCCTCCATCAGATTTTGAATCTTCAAAGCTATCATCTCTTCATTCTCATCAGCCTGTGCCTTATCCTCCTTCAACCTCTCAATCTCCTTTTTTAGAGTCTCAATTGTATTTGCCATAGAATCTGCTTCTGCTTTGGCTGCCTCAATTTGCTGGTCTGATTTTTTCAGATCACCTTGCTGTTTTCCAAGTGACATCTCCAAAGATTCAATGCTTTCTGTAAGTGAAACTATTTGGGCTTCAGCCTCCTGGAGGAACTTGTTGCTCTCCTCCAACTGTTTCAGCAATGAAACTACAGACTCGTTTGCAGTTTTCTCAGAAGATTTTGCTTTTGTGACTTCAACTTCCAACAATGCGACCTTCTTCTTCCAGGCTGCAGCCGAATCCACAGAATCAGACTCTGACTTTTTGGCACCATTAAGTTCAGCTTTCAGCTTTTCAATCATTCTTTCAGTTTCCACAAGTTTGTCCTCAGCCACCCTTGCTCTCTCAAGTTCTTGTTTTAAGGATTCGATTTCAAAACCTAATCTTTCCACCAATTCAGAAGCCTCCTTCGCTTTGGATTCCCACATTGCATCAATCATAGCCTTTTCTTCATTCACAGCCAACTGAGAGGCACAAGTTGCATCCAACGTTTCCCTAACTTGAACCAACTCCCGGTTCAAATCCTCCACTTTCTTAGCATTCTCCTCTGCAATTTTCATTGCACTGTCCGCATGAACCAGAGCAGCATTCTTTGCTTCGGCTACCATGGCTAGCTCCTGCTTGATCCTGTCCACCTCCTCATTTGCAGAGAGCAATGCCGACACCTCATCTAAATGCTGTTTCTTCACAAGCTCAATTTCCGACTGCCACTTCTGCTCAATGTTCTGAGCCGCATCGATGCTCGCCTGCTCCAACTCATCTGCCCGGAACTTCTCAATCTCAGAATTCTCCTCAGCTCGCTTCTGGAGAACAAGTGCCTCACTCAGTTTCCCATTAGCTTCCTCAGCAGCTCTCTTTGCTTCCTTCAGATCTTCAATTGCTTTTGATTTCTCAGCCTCGGTTTTCTCTAACAGCTCCTTTGTTTTCTTCAGATCTTCCTGAAGAAGCCCCAGTTGGTTCTGCAACTCCGGTCCCTTAACCACGCGCTTCTGCACGGAAAACCCAAAAAGAACATCGTTAAAAATCATTAAGCCTTTCCAGAAAAAGCCCAATAGAGAAATGGGTTTCAAACTGTTGAGGACATCAGTTTCTGTGTATCACCTCAGGCGTAGCGATTTTGGGAGATCGTCGTTCCCCCGGTCTTGAATCAACCGATCTCGGCCGGGAATCGACCGATCTAGGCGACCTATCAACTGAAAGCCTGCCGGGTTGAAGAGGGGAGGGAGAAGATTCATGCTCAGACTTGCTTCCTGCTCTACTCAATTTGTTAGCCCTAGGAGTAGCAGGAGAGGTTTTGTGCGGCGCTTCAAACAACCCAGTTCTGTATTGTCACACCATCTTAGTAAACATTTCCATAACCAACAGAAGAAAATAGAACAAGATGACCAAATCTATAAAAACCAGCAACCCATTTAGCCAAATACCACAAAACATGAACTCCAGAATCAGTACAAGGATCCCAACCCATCCGCTAGGATTTAAAAAGAATGAAAGTGAAGCCCATCAAAGAAAAATCACCAGAGGAGCAACTAAATGCGTTACAAAACAAGCATTCCTTAAAAAGAAACAGAAAAAAGAGACACCCAGATCAGATCTAAATGCAAGAAGCTAGTAAACCAACAAAAAAAGTGTGAAAAAAGACTTACCTGGTTTTTGAGGAGATCATTGTTGCAGATACTTGAGCAACAAAATGAAGTGCAGATGAAAATGGATGCTCTCTTCGCTCTTCCTCAACCTCTAGTTTCTATTCACCGGTAACAGACCCACATTTGAAACACAGAGAGACCGGTAACCAACTTCTCCATTGTCAGGAGGGAACTCAACGGCGAGATGGCTCCAGTTGATCTGAAATCTAGTCCTTCAGTGCTAGTAGTCCTCAAAGTCTCAAAAAAGTACAGCATTATTCTCATCATGTCCCCTCTGATTTTTGGAAATTACCAGTCAATTCCATTCTTATTGAATACCCGGAACGCCCTTGTATCATGTGCTTCCGCTTGCCCTAACCTTTTTCTCTTTATAAACGTTAAGACTCATAAACTGTGCTTTGAGCAATATCCAATGTTGTCAGTCTTCTTCTTTATATCAGTTCAGAAGTTCCAGTTAAAAACTCAAGCTGTTGAACCACTTTTAAAAAAAAAAAAAATTGGGACCACTTGTAGGATTTTAAATTTGAAAACTTTCATGTATAAATCAAAAGCAATTTCGTTCAGTCTTTTCTTTTTCATATTCGACTTACAAATACTTCTAGAAAATTGTTCACTGCTGTTCTAAAGAGTCAACCAAGTATGAGTTACACGCTACCTGCTCTTTTTGGCTTACATTAGCAGAATCATATATTGAGAAGACCAATGAACTTCGGATTAAGAAGAAAAGAATACTTTACCAAACAATATTCAGCACAACTTGGTGGTTTTCCTCATCATTGAGAAAGAATGGATGATAAGAAATTGGTGAGAATACTGTAATAGGAAATGCTCTAGAAAACAGATCAAGGAATAGGAGAACATTGTTTTTGAGTATGAACCTCATCAAAAGTTATGAAAGTGATTATGCTGCCCAAAAAAAATAGATTTTAATAATGGTGATACTAAGTCAACTCCTTGAATATGAACCTCATCATGGACCATGAATCTAAATGGAAAAAGAAGAAAGTAGTTATATATTGACTAGCAATACAAAGCTACTGCTGTTCCTTGTTTGTGAATCTTTCGCTCCTTCATTAACTTACGTTCATCAACAAAAATATCGTTATATTTTAAGGGCCCAAAGCATGTGCCGGAAGGTTACCACCTAACTCACCAAATTACCAAACCCATCTAACGAATATGCTCAAACCAACCATCACAACTCTCCATATGCTTTGATAGTTCTACCCAAGACAAGGACTGGATCTGGACCCCTATGATCCAAACTTCCTCACCAAATCCCGATTTCATAGATAAACTTCAAGATCCATAATTTTAAAGACACTAATATAACAATAAATAAAAAATGAGACGATGTCAGCAACAACAGCAGTGAGGGGCATTTAGGTAATACCGCCACTTCAAATGGGAGAGTAAAGCTCACAGACATCTGGGTAGTTCGCCACCGACTGTATTATTGTGGATTGAAGGTGGAAGGGGGGCACTGCTGTAATTTTCGACGAAAGTATGTGCAATAAGAAAAGGCGAAAAAATAAAAAGAAGCACGAGCACCGGCGAGGCGGAGAAAGAGAGAGAGAGAAAGAAATGGAAGAACAAAAAAGAAAAAAAAAAAAGAAAAAAGAAAAAGGCTGTGAGTTCTTTTCTTTTTGGTCGAATTTAGGGTTAAAAAATATTAATATATTAGTAAAAACTAAAAAGTTTTTGAAGGGTAGGGAAACAGCAATGGACAAGAAAGTATTTCCGATAATGACGCGCCTGTCCCCGGCGTCTTCCCGGAAAGAAGGGGGGAAGTAGATGGATCGGATAGTTGCTAACGGATCTGGATTACTAATATCGAGGTTAGGATTGGAACCGCTGCATCCAGGTTCAAATACCGATGGATGGGATTATAATTTGATGTCTCCTTTTATTATATATCTGATTTGTCGGACGTTCATGTATTTGTATTCGAATACAAAGAACGAAAAGTTGTTTATCAAATTTAAGAATCCGAGTCTGACTTTTAGATCCACATTCAAATGTGAATCTGATTTTACAATGCATAATCCGATCTTACTGCATTATGTGATGTTAAGAACCTACTTTCAAAATGTTTGGATGTTGGATAAAAGATATTTATTTGAAATTAAGTTTGACATATAAACTCAAATTCAATCAAATATTTCTGTAAAAAAATTAGTTCGGATTTTTCAATCAGATGTTAATTTTTGTTTCCATATCCGACTTCATTAAAACTATTAACATGATATCTAATTTTAATTTGAATGTGATCTCATTGAGATTAAATATGAGAAAGATTGATGGCGACAAACTTCTTAAAGGGATGTCGATTGTCGAATAGTTCGAAGTTTTTGGCTATTAACCCGAAACAAGGAACCACGTGATTCAAAATTGAGTTGCAGCATTTGGTTTGGCAGATTTGGGTCTTCCTTGTTACTCACTTCAATTTGCATTAAAAAAGTTTATGATCCAAGGTATTTTTGTGAATCTATAATGTAAGACTTATAAATGCTTGTTATGCATATAAATGTTGTACATCATCCTTTTTCAAGTAGGGGTGAATACGAGCGGAATCGAGTCCAAGTCCAGTCAGCTCTAGCTCGACTTGGATCAAACTTGAGAATAGCTCGACGGAAGCAGCTTGAGCTCGACTCGGCAGTTAAGTGTTCAGCTCGAGCTCGACTTGATTAAGGCTCGACAAACTTGTTTGAATAAGATTGATATTCAACGTTATGTGTTGAGCTCGTGCTCGACTTGACAAACTCGTTTGAATAAGATTGATATTCAACGTTATGTGTTGAGCTCGAGCTCGACTTGATTAAGGTTGGACAAACTCATTTGAATAGAATTGATATTCATGATTACATGTTGAGCTCGAGCTCGACAAACTCGTAAATTTGTTTCAATATATCGACTTGATTATGGCTCTACAAACTCGATTAAGTCTCAAGCTCGACTCGGCAATTACGTGTTGAGCTTGAACCCAACTCGATTATTCAAACAACTCGAGCTCGACTCGTTAAGCAAATTTCTCGGCTTGAACTCATTCACGAGCCACAATTATGCCTATTATTTTTAGAATTCTTTTAGAAAAGGCATGATGCTGCTTTGGAGTTTGGTGAAGTCAAAAAGAATATGTACTTGCTGGAGGTGAGAATATACTCTATCAGCGTCTGTTCTGTTCTATGTGTTTCATGATAAGACGGGGAACACATGAGAAGCATTGCATATGAACAGGAAAAATGGTGCTACAAATGTACCTCTACTGTTTGATTGGAACACTACATAAGCCCGCCACCTGCTAGGGTGCCAATGTTATCAGAATGCCAATATCATCGCAACCAGACAAACTCAGGTAGAGGGGTGTCAATATATCCAATTTAAATCTGATCGATCGATAAAAAAAAATCGGATATGAAAAAAGAAAAGATTAATATTTGATCAAGAAATCGGATCAGAATTGTATTTAATAATTGACATCCAATCGGATTCAAATTTGAATTCGGATATACATAAATAACCGATTGGATTCAGATAAAGTTGAGATCAGATTCAATTTTTAGATAGATATACTATATCTAATGTTATTACCTTTTGAAAATTGGCAAAATCCGGTTCAAAATTTGGATTCTGATTCAGATATGAACATAAAAATCGGATTCAGACTGTAAAAACGGATTTCAAATTCAAATTCGGATATGACTTTTTTTTATTTGTATTCGAATCTAAATATGTAAATACTCGAAAAAACAGATATGATTAAGGATATATCTGATCTGAATTCAATCCGTTGACATCCCTACTGAGGTAGGAGGATGTTTGTTTCACGTCAGACTCGGGTCAAAATGGTGTTGTGCAGGATACAAGAACATGTGCGCATATTTGCTCCACAAAGCCCTTGGAGTTCCTATTCTAAACTTTCATGTCTAAACAAACTTATTTTCAAGTGAGTAGAAAGATCAATTTCACTGCTCAAGCAAGCGCCGAAGTTCATTCCCTTTCTCTTGCCCCTAGAGTCTATAGCTTTATTAGTACCAGACAGTGAGATCTTCATATATTTCAACTTAGATTCAATCCATGGTTCTCCATGTGAAGTTTTCTTCACAAGGAAAATGAAAATTTATTAGGGCAAAACAGGATGGACCCATGCCTCGCTCTACATGATTCCTTGTACCTACTCCTCTTTTGCAAGCAAGCCTACTTGGCGGCTTTAGTAAGTCTTTGTTTTTCTTCCTTCTGCTAAACTCCTTCATAGTGCCATGAGCACTCAGAAAGAGACCATTATAAAGTTTTATTATCATTCTCATTAAGTAGATATAATAATTGTGCTTACTAATTACAATTCATCCACTCAATCTAATTGTTCAAAACAGTTTATAATTATTTTGCAAAGTACTTTTATTTACTTAGTTTATGTCACAAGTGTTGGTTTACTTTTCAAAACATCTTATTAACAGATATTTGTATTTGAGTTAGCTTGATCAATGTATTTGTCATACCGTACTTGATAGAGATCATGGTAGGGTTTTCTTCCTCTTTTACACAAGATTCAATCTAACAAAATAAATTTATTTTGGCAATCATGAAATTAGAAATTTAGAGTTGAAATCTCTGTTCGTAATACTGCTGCTCATTAAAGTTATCTGCTACAATTTGTTGCATTATTTTGTTTTTTTTTTCATATGGGCACCCCACAAAAAAGCAAGTGCTCACTATTAATTGTAAGATAGTAAAGAAAAACAACAATTAAGATGCATCAGTTTACTGCTAATTATTAATGAAAGTGAATGATGTCAAGTTGAAGACTTTAGGGCTGGTTTGGTAATGAGACCAGTAACATATTGTTTCGCTTTAAATATTATGTACAGTATGTTACTGTTCTTATTGCCAAATGATGTCCCTTATATTTGTATTTTGTTATTTAAATATTTTTCTTGCAATTATCCTTCCGAGATTTGGTAGTTGAATTTTCATTCCAAACTTCAAAAAAAAAAAAAAAAAAAGAATCTTTTGAATTTATTTGTCATGGAGCTTTCCATCTTCATCTACTTTTCACACGAGAGACATTGCATTACCTTGAGGGGTGGTAGCTTACGAGTGGCAAGGTAGTCCGACTCCTCTAAGAACTCGTGTTCGAATCTTAGAGTGATCACTATCACGTCTCAGTGTACTCTACATTTGAACCGTAAAAGGTCCTTGAACCCAAGAGACCGACACAAGAGGGGGTGGTTAGTGGGCTCTTTTAGGGGCGGTGGAATGAACCACTCACCTTAAAAAAAAAGGCATTGCATTAATTTTTAAAAAAAAAACCTACACGATGTGAAAACAGTCCACAATAGTGTCACTCATTAAAATTCATTAACTTCAATGGCATAATCATGTGTGGACCATTAAAATCCACGATAAGAAACTTGGGCATTTTTTCATTTTCCTTGTACATTTACGATAATCTTTTATAAGATGTGACCCCACATATCTAATATGTGCATCCTTCTCATAAAACAAAACCCAAAGTTTTCTAAATTGATCACCATCTATTAAAGCCATGATAACTATATACAAGATGTGCGCTAGGGTTCTTTCTGTTTCCTATACTCATAATTACTATGATCAATTCTTTCATTTTGGTGGTCTCTGGGGTTACATGGATTATACCTATTTGCACAAATGCCTCTACTATTGGTCTACTTCTCATCATTAATACACAAGAGTCTCATGACTAGAGTTGCAGTTTTCATTATTCAATGATTTTAAAACGACGATGGATCTATGATAAGATAGTTGGGTGAGCGAGAGGTTTTATCTCACCGCCCGGAAAAGGCCCGAGGGCCCCCCCATTCCCCCTGCCTCTGGGGTCCTGAGCTGCATCGGTGCCAGCGATAGCAACGGTGCACCCTTTAACTTGGATGTCGCGCCCTACCCTATGATAAGATAGTTTATTTACAACGAATTGCATATAAAGTCAAAAGATCTCAAACAATGCATGAAATAGGATTTATGACTGTGTAACCTTATATGCCTAATATTTCTTGAAAAAGTGATTGAATTGATGAGATTTGGTAATTCTTAACAAATTAGTATCCTCAGTTTGTTAGGGATGTTCTAGCTATATAAGAAGTCGTTGATTAACAATAAGATACGCCCAAGAATAACTTTTCACATTTTAAAATCTCTTGATTTTTCCTTTCCGTTACCAGCGAACAAGTTTTATGAAACAAATCCAGACTATTTCAATATAAAAATCTCACTTTATTGTACTTAGATTTTTACTATATAAAATATGTCTATATTTTGTCATCGTCCAATCAATTTATATGTTTATATGTGTATATAAAAATTTCACTTTGGTTTTGGAAAATTTACTTTACATATAAGTAAAAGCCTAAATAATCGAGTTCATCGAACAATTGATGATCAATTCATGCCCTGCCACAAGGCACATTGAACTTATTGTATTACACTAAAAAAAATCACTATTCACTGGCGCAATATTGGCACCACCAAACCCACGATTTTTACTGACGCAATTGAAAGCTAACGTTATTTATAAGGCATTCCGTGGCGTGTATTACTTGACAAACTCCACGACGACCAACTATGCTATGCTCCTTGAGGCGAAACAACCCGGGCCTCAACGTTGGCAGATTTATAGGGCACAAACGGGAGACAAATCAAGATCCGAGCCCACTTGGCAATTGATTTGGTTGCTAGACTGGATCTAACTGGGACCCGATGAGATTTAGCTTATAATGTGCAGGTCCAAATTAGTTGGCAAGCAGGCGTGCATTAATGTCCAAAAGGAGCTTGAACCCAGAGACCCGATAGAGCCTGATGGAATGTAGATACAATGTTGGTTCACCTCAGCCCGAGGTGGACTTGGATTACTTTATCCAGATATGGATTGAACACACACACAGAGAGAACTAATGGAATATGAATATGATTAATTCACTACCCAGCGACTTCTTTATTAGTTAATTCCAGCTAATGGGTTTGAATATTTGGATAGATGTCTATCTAAAATCCGATCCATTAGAAATTGCATTTTTTACAAAACGGCGCGTACCTTTAATAAACAACAAAAACACGTTTTAACTTTACAAATTTTCATGTACCCGCCTGAAAATGGAGGAAAAAATTATTGGTAATACTAAATTACAAGTTTGCCCTTGTTTTCTATTCTTGGACAATTAATTTTTCTTTATATACCCTTAGAATATTTTTAACTCTCTCTCTCTCTCTCTCTCTCTCTCTCTCTCTCTCTCTCTCTCTCTCTATATATATATATATATATATATATATATATATATATATATATATATATATATATATATATATATATATATATATATATATATATACTTCTCAAAGAAAATGCCAAAATGTGAAACACAATATAGTTGTTCTCGGGAAAAAGAAAAACAGAAAATGCCAAAATGTGAAACACAATATAGTTGTTCTCGGGAAAAAGAAAAACAAATGAGTCATACCATGTGGACTGTCATGTTCCTAAGAATTGGTGGTTAATGGTGCCATGTGCACAACAGTTTGCTAAACAGTCACGGAGATGTATATTGAAAAAGTTTCATTGAAAAAGTGAAAAATAATGTTGTGCTTACTTAAAAAATTTGATCGATGTGCTTTGATCAACAATTAATTTTATTTTTAAGTAATAGTGCTTTGATCAACATGATCGACTGTATCTGTTTTAGTAAATTATTGAAAATTAAGGACTAAAAAAATTGCTTATAAGTACTCAAAAATCATATTCTTGGTACAATAAGGATATGTTTCAAGTAAAGATTCTTAGGAAATGGATCTTGATGGACATATCACAGTGCAATCACACACGCAATCACACTCATAAGAAGACATTAAAGGAAAGTTTTTGAAAAAACATAAAGCGAAGCAACCAAGCAAAGTGGAGCGCATGTACAAAGGCTGTGGATGGATGGGAAAAGGGAAGACATGAGATTGACAGCTGCTGCCATTTTCAGAAGCATCAGGTCCCTTCAACAGTGAGAGCGACGGCTGAGCTCCGGGAACGAACGTCTCGGACAATCGCCGTCCAAGCACTGTCCCACACAGAGCCATCGGTTGGTGATCTCCATCACTCCATGCCCACTGCAACTCTGGTACCACTCGTTCTTTTGCACCAAAATGTTCGGTACGGAACGACGTCTGCCATGGACGCATTCCCTTGCCCTTAACATCATTCAGTTAATCGACTGAAACAGCTCAAGCAACCTTTCCTTCTTTTTCAACAGGGCCACTTTTCAAGATAGTAAATTCAGTTTCTATCTTGAAATAACAATGCTCGCTTCCGTTCGTGAAAAATCTGTGCATCCGATGGAATACGGGTTGATGCATCTCCAACTCGTGTTTTCATGATCATATAGAAATTTAAAAAGCCGCGCACATAAAGAAAGTTGTGTTTCAAGAAGCATAGCATAGCTGGTTAAATTGGCGAGCTATAAGAACGTTGTGTTTCTAAAGCTTTATCATAGCTGGTAATCTGATTGTTAAGTTCAATTTTCATGGATGTTATTTTTCTATACTGCAAACGATAAATACGCAATACTCTAATTGATAGGTGTACCACTCTCCATCCAAGTCTCAAAACAGTTATGGACACGAACACAAAAGAAAAACGTGAACAACACCCATTTGCTTTTATTTTTCAGAAGCCCTATTCATAATTGGCTATGGAATTACACAACATAGATTTCCTTGGAACACATTTATAGTTGCAAAATGACCACAACCTAGAACTGGAACCCATGCAACCCATCACAGATTTAAGAATTCAGGAAATGCTTGAATAAAAGGAGATGAAGTAAAAATACAGACCGACCGAGAACTGTTTTAATTTGCCGTAAGATATTTTAATAGAAGGCTCAAGAGGTGTTGCATAGCTGGTCAACTATACAACATATAAAAAGCACGTTGCCTATTCGATTCTCGTGAGTGCTATTCTCTTGAATTATAAAAGTTGGGATCATGAAGGTTGTTTCGTACTTCACCAAGTTCCTATACAGACCAAGACTCAGAAGACAAAGGAACTAAGGGTTTTTTCGTGTCTTCTTTGAGCATTGAACTTGACTATAATGCATGAGACTATGGAAGGAATGAAAACAAAGAGAACTTGCCCCACTGAACATGTAAATACCTAAAGCCGAAAACTACAAGGCATTGACCAACAAGAAAAATGAAGAAGTGAAAAGGACAACAACCAGGGAGTTCGTGTCCACCACATCCAGGGGTGGAGGGAAGGGAAGGGGGGGCCTGTCTAGGCCGTGGCTCCACCCCAGCTAACTGAAAAAAAAATTACATTAAAAAACTTTGAAAATTTTTAGTTGCCAAATGTACTTTTTGTATTTTGATTTAGTTTGTACCCGGATAAGTTCCTTGCACCATTTGGCTCACCCTTGAAAAAAATTCTAGCTCTGCTCTTGACCACATCTGACGTGTCATTGCACATTTATGTGAAAACCCTCCAACAGTGTGAAATTTTTAAACTAACGTACTACTGATTCAGAAGGTGCTCAGACCCATAAAAATTCTATAGGAAGTGTAGGCAATGTCAATCAATATACTAGAAGTTAGACATTAAAAATAACTTAAGAGGTGAATGTGGATGAGG
The DNA here is from genome assembly GCA_011799765.1 of Nymphaea thermarum. NCBI lineage: Eukaryota > Viridiplantae > Streptophyta > Magnoliopsida > Nymphaeales > Nymphaeaceae > Nymphaea > Nymphaea thermarum. The sequence continues at coordinate 332,657 of JAANDH010000155.1, read as the reverse complement.
TGCCAGCCCTGAAATATAAAAATAAACAAGGAAAAGGTAAAAGAGCCGGAAAAAGTGAAAAAATAAAGAGAAAACTACTGTTCATATATATATAATATAATCTATATAGATATAAAAGGTTAGTTGAAATAAGTGATGAAACATGATAGGTGTGTAGGTAACCTATACTAACGTCCCTATCGGATATTAATGGATGCAGACTAGGTACCTATTCAATTAAATATTTTAAATTGATTTAAAAAATAAAAATGTAAAAAGCGAGCAGCCTATGTAGAAAAGTCCCGGGCTGACTCGGGTTGCCAGGGAGGTGATTAGGTGAAGTGAGAAATTTTTAGTTATAGGGCACTTTCGTTTCAAAAGTGGCGATATATATAAATAAATAAATAATTGTAAGATATCTATATAAAAATAAATAAAAATTTTGTTGCGGGTACTCAAGCCAGCCTACCTATATGTAGCTCCGGTACTAAGGTGGAGTATCTTGAGGTTATCTCAGCCATTTAGGCAATGTTGCAACTAAAAAGAGGAAAGAAGAGATTTTGTATAATTCGAAACAGTGTAGTTGATGTTGTCTCAAGGGGCATAGTACAACCAGGAGGCACAGTGACTCGCACTCAAGGCTGTTTGATTTTCATGGTCAATATCATTAGGGTTGCAAAAAGAGTCGAGCCAACTCGAGCTTGACTCGAAATCGCTCAAAAAAACTCGACTGACTCGTTTATAAACGAGTCAAGTTTAAACTTACAAAGAGACTCAAAAAGATAAACAAGTCGAGTTCAAGTTTTAAAAACTCAATTCACTTGTACTCGACTTGACTCGCAAACCAGTACTCTATATAATGCTTTCAAAACTTATCCACGGGTTTTAACATTTATAGTAAAAACAATACACGAGTTGACCTCATCGACCTGGTGTTGCAAAAACAAATCATTTGAAATATCTCTTGGTCTTTACAGGTTCTTCCTAAAATTTGAGGGAGGATGAAAATGGAAAGAGTCTTGCAAAATATTCAACATTATCAAAATGTTCCCAAGAAGAGGAAGGTCATTATTGTTAAAGATAATGCTGCAGCCCATAAAGAAATGATATCTACTAAAATAAAAACCAATGAAGATAATAATAAGATTGCTAACAGGAGGAAGGGTCGTCGAGCTGGAGTTGCAAACAAAACAAGGAAAAGTATCTAGAGATTATTTTAAACAGCGAGTATAAATAACATATCACTGTTACCAAATTGCTTTGTGCTTGCTTATGCAGCCGGCTCAGGTTCTGGCGGAGATTTTTGGATTTCTGTGTGTTTTGCCTCTTGCTGGAACCTTTTGAGGCGCGAGATCCCTGAATTTGAGTTCTTTGATCTAATTCTGAAATTTCTGCACTTAAACCATTCGTTTTCATCGACACTGGCGGCATTTACGGCTCATAACAAATCTTTTACTTCTGTAAGATGTACTCTCGGCCTTCAGCTTTTTCCTTGTTTTTCCTCTAGTAATTTCGACTGGAACGCCGTCCAGAACATGGCTTGCTTGGTGAAACCTGGAAAGAGGAAACCGGAGTTGGGCTTTGTCCACGGAATGTTCTAGGAAGTCCGTCGTCTTTTCTTCCGCATGTTCACTTCTCAAACCGGATTTCAGCAGCATAGCTGAAGGATTAGTGAGTCGTTATTTCGACGACTAGTCACTGTTTTCCTGATAAGTATTGCTTTTTAGCCCCATTGTTTGCATCGATTTCAGGTTTTTTAGTCTAGTTCATTCCTTCTGTCTTTGAATCAACGCATTTTGAAGCAAGTTAATCCATATTTTTCTATCCAAAATTTGTGCTGTCGTCTCTTCTAGAGCTGTCAATGTATTTAATATAACTGACGCTTTGACAAATGTTTGGAGTTTAGATCAGATATGGCAGCCACACACATTTTAACATCCACCTATGAGAATTTTCCATCAAACACATCTAAATTCAAGTTTTGTTTTGCATTACTGAAAATGAAAGATTTAATGCACATACAAGCAATAGTTCCAAAAACATTCATAGACAGAAACCATATCATAATTGCATAAACTCGAGCACATACCTGACAAGAAAAACACTTCATGATCAGCTGCTGCACATAATTGGCAACGGCATGCCTTCGTTCTTCAGAAGGTTGGTTTGGCTGGATACAGGATATCAGTTCTGCAGTTCTCTCTTCTGCTTTTAACCATCTTTCACTGTTCAGTTTTCT